>CM055905.1:36623173-37136173 GCA_029582155.1 Panopea generosa
TATACATTAAATACTGGGTTACAATTGTCATACACCTTAAATACTGGCTTACAATTGGCCATACACCTTAAATACTGTCTTACAATGGTCATACACCTTAAATACTTGCTTACAATGGCCATACACCTTAAATACGGGCTTAATCTTGAATTTCAGATAGAAAAAAATCTATTGTATAGTCTCCCATGCAATAGAAACATCCATTTGAAGTTACAGTTTAATTGACTATTGGTTTCAGAGAAAGTGCTGCTAACAGACGACAGACGACAGACAACGCGCCATCGCATAAGCCCGTCTGGCCTTTGGCCACTAGAGCTAAAAACAGAGAACAGGCAAATTCTGTGCATTAATATCTCCGGCTTTTTTCCAAATATTTGATTCCGGCAAGTTATTGCGCTGAAACCCACAAAAATACGACTTTTCACAAATTTAAGGGGCATAACTGTAGAGCGACAAATGCCAAAATCCCCTAAATCAAATTGAGCCTAACAGTGGTTAGGTTAACTGATCGTCTGTTAGCACTTAATGGCATAAAAATGCCGCTAAATATTTAAACAATAGTACTGATATACGAATTTGTCAAATAACTTCATATCCAAATTGTCCACGTGTAAAAAGGCCATAATTCTCTGAAATAAAAATTATAAGTAATTATCCCACATGTTTCATTGCTTTCCATTAAAAGTAGTGAAAATAATGTGAAGCTGTTTTTGATGCATGGCTGGTAGTTACTAAGATATTACAACCAAATATTTTATAGAATTTTCTGAATATAAAAGAAGACAAAATTCTGTCTTAAACTAATCACAACAGAGTTACCTTTTATAAATTTGTAAAAATGAATAAAGTAGCAAAACAATTGGTCTTTCGTTTCATCATGTGTAACTTATTGGAAGAGCAACCATCATAAAACCGCTTGTACAATCAGACTGAATAAGTCATTGTTTAACTGTTCTTCTATAATCTCTGGTGCATATTTACTATCAAATTAAAAACTTGCTTTTTAGATTTTATGATAAAGGGAATCAGATAAAATTAAAAGAAATAGTAAATAAGTATTAATACAAATGAAGGTGGCTCACCGTTTTCAGTCATTCTTTCAGAATGTCATGGAATATAAAATGTATATGTCTTCAATGTATAATTTTTTCCATGGACAACACTTGTTTTGAATTATTTTGAAGATTAGAGTGGAAAAGATATATCGAGGTACCAAAAAGTACTTAAAAATTATTAAAAAGTGATAAAATTATTAAAATATGAATATTTTTGGGAAATACGAATAATATAGAATCCAAATCACCACCAATTAATTACATGTAGTCTATTATAAAGGAATTTGTAAAAATATATATTTTATAAAATATATAAATAACGATAATGGCTTCATTCTACGGTTTGATTTAAAATTTACAGTATATGTCCATTTTTGACATATCTCAGTTTAATATATGCAAATATCACAAATAAAACTAAATAGTAGTAGACTAAAAACTCAAAATCTTCACTTCACGTTTATTGAATCACAAAGTGGAAGGTCTCATTCGAAGATTATGATTGATTCCGTACTTGTAGTTTATCTTTTTTATGAGAAATACACAGGTAGGTCATTTCTTTTTTTATCTTAAATGTTTTTGTATTGGCCAATCAGTCACTTTATCGCGGGCCGCGATTCAGTATTTGGTCGACAACATTTTTTCACTATTTAGTGAACAGAACATCCATAGTATATGATGTGTGTTATACATTTGCAACATCGAAACAATATCGGCGATATAGGTGAGGCTTCTTTAATTTCGTCAAGAAATACATTGACTTGTTCAAGTTGAAAAATGTCTACCATTTTTTTATCGACCAAATTAATAGATATGGCACAAAATGTACACTTCTGCACAATTCAGTCCATTTGTAACCCACTATATTCCTTTGGTAACTGAGGTTACTTGTTATATGTCTTTGGTAACCTAGAAAAAACATTTATGCTACACATATTGCAGTTAAAATAAGAAATAAACATGTCTGTATCTGGTTACTTCGTTATCCTTCTTTGTCTTTGGTAAAGGTTTGCTGAAGGTTACTTTAGGTTACTGCATCAAATCCACAAAATAAATTAAGAAAAACTGAAAAAACATGTCTCTTTTTCTGGTTACTTGGTTACCCTTCTTTGTCTTTTGTAACTGAAAGTTACTCCAGGTTACTGCAACAAATCTACAAAATCACTTAAGAAATTTATAAAAACACATGTCTCTATTTCTGGTCACTTGGTTACCTTTCTTTGTCTCTGGTAACTGAAGGTTACTTCAGGTTACTGCAGCAAATCTACAAAATATATATAGGAAATATTGAGAAAAACATGTCTCTATTTCTGGTTACTTGTTTACCTTTCTTTGTCTTTGGTAACTAAAGGTTACTCCAGGTTACTGCAAAATATCTACAAAATCATTATATAAGAAATACTGGAGAAAAAAAACCATGTCTCTTTTGCTGGTTACTTGGTTACCCTTCTTTGTCTTTGGTAACTGAAGATTACTTTAGGTTACTGCATCAAATCTACAAAATCAATTAAGAAATACTGGGAAAAACACGTCACTTTTTCTGGGTTTTTTTGGTTACCCTTCTTTGTCTTTGGTTACTGAAAGTTACTCCAGATTACTGCATCAAATCTACAAAATCATATATAAGAACTATTGAACAAAATCATGTCTCTTTTTCTGGTTACTCGGGTACCCTTCTTTGTCTTTGGTAACTGAAGGTTACTCCAAGTTACTATGGCAAATCTACAAAATCATTTAAGAAATATTGAGACAAAAACATGTCTCTATTTCTGGTTACTTGGTTACCCTTCTTTGTCTTTGGTAACTGAAGGTCACTTCAGGTTACTGCAGCAAATCAACAAAATCATATATAAAAATATTGACAAAAAACATGTCTGTTTTTCTTGTTACTGGGTTACCCTTCTTTGTCTTTGGTTACTAAAAGTTACTGCAGCATATCTACAAAATCATTATATAAGATATATTGAAAGGAAAAAATATGTCTCTTTTTTTTGGTTACTTGGTTACCCTTCTCTGTTTTTTTGTAACTGAAGAATACTTTAGGTTACTGCAGTAAATCTACAAAATCACTTATTATTAATAAGAAATTTAGAAAATCACATGTCTCTATTTCTGGTTCCTTGGTTACCCTTCTTTGTCTTTCGTAATTGAAGGTTACTTCAGGTTACTGCATCAAATCTACAAAATCAATCAAGAAAGATTGAAAAAAACATGTATCTTTTTCTGGTTACCTGGTTATCCTTCTTTGTCATTGGTAACTGAAAGTTAATCCAGGTTACTGCAGCAAATCTACAAAATCACTTAAGAAATTTAGAAAAAAACATGTCGTTAATTCTGGTTACTTGGTTACCCTTCTTTGTCTTTGGTAACTGATGGTTACTCCAGGTTACTACTGCAAATCTACAAAATCATTTATGAAATACTGAAAAAAACATGCCTCTTTTTTCTGGTTACTTGGTTACCCTTCTTTGTCTTTGGTAACTGAAGGTTACTTCAGGTTACAGCAGCAAATCTACAAAATCATATTTAACAAATATTGGAAAAAATAACATGTCTTGATTTTTGGTTACTTGGTTACCCTTTTTTGTCTTTGGTTACTCCAGGTTACTACAGCAAATCTACACAATCATTATGTAAGAAATATTGGAAAAACATGTCTCCATTTCTGGTTACTTGATTAACCTTCTTTGTCTTCGGTAACTAAAGGTTACTCCAGGTTACTGCAGCAAATCTACACAAGCATTATACAGTAGAACTTTGTTGGCTAAACACAGATAGCTGGAAAACTACACATGGCTCGAAACACTTATCTGGTCCTGGCCGAAATACTTTTTAAATTCTATTATTCTACCTTCGATGGCTAGAATACAGATTTCTGGAAGAGTCAAACTAGAAATTAGGTTCAGCCAACATATTTACCTGTATTTTTACACTCTTCGTTCAAACTATTTTGTTCAGTCCCGTCGCGTTCGATTTATCGAAGTTCTACTGTATTCATCTTTATATACTTGGTATAAGTTCTATCATTCCGATACAACTAAGGAAATTAATATTTAATTTGGACTTGCTGTAGAAGATCTGCCAAATATAATGTTTTTAAACCATTTACAAGAGTTATGCACCTTTTTCAACACAGGGACAAAAATAGTCTTAACATATGATATGGTAATGTAACTTTACATAATAAGTATATATACTTTTCAGAAATAGTTTTAAGTGAAAGTTGTAGCGTGTCCCTTTAAAGTTCTTTAGCAAACTAATAAATGTGAATAGCTGATATAATACGCAGCAGATTTACAAATCTTTTTGCTTTGATTAGTAATACCGCAATTATCTAAAGCTTTATATTCCTTCTAGTAATTCATTTTTAATAAAGTAAACACTAAAACATTCACAAAATATTTCTTACAGATCGTGTCATGTTATTATGCTATTGAAACACGCGATATGTTTTAAAACAGATATTTAACAATACAATGTGCAAAATCATTCATATCAAGATCAAGACAATCCTAACTGCAGCCAAGGACAAAGATAATGCTGGGTGGTATTGGTTGTCTCAACCTGTAAACAAGTCAATTATGTTATTGTAGAGATTTGCATTTTGAGCCAGTTAGTCACTTACGGATGTTGTCATAATCATTTGAATAAGTGACTTACTACTGATGATTATACAGTAGAACTTCATTGGCTCGAACACGGATAGCTAAGACACGATATACAGCTCGAACAACTTATCTAGTCCCGCCCGAAATCCTATTTCGATGTATATGCATGTACATGTTTGTTATGATGCTGAACAATGCTTTGCTCGAACAACCCTTAGCTCGAACTATTTTGACAAGTCCCGTCGGGTTGGAGCCATCAAAGTTCTACTGTAAAAGAAATATTGAAAAAAACATGTCTCTTTTCTTGGTTACTTGTTTACCCTTCTTTGTCTTTGGTAACATAAGGTTACTCCAGGTTACTGCAGCAAATCTACAAAATCATTTTATAAGAAACATTGAATTGATTGATTGATTGAATATTAGCGTCATTCTTATGGAGTCGAGGTTAACCTAACCACTGTTTCCTGGGATCCTGAAAGGTTAACTAGTACTCGAGCACACCTCATCTCCGCAAGTAGCTGATAACTTTTCCATTTGAATAAGCTGTGAAAGACGAATGATAATGAGACACAATGTTGTATATCAATCAATCTTCGGAAATCGACAAAAACAATGAATATAAAACAAACTGGTAAAGGTATACTTTCTCTCTCTCCCCTGTAAAAGTGATGCGAAAGTCAAGGGACCTTTTGCGATCGCCTCTTATCCGTCTTGCGTCGTCCGTTGTGTGAATTGCATGTCCCTGTGTCTTGCGGTTTGACCCTGGGGTGGGGCCGAAAAATATGAAAGTGTCATAATTCACATTTTTGTCTTCTTCTCAAAACCAGTGAGAGCAATTGTAATAAAATGTTGTATGCAGCTATGCCCGGTGGTATCCGGACAAAAGCCCCTTGGTCAAAAAATGTACACGTGGACAAAAAAACAGAATCAGAATTGTGAATTTCATGGTCTCCACTCCACTGGGACCTTGGAGGTGGGACCAAAACAGTCAAATTAAAGATACACTTTGAAAATCTTCATCTTATTACTTTTATATAGGAAGCACTGGGAAACAAATGGTGAGCATGATTATGGACATATATGGGTCTTTATAAAAATTGTGTATTGTAAGCATATTAAAACACAAAAGTAATTTTCTTTTCAAGACATGAATGATACCTCTACTTTGTAATGGGGAAAAGTAAATTAAAACCTGTGTTTATTTATTTTTTCATAAATGTATGAATTTACCACAGTAAAGCTCATTTTCCTTACTTATAATGCTTTGTTATTGTATGTTATTCAACAACATAGTTTTGTTTTTACTGTTAAAACGTGTATTAGTGAGGGAAAAAAATCTGTTTTCTAAGTTTATACCACCAATGTCACTGTTTTTACGGTATTTTATGTTAGTAGTTAAGAGATATGAATAGTTTATAAACAATCGAAACAAAATAAATATTAAACATCATTTAGACTTTAGATTTTTTTTTACTAACGTATTATGAAAGTGGAGAGATTTTGTTCTTAAAGTGAATATATCAGGATTTAAAAAAAATAATAATGAAATTGTCTTTAAACATTTTTATATGCCCTCTGACTCCATTTTGCCAAAAGGTATATATTTAAACATGCCAAAAATATATATTGAAAAGCGATTTCCTAATGTGCCTAGGTTAGACAAAAATAGATTTCATTCTTAAAATTGCAAATATTTTGTAATGTATTAAATGTCACGTTATTTCATTTTGATTTCAATTTGATCCGTGATACAGGTTTACATGTAGCGGTAGTTAAAATTGTTCATCTTAGAAAGAGTCCGATTGACGATGTGAAGCTTGTCAAACAGTATTTAAGAAATTTCTGTTTTTAGAATTGGGATTTCGTTTCAAGTTTATCACTCCAATTTAGATATCGATTTTGTCACTTTTGGTGGATTTGGATTTATATGATATTCTGAGATGTTTTTTATCCATTTTAAAATTCAGACATTTATAAAAATACCGTTTTTCCCCGATATACTCTTTTTAAATTGGATGTTTAGTGTCACTTTGAAACTAATATTACGTGAATTTTATATGCCCACTGGCTCCATTTTGCCAAAAGAATATAATATTTAAACATGCCGAAAATATATATTGAAATGGGATTTCTTAAAGTGCCTATTGTTAGACAAATATAGATTTCCTGCTTAAAATTGCAAATATTTTGTGATGTATTAAATGTGTCACATTATACATTTTTATGCATTTATTATACATAAATACTGTTTTTCCCTGATATACCTATCCTTTTAAATTGGATGTTTAGTGTCACTTTGAAACGGAGGTTTCAAAAAGTGGACTGACATTGTAACATGATTTTTAAGTTGCAAGTGACCCTCTGGGGGACACTCAAAATCCCCATGGTCAAAATCCCCTTAATTGACTAAAAATGTTGACCTAAGTATTGAGCTAAAAGATGATGTAATGTTACATTCATCCTGTCATAAACTTTGGGGTGATGTATGCAAATTAGAGGACAGTATGAACGCACAGGTGGAAGGGTATATGTTTTTACCACATGGTGTGAATGTAGTATTCGGGGAGATTGGAAAATTTAGCAGGTGGTCAGTAGCATACACATTGCAATATTTTATCTGTAGACATTGAATTATGTGACGTTATCCCAATAGGTGAGAAATTCATATTTGTCCAATAGTCAAAGAACTATTTTTATTGGCATCATCTACAATGAACAGAATAGATTATATTTGATACGAGTATTTCAAAGGTGTACAATTTAGAGATTGTATCTATACTTCATATTTAAACTTTGTATGCAATATCTCATGTTGAAAATGTAAATTCATGTTAGAATGATGCGTGTTTTTCTCAAAGGCAAATAGATTACTGTATTCCTTATAAGTGTAGATTAATACAATTATTCTTTATTTACGGTTTATTTACACATGCATAATTAAAAAAAAGTATTGGTCTGCCATCATCTATAGTATGTTGAATATGGTGCATATTTATAATATCTTAACAAATTTAAAAGAAAATTGATTTTCAATGTTACATTTCCACAGTTTCAATAATTGTGATGTATGAAAAAACTATTGATTTGTTGATGTGCGACACTCATTATCAAGTTTACCGTGTTTATGTGTATTTCATAAATATTTAAATATAAGCTTATACATATTATGTATGTATTGCTTATGATAAGTAACCCTAATATTACTAAAATATTTTTTTTAAAAAAGTGGGGCCAGATGGACCATGCTAAATGGGGCCGGATTCTCGATGGACGTTTTGGAATGGGGCGGGATTTTCCAGGTTCCAATACCGGCCGCTCAATACATTTAATTCAAGATCATTTTACGTGATCGAAAAAAAATTTTGTTTAAACATCTAAGATAACATACAACTAAAGTTTCAAGAAATCAGTTGTTTATGTACAAGAAATCAGTTGCCTGTGAATTAGGAATGATTAATTGGCAAACTATGAAACACCTTCGTGTGCTATTTCATCAATATTTAGTCAGGAGGTGCAAGTTTCCTTTCCTTCTATACAAGTCCTTGCTGCTCATGATGATGATGCTAATGTATGAGATGTAAGTGTAAATAGTGATAGTGCTGCTGATGATGATGTGACGTTAGTGTAAATGGGGATGCTGTTGTAGATGTTGTAATTGTGGAAAGTGATTTTGCTGCTGCTGCTTATGATGATGAGTGTGATATTAGTGTGAGTGGTGGTGTTTACTGCTGCTATCAAATGATGATTAGTGTGTGACGTAAGTGTGAATGATTATGTTGTTCCTGCTGATAATAATGATATGCGTGATGTTAGTATGAATAGTGATATTGCTGCTGCTGATGATGATGATGTGTGTGACGTAAGTGTGAATGATTATGTTGCTCCTGCTGATAATAATGATATGCGTGATGTTAGTATGAATAGTGATATTGCTGCTGCTGCTGCTGCTGCTGCTGCTGCTGCTGCTGCTGATGATGATGATGATGATGATGATGATGTGTGTGATGTAAGTGTGAATGATAATGTTGCTCTTGCTGATAATGATGATATGCGTGATGTTAGTATGAATAGTGATATTGCTGCTGATGATGATGATGATGTGTGTAACGTTAGTGTGAATGGTTTGTTGCTGCTGCTGATAATGATATGTGTGATGTTAGTGTGAATATTGATATTGCTGCAGCTGCTGTTGCTGATACTGATGTGTGTGACATTAGTGTAAATGGTGATGCTGTTGTAGGTAGTGTTATTGTGGAAAGTGGTTTTGCTGTTGCTGATGAATAAAAATAGTGTGAATAGGGGTGTTCAACTGTTGTTTATGATGATGTAGTGTGTGATGTTAGTGTGAATGGTTATGTTGCTGCTAATGATGATGTAGTGTGTGACGTTAGTGTGAATGGTTATGTTGCTGCTAATAATGATGTAGTGTGTGACGTTAGTGTGAATGGTTATGTTGCTGCTAATGATGATGAAGTGTGTGATGTTAGTGTGAAATTTATTGGTTATGTTGCTGCTAATGAAGATGTAGTATGTGACGTTAGTGTGAATGGTTATGTTGCTGCTAATGATGATGTAGTGTGTGACGTGAGTGTGAATGGTTATATTGTTGCTGCTGCTGCTGCTGCTGCTGCTGCTAATGATGATGTGTGTGATGCTAGTGTGAATGGTTATGATACTGCTGCTGTTGATGATGTTGTGTGTAATGTTAGTGTGAAATTATTCAATTATTTAAAAGCACCCATCTATTTAAATATAAAAAAGATGAATGAACAAATCAATTGTATTCTTTGTTTTCTCTCGTCTACCTGTACAGTGGTTTGTGTTGGTGCTTCTGTTTAGCTGTACAGCACAACAGAATTATATGGAGATCACAATAACAAAAGAATCTTTAAAAATATTATAATTTAATACCTGTCGACATGTAGATAACTAAATCCACCACTTTAAACACAGATAATACTCTCCTTTAAATAAGAATTAAGTAACACAAGAAGTAGATATGGACTTAACCAGTTTTTGTCCACAATGAAAGAAAGGAACTATAGAAGAATTTCCTTAATGAATGTTAAAAAACAGAAATGTCTGATTATTTTTTTCTGAACTCACTCTATAAAATCCTCAGAAAACTATGCTTGATTTTAAAAGCATTTAGCCTACATGTATCTGTGCACTTACAAAATATTCAGAAAACGAGTTATGGAGTATCCGACCCCATGGAAATCTGGCCCCGTCACTAACCCTGCCCCTGGATGAAACGTCCTTGGAATATCCGACCCCATTTAGCATAGAAAATCCGGCCCACACTATTGAATTTGAAACGCACATATTAATTACTATAGGAATGTTATAGTGCATAATTATAATAATCAATGATTGTTAATGAAAAGTAACATTTTGGGGGAATGAAATATTTATGATTTATAATTCAATTTATAAACACTCTCTCTCTCTCTCTCTCTCTCTCTCTCTCTCTCTCTCTCTCTCTCTCTCTGATATCGGTTATAAGTATTTTTTTTGGTCATAAATCATTATAATTTGAAAGAAGACGAGAAAAAAATGGATCGCATGTCTGTTCAGGCAATTGTAATACGATATTATGCAGTTAATTTTAGTGAATAGCAACGTCAACATATTAACGTGGCCAAGTATTCCTGATATAAAAGATTGTGCATGCACTCAATACAATTGTATTGTAATTGTAAATAATGCCCCCATTGTGTCTTATTGATATTTATTGTGTATGTTATCTTCAGTTAGATTGGTTTGTAAAATGGCTTATATGTATGCAATCCTTTAAATGCTTTTTTTTTTTTTTGAAATCTATAATATGATTGTAATCGATTCGAGTTAAAAATATTTGCATACCAACTCTGTTTATATGTATCGAACAAACGTTGTTTAATTAAATCAAAGGGTATATCTATTTCAAATTGGTATAACCAAATGTTAGGATAACCGAGGTGATCATGTTAATTTTTTAATTTGGTCTGCCCAATTGGTTTTATTGAAATTATTATTTTTTTAACATGATATAAACTTTTTTGGTTAACATATTAATGTCTTTTTTTTTATGTGTATATTGTTTTTGATAAATAACCCTAATATTGCTATTAAAAAAATTAAGAAGTGGGGCCGGGTAGACCATGCTAAATGGGGCCGGATTCTCCAGGGGCCGGATAATCTTGGGGGTGGATTCTCCATGGCCATTTGGAGTGGGGCCGGATTTTCCAGGTTCCTCAAAAACTATGCTTGATTTTAAAAGCATTTAGCCTACATGTATCTGTGCAGTCAAAAGCCTAATTTTGATTGGCTATTTAAATTATTGGTCCTAAACAGTCATCAATCACAAACAATTGCCTCAGGGCAATGCAGCTGCAGAGAGCCATATATCACACTCTTGTGCTAATGAAGGGCAATATAACATAAGATTATATAATAATTTCCTGTGCTTATCAAAAACAGGATACCAAATAATTTTATAGTTACCAAAAACATAAAATAAGTAACCCTAGTTACCAAAGGCATATAGTGGGTTACAAATGGACAAAATGCCTGTAAGAATAATTGATAAACAGTTAGTTACCAAAAGTTAGCAAAGATATATAGCAAGTAACAACAGTTAACCTCAGTTATCAAAGGAATATAATGGGTTACAAATGGACTGAATTGTGCAGAAGTGCACATTTTCGGCCATATATGCCAATTAATGTTAAAATATTAAGTTATATTTTCTTCATATGCACCCTACATCTAAGACTTTTTAACGGGGACTTAACCTCATTTTCTTCACATGGCGGGTTATAATATGTCATATCAAGTTTTGTGGGTTAATGAAGACCTCAGAATGAAGGGGGTGTTATTATTTTCGTTGTCTTAGTGGTGCGTTAAATCACGCACATATCTCGTCACGCACGAGAGTGAGATTTCACCTTTTCGAATTAGAGAATAATACACGATGCCTTTCTGTGACATTAATTTATTAAATATACTGTTATATGCTTATATAATTCAGTGTTTTTCGACTTTGGTGCTGATTTAAATGGTAAAATAATAGGAACATATTTCACAAATAAATTCCAAAAGTATATGTTCTAAAATGTATTGTTGCCGAGTTAAACAAAAACTTACCAAACGGTCCTTTGTATAGAATCAAATGAGTAAGGAATGTCCGCCACTTTCAACTCGGCGTCATGGTCTCATCTTGTTGAATTGAACAAAAGTTTGCAATACAAATCTTCTAGCACTAACTACAACACACGTTCAGTAGCTAGCTAATCACGAACCAACTGTTCTGATTTATTTAAACAAGTTTTATGTACAACGTTTATAACTCACTTATGAATCCTTTTTACAAATAATGTCAAAGAATACGCTAAATATACGTATAGACATACACTCGACATTGAGATCAACTGAGCGCGTTCCGTGGTGCGCGATGTTATATAATACTTGGTTACCCATGACAATGTAGTGACGTATTAGAGGTTACCAATTGTAACAGGATGACGTAGTAGAGGTTACAACTGGTGACAAATTTTACATAAACAGTGTTAAGGTAGTACAAGACATAGCTTTTTGTAAAACCTAGTCAAGTAATATGATATAAATCTACCGCACGTAAAACAATGTGTTCTTTAATATTGTGAAAGATCTAATCTATTACTTTAAAAGGGAAACGCGGCAATTGTGATAATATTTCACTGAACTGTATATCATCTAGGGCTACATAATGCACACATAATATAAGACTACCATAGTATGTGTACTAACACTCTGTCTAGTAGTTTTGAAAGGGCGTTTTGAACATTCGTGCTCATATTGAGTAAACTTGTAACAAGTGTTTTATATTAATAAGTTTTTATTAACTTGAATACCCATTTGTGTTTTTTGAAGATATGTTACACATATTTCACTAGTTTTTAAACTGAATTTCCGTTATTTTATTTTCTTTCTAAACGTCTTTTTTAATAGGGTTTAACGCCATTTTCAACACATTTTAGGTTATATATGGCATATCCAGTTTTATTAATGAAGGAAGACCTCAAAATGAATCACCTCGGGCAGGACTCGAACCTACGACCATAGCGGAGAGAGGTAACTGATCTTGAGACGCGCCTAAGACTTCTAAACGTCTATGGTAATGCGATGCCTGTTTGTATAATATAACTGTCAGGTAAAAACACGCGACTCTCATTGAACGCTTTTTAGTTTTACCATATCTCGTTTAAAACGCCATTGTCAAAATGTTCTTTGTGTCAGCAATGCACTCAAACAAAGGGGAGCTATAATACAAGAATACTCTTCAGTCATCGAAACAAAGCTTTTGAATTTACACCGACTTGTGTATTTATGTCACTGAATAGCAAATCTTGCACCAGTGAAGAAACCACAAATAACAATATAAAGATTACGGTGTTACTGTTATACTCTTTATGGATAGATCAAGGATAAATATTTTCCTCCTAGTAAAGCAGACTGAAACAGACACGATTTAAAATGTTTAATACAGCTGGGTTATATTACACGGTGTAAAATGTTTAATACATCTGGGTTGTATTACACGATATAAAATGTTTAATACATCTGGGTTGTATTACACGGTGTAAAATGTTTAATACATCTGGGTTGTATTACACGATGTAAATCGTTTAATACATCTGGGTTGTATTAAACGATGTAAAATGTTTAATACATCTGGGTTGTATTACACGATGTAAAATGTTTAATGTTTAATACATCTGGGTTGTATAACACGATATTTTGAAGAAGCTTTCAATTGTTACGAAACTTTTAAAATGTTGCCACACTGACTATCACGCGATACCGCACAGGGAGGGAGTGGAGATGAACACATTATTTTCTGTTTTACTGTTGGAGGAATAAATTTGTGAAAAAAACCTGGTCTATTCACCAGTTTTCACAAACTGTCTTACATAAGTCTTGGATTGAATTGGTACCGAACCCACGACCCACATTTTGAACGTTTAGTGAGGTTTAACACAACGCCCCAGACCACTAGCTGACAGAGGACCCCAAGATACTAATTGACCAACATATAAGTACCGATATAGTCCTCATTCAAGTTACAAATATTTTTACTGACAACAGGTTGGAACGTCTTCGTTATATCCTCTAAATGCTTAGCGCATATAGCGTTTCAAAGAATCACATTTAGAAACAACGGTACGATGCAACCGAACACATAACTCCCAAGTTGTTCTCTGATGTGAGGCAAGATAATTATCGTTTTGCCTCCATTATCAACTGATTCACGTAAATAAGTCCTAGGCTCTGTGGAACGTATGGGGATGTTGGTCATAGTACAGGTTTGGTTTCAAAATTTTGATAAAGGATACCTAAGAAATACAGAAGGCGTCCAATAAAAAAATATAATATTATATATACGGTTTCACTTGCAATTTGCTTATAAGACACGGATGTTCCCGCTATATTTCAGTTAACTTTACTAAAACATGGAGTCGAAAATTGATCGATGTTGGAAAAAACCAAAGTCTCTATAGTTTAAACATATTTATTTTATTTCGATTGTGAAACAAGTTCTTGCAACATAGGCAAATCACGCTCGAAGTATTCCTTGCTAGAACCAGTTTAAAGCATAATTATGCTGAAAAGTGTCTTGCTCAAGGACACCACACATAGCCGTGTTGGAGGATCGAACCTACGACCCTCCGATCATGGGTTCGGTGCTCTACCACTGGACCACGTGCTCCGCTAAAAGTCTCTATATTCTCATTAACTTGGATTTTATAAAATATATATGATTGGCTAAAAAGCTTTAATGCATGCCTATGTCAAACCATGTGTCAAAGTATGTATCACTTTTCTAAGACGTTGTTACCTCTGAATCATTTGGTTACCTTTGTGTGTCGTCATATTTATTTGTTTAATTTTGTTAAAAAACAAAAGAACATCTGCCAAAAATGTACTTTTGTAGAAATAGTTTAAATAATATCTTTTGTTACTTCCAAATATAACTATTCCGAATTTTACATAATTTGTTTAGGTATCGACATTTTAATGTATCAGTTTCGCCTGTGTCATATTTTCAATCGGCCGTTTCCGTAATCTTTGAAAAGTGTACTCCGTGTTATTTTATCCCACTTTCATACCATTGTGAAATTGGAACATATATTTATTTAAACCATTATATTATTTCACCATGTCCGCCCGTTCGTCCGTCTGTCCATGTGTTGATGATGATTTAGTAGGCATATAATTTCATCATTCATGCATAGATATCTTTCATTGACATAACAATGTGTCGCACGCAACGACACACCTGGCCGACAAACATATGAAACATCGGTATAGCTTTACTTCCAGGCCCGAGGTGGCATGCCGTCCAGTGTTATCTGCCGGTATAGTTTAAGTTCCTGGCCCGAAGTAGCGTGCCATCCTGTGTTATCTGCCGGTATAGTTTAAGTTCCTGGCCCGAGGTGGCATGCCATTCCGTGTTTTCTGTCGGTATAATTTTACTTCCAGGCCCGAGATGGCATGCAAGCCCGTGTTATCTGTCGGTATAGTTTTACTTCCAGGCCAGAGGTGGCACGCCATTCCGTGTTATCTGCCGGTATAGTTTAAGTTCCTGGCCAGAGGTGGCATGCAATCCCGTGTTATCTGCCGGTATAATTTAAATTCCTGGCCCGAGGTGGCATGCCAACCCGTGATATCTGCCGGTATAGTTTAAGTTCCTGGCCCGAGATGGCATGCCAACCCGTGTTATATCTCGTTATAGTTTAAGTTCCTGGCCGCAGGTTGCATACCAGCCCGTGTCATCTGTCGATATAGTTTAAGTTCCTGGCCATAGGTGGCATGCCATCCCGTGTTATCTGTCGGTTTAGTTTTACTTCCAGGCCCGAGGTGGCATGCCAGGCCCGTGTTATCTGTCGGTAAAGTTTTACTTCCAGGCCCGAGGTGGCATGTCATCCCGTGTTATCTGTCGGTATAGTTTTACTTCCAGGCCCGAGGTGGCATGCCATCCCGTGTTATCTGTCGGTATAGTTTTACTTCAAGGCCCGAGGTTGCATGTCAACCAGTATTATCTGCAGGTATAGTTTTACTTCCTGGCCAGAGGTGGCATGCCAACCCGTGTTATCCGTCGGTATAGTTTTACTTCAAGGCCCGAGGTTGCATGCCAACCCGTGTTATCCGTCGGTATAATTTACTTCCTGGCCCGAGGTGGCATGCAAACCCGTGTTTTTTGCAGGTATAGTTTTACTTCCTGGCTCTAGGTGGCATGCCATCCCGTGTTATCTGCCGGTATAGTTTTACTTCCTTGCCCGACATGGCATGCCATCCCGTGTTATCTGTCGGTATAGTTTTACTTCCTGGCCCGAGGTGCATGCCAGCCCGTGTTATCTGTCGATAAAGTTTTATTTCCAGGCCCGAGGTGGCATGCCAGCCGTGTTATCTTTCGGTATAGTTTTACTTCCAGGCCCGAGGTGGCATGCCAAACCGTGTTATCTGCCGGTATAACCTAAGTTTCTAGCCTGAAGTGGCATGCAAACCCGTGTTATCTGTCGGTATAGTTTTACTTCCTAACCCGAGGTGGCATGCCAACCCGTGTTATATCTCGTTATAGTTTAAGTTCCTGGCCATAGGCTGCATACCAGCCCGTGTTATCTGTTGGTATAGTTTAAGTTCCTGGCCTGAGGTGGCATGCCAGCCCGTGTTATCTGTCGGTATAGCTTAAGTTCCTGGCCCGAGGTTGCATGCCATCCCGTGTTATAAGCCGTTATAATTGAAGTTCAAGGCCCGAGGTGGAATCCCGTGTTATCTGCCGTTATAGTTTAAGTTCCTGGCCCGAGGTGGCATGCTAACCCGTGTTATCTGCCGGTATAGTTTTACTTCCAGGCCCGAGGTGACATGCAAACCCGTGTTATCTGTCGGTATGGTTTTACTTCCTGGCCCGAGGTGGCATGCAAACCCGTGTTATCTGCCGGTATAGTTTTACTTCCAGGCCCGAGATGGCATGCCAAACCGTGTTATCTGTCGGTATAGTTTTGCTTCCAGGCCGGAGGTGGCATGCCATCCCGTGTTATCTGTCGGTAATATTTTACTTCCAGGCCCAAGGTGACATGCCATCCCGTGTTGTCTGCCGGTATAGTTTAAGTTCCTGGCCCGAGGTGGCATGCAAGCCCATGTTATCTGCCGGTATATTCTAGTTCCTGGCCCGAGGTGGCATGCCATCCCGTGTTGTCTGCCGCTATAGTTTAAGTTCCTGGCCCGAGGTGGCATGCCAGCCCGTGTTTTCTGCCGGTATAGTTTAAGTTCCTGGGCCGAGGTGGCATGCCATCCCGTGTTATCTGCCAGTATAGTTTAAGTTCCTTGCCCGAGGTGACATGCCATCCCTTGTTATCTGTTGGTATAGTTTTACTTCCAGGCCCGATGGGGCATGCCATCCCGTGTTATCTGTCGGTATTATTTTATTTCAAGGCCAGAGGTGGCATGCTATCCCGTGTTATCTGCCGATATAGTTTAAGTTCCTGGCCGGAGGTGGCATGCCAACCCGTGTTATCTGTCGGTATAGTTTTACTTCCAGGCCCGAGGTGGCATGCCATCCCGTGTTATCTGTCAGTATAGTTTTACGTCAAGGCCTGAGGTGGCATGCCAGCCCGTGTTATCTGTCGGTATAGCTTAAGTTCCTGGCCCGAGGTTGCATGCCATCCCGTGTTATAAGCCGTTATAATTGAAGTTCAAGGCCCGAGGTGGAATCCCGTGTTATCTGCCGTTATAGTTTAAGTTCCTGGCCCGAGGTGGCATGCTAACCCGTGTTATCTGCCGGTATAGTTTTACTTCCAGGCCCGAGGTGACATGCAAACCCGTGTTATCTGTCGGTATGGTTTTACTTCCTGGCCCGAGGTGGCATGCAAACCCGTGTTATCTGCCGGTATAGTTTTACTTCCAGGCCCGAGATGGCATGCCAAACCGTGTTATCTGTCGGTATAGTTTTGCTTCCAGGCCGGAGGTGGCATGCCATCCCGTGTTATCTGTCGGTAATATTTTACTTCCAGGCCCAAGGTGACATGCCATCCCGTGTTGTCTGCCGGTATAGTTTAAGTTCCTGGCCCGAGGTGGCATGCAAGCCCATGTTATCTGCCGGTATATTCTAGTTCCTGGCCTGAGGTGGCATGCCATCCCGTGTTGTCTGCCGCTATAGTTTAAGTTCCTGGCCCGAGGTGGCATGCCAGCCCGTGTTTTCTGCCGGTATAGTTTAAGTTCCTGGGCCGAGGTGGCATGCCATCCCGTGTTATCTGCCAGTATAGTTTAAGTTCCTTGCCCGAGGTGACATGCCATCCCTTGTTATCTGTTGGTATAGTTTTACTTCCAGGCCCGATGGGGCATGCCATCCCGTGTTATCTGTCGGTATTATTTTATTTCAAGGCCAGAGGTGGCATGCTATCCCGTGTTATCTGCCGATATAGTTTAAGTTCCTGGCCGGAGGTGGCATGCCAACCCGTGTTATCTGTCTGTATAGTTTTACTTCCAGGCCCGAGGTGGCATGCCATCCCGTGTTATCTGTCAGTATAGTTTTACGTCAAGGCCCGAGGTGGCATGCCAACCCGTATTATCAGCAGGTATAGTTTTACTTCCTGGCGCGAGGTAGCATGCCAACCAGAATTTTTTGACAGTATAGTATAAGTTCCTGGCCCGAGGTAGCATGCCATCCCGTGTTATCTGTCGGTATAGTTTTACTTCCAGGCCCGAGGTGGCATGCCATCCTGTGTTATTTGTCGGTATAGTTTTACTTCCAGGCCAAAGGTGGCATGCCATCACGTGTTATCTGTCTGTATAGTTTTACTTTCAGGCCCGAGTCGGCATGCAAACCCGTGTTATCTGCCGGTATAGTTGTACTTCCAGGCAAGAGGTGGCATGTCATTTCATGTTATCTGCCGGTATAGCTTATGTTCCTAGCCTGAGGTGGCATGCAAACCCGTGTTATCTGTCGGTATAGTTTTACTTCCAGGCCCGAGGTGGCATGCCAACCCGTGTTATCTGCAGGTATAGTTTAAGTTCCTAGCCCTAGGTGGCATGCCAGCCCGTGTTATTTGTCGGTATAGTATAAGTTCCTGGCCCTGAGGTGGCATGCAAACCCATGTTATCTGTCGGTATAGTTTTACTTCCAGGCCCGAGGTGGCATGCCATCCCGTGTTATCTGTCGATATAGCTTTACTTCCTGGCCCGAGGTGCATGCCAACCCGTATTATCTGCCGGTATAGTTTTACTTCCTGGCGCGAGGTAGCATGCCAACCAGTATTTTTTGACAGTATAGTATAAGTTCCTGGCCCGAGGTAGCATGCCATCCCGTGTTATCTGTCGGTATAGTTTTACTTCCAGGCCCGAGGTGGCATGCCATCCTGTGTTATCTGTCGGTATAGCTTTACTTCCTTGCCCGAGGTGGCATGCAAACCCGTGTTATCTGTCGGTATAGTTTTACTTGCAGGCCTGAGGTAGCATTCCAACCCATGTTTTCTACCGGTATAGTTTTACTTCCTTGCCCGAAGTGTATGCCATCCCGTGTTATCTGTCGGTATAGTTTTACTTCCAGGCCCGAGGTGGCATGCCAGCCCGTGTTATTTGTCGGTATAGTTTTACTTCCAGGCCAAAGGTGGCATGCCATCACGTGTTATCTGTCTGTATAGTTTTACTTTCAGGCCCGAGTCGGCATGCATGCCCGTGTTATCTGCCGGTATAGTTGTACTTCCAGGCAAGAGGTGGCATGTCATTTCATGTTATCTGCCGGTATAGCTTATGTTCCTAGCCTGAGGTGGCATGCAAACCCGTGTTAACTGTCGGTATAGTTTTACTTCCAGGCCCGAGGTGGCATGCCAACCCGTGTTATCTGCAGGTATAGTTTAAGTTCCTAGCCCTAGGTGGCATGCCAGCCCGTGTTATTTGTCGGTATAGTTCAAGTTCCTGGCCGTAGGTTGTATACTAGCCCATGTTATCTGTCGATATAGTTTAAGTTCCTGGCCCTAGGTGGCATAACAGCACGTGTTATCTATCGGTATAATTTAAGTTCCTGGCCCGATGTGGCATGCCAGCCCGTGTTATATGTCGGTATAGTTTAAGTTCATGGCCCGATGTGGCATGCCAGCCCGTGTTATTTGTCGGTATAGCTTAAGTTCCTGGCCCAATGTGGCATGCCATCCCGTGTTATCTGCCGTTATAATTTAAGTTCCAGGCCCGAGGTGGCATGCTAGCCCGTGTTATATGTCGGTATAGTTTAAGTTCCAGGCCCGAGGTGGCATGCCAGCCCGTGTTATTTGTCAGTATAGCTGAAGTTCCTGGCCCGAGGTGGCATGCCAGCCCGTGATATTTGTCGGTATAGTTTAAGTTCCTGGCCATAGGTTGTATACCAGCCCATGTTATCTGTCGATATAGTTGAAGTTCCTGGCCCTAGGTGGCATAACAGCACTTGTTATCTATTGGTATAATTTAAGTTCCTGGCCCGAGGTGGCATGCCAGCCCGTGTTATATGTCGGTATAGTTTAAGTTCATGGCCCGAGGTGGCATGCCAGCCGGTGATATTTGTCGGTATAGCTGAAGTTCCTGGCCCGAGGTGGCATGCCATCCCGTGTTATCTGCCGTTATAATTTAAGTTTCAGGCCCGATGTGGCATGCCATCCTGTGTAACCTGTCGGTATAGTTTTACTTCAAGGCCCGAGGTGGCATGCCATTCCGTGTTATCTGCCGGTATAGTTTAAGTTCCTGGCCCAAAGTGGCATTCAATCCCGTTTTATCTGTCGGTATAGTTTTACTTCCTGGCCGGAGGTGGCATGCCATCCCGTGTTATCTGTCTGTATAGTTTTACTTTAAGGCCCGAGGTGGCTTGCCAACCCGTATTATCTGCCGGTATAATTTTACTTCCTGGCCCGTGGTGGCATGCCAACCTGTGTTATCTTCCGGTATATTATAAGTTCCTGGCCCGAGGTGGCATGCAAACCCTTGTTATCCGTCGGTATAATTTACTTCCTGGCCCGAGGTGGCATGCAAACCCGTGTTTTTTGCAGGTATAGTTTTACTTCCTGGCTTTAGGTGGCATGCCATCCCGTGTTATCTGCCGGTATAGTTTTACTTCCTTGCCCGACATGGCATGCCATCCCGTGTTATCTGTCGGTATAGTTTTACTTCCTGGCCCGAGGTGCATGCCAGCCCGTGTTATCTGTCGATAAAGTTTTATTTCCAGGCCCGAGGTGGCATGCCATCCCGTGTTATCTGCCGTTATAGTTTTACTTCCAGGCCCGAGGTGGCATGCGATCCCGTGTTATCTGTAGGTATAGTTTTACTTCCTGGCCTGAGGTACCATGCCAATCCATGTTATCTTCCGGTATAGCTTTACTTCCAAGCCCGACGTGGCATGCAAACCCGTGTTAATCTGTCGGTATAGTTTTACTTCCAGGCCCGAGGTGGCATGCAAACCCGTGTTATCTGTCGGTATAGTTTAGGTTCCTGGCTAGAAGCGACATGCCATCCCATGTTATCTGTCGATACAGTTTTACTTCCAGGCCCGAGGTGGCATGCCATCTCGTGTTATTTGTCGGTATAGTTTAAGTTCCTAGCCCGAGGTGGCATGCCATCCCATGTTATCTGTCGGTATAGTTTCAGTTCCTTCTATCTTGATTTTAAGCTTTGTACTTAAATATGTACATACTTTAATTATCAACTTGAATATTAATTCTATATTCCATCTTGGTTATAAAATTTGTACTTAAAAATGCACATACAATAATCAACATGAATATTAACTCTATATTCTATCTTGGTTATAAACTTTGTACTTAAATATGTACATACAATAATCAACATGAATTTCAACTCTATATTCTATCATTATTCTAAGCTTCGTACTTAAATATGCACATACAATAATCAACATGAATATCAACTCTATATTCTATCTCGATTATAAGCTTTGTACTTAAATACGCACATACAATAATCATCTTTAATATCAATTCTTTATTCTATCTTGGTTATAAGCTTTGTACTTAAATATGCACATACAATTACCAACATGAATATCAACTCTATATTCTATCTTGATTATAAGCTTTGTACTTAAATATGCACATACAATAATCATCTTTAATATCAACTCTTTATTCTATCTTGATTATAAGCTTTGTACTTAAATATGCACATACACTAATCAACATGAATATCAACACTTTATTCTATCTTGATTATAAGCTTTGTACTTAAATATGCACATACAATAATAATCAACTTGAATATTAACTCTAAATTCAATCTTGGTTATAAACTTTGTACTTAAATATGTACATACAATAATAATCAACTTGAATATTAACTCTATATTCTATCATATTAACTTTACTGTCAATTTGATCATTTGAAATAGCTTTTGAATTAAATTTTCAACCTATAAATTACAGATAGAGATCATGTCGGTGCTTTACCTTGAACTTTTAGGCATGTATTAAATCTAGCTACTGCAATAAACTTGGTTTAATCGTTCAATGTCGTTCTCCACATGTTTACATCTTTATTTGGTGACAGACGTACCAAAATAACTGTCACGCTATCTCCTCGTGTCTTTACATGCACACAGTATACCCACGATACGAAACCCACGTGACTTCATGCTATAGGGTGGTGCATCGGACACCTGTAATCTGTATTTTATGTTTTATGTATCGCTGAATACAAATGAACCAAACTGAATTCACACAAACTAATGTACTCTATGCAGTTGTTATTATTTATATGATAATTTTGAAATGTCCTTGAATTTCTTAGGTAATTTAGAATAGAAAGAAATGTGATAATGGAATATGCAGGTAGGGTATTCCCCCAACCATGTTCGCATACTTAATATAAACCTGATATGGCAGTCCATTGTGTACAATGTGATAAACATCAGTGTGTGGACGCCCAGCCAACAACATTAGAAGTTGCGTATCTGAATGGCTAAGATTTGTTAGTTGCTATAAGTAGAGACAAGAGACATATAAACATTAAGGCACTTCTATAAGTAAACGTGCATTTGTTTAAATCTACAAATTCGACTCCAATGTCGAAGTGACATAAAAAAAACTAAGGACTGATATTAAGTATGCTTATATCATATACTTGTTCTACCTGTACATGAGATATGTTCACGATTTGGATTGGCAAAATATAATCTGGCAGCATAAATACACCAATTTCTTAGATTTTATTTCATTCAAAATAGTAAAAATATATTTTGCACAATTATCGGAAGTAATGCTTTTTCAATACTTTTATCAAAAATAATATCCCACCATGGGGATTTATTTAGTTATATATTTACTCACCGAGTATATAAAAGTTAATTTAATGCAGCATTTACTTACTTTTTAGGAAAATGGCAGTTAAGCCACCAATATCGATTGCTGATTAGATTATCGCATTGTCTGACTGACAGCCCACAGCTGTATGCATAGTTGCTTTATAATCAACCTCAATATCATTCAAGGTGCTTGCCATTGGTTAGTCGAAGGACATGTATCCTTTCCAGTGACACTGCTTGTCTTTTGTTAGTTGAAGGACATGTTTCCTTTCTAGTGACACTGCTTGTCATTGGTAAGTTGAAGGACATGTTTCCTTTCGAGTGCCACTGCGTGATATAATCGGATATTGAAACAATGATGGAAAGCAAAAAGCCCAAAACCTATGAACAAAAAATTATCAGATTTGTTTTTATTGTCATGTGTCCCTTTTATTATTGAAAATTTATTTCATTTTAGCAAAAAGTCATAACTTCCATGTTGAAGATGACACGGGATATGGCCATAATCTTCAAAGTTTCAAAATTTTACAATGTTGGGTAGGTAAGGGGCTATTAATTATCACAAAGGGCAATTTATTATCATTTTCTATATGAAGTGTGTGTTATCATGTATCACATCATTATTATTTTATAAATGAAGTGTGCTTTACCATGTATCACATCTTTATCATTTTATATATGAAATGTGCTTTACTATGCATCACATTTATATACTTTTCTATAAGAAGTGAGCATTATCATGTATCACATCATCAGCATTTTCTATAAGAAGTGTGTGTTATCATGTATTACATCATAATCATTTTCTATAAGAAGTGTGTGTTATCATGTATCACATCATAATCATTTTCTATAAGAAGTGTGTGTTATCATGTATCACATCATCATCATTTTCTATATTAAGTGTGCTTTTCAATGTATCACATCATCATTAT
Source organism: Panopea generosa (assembly GCA_029582155.1). NCBI lineage: Eukaryota > Metazoa > Mollusca > Bivalvia > Adapedonta > Hiatellidae > Panopea > Panopea generosa. The sequence continues at coordinate 36,647,070 of CM055905.1, forward strand.
TTTCTATAAGAAGTGTTAGTTATCATGTATCACATCATCATCATTTCTATAAGAAGTGTGTGTCATCATGTATCACATCTGTATCATTTTCTGTAAGAAGTGTGTGTTACCATGTATCACATCATCATCATTTTCTGTAAGAAGTGTGCTTTCCCATGTATCACATCATCAGCATTTTTTTACAAGAAGTGTGTGTTATCATGTATCACATCATTATTATTTTCTGAAAGAAGTGTGTGTTATCATGTATCGAATCAGCATCATTTCCTGTAAGAAGGGTGTGTGAAATGTGCTTTACTATGCATCACATTTATATACTTTTCTATAAGAAGTGAACATTATCATGTATCACATCATCATCATTTTCTATAAGAATTGTGTGTTATCATGTATCACATCATCATCATTTTCTATAAGAAGTGTGTGTTATCATGTATCACATCATTTTCATTTTCTATAAGAAGTGTGTGTGTTATCATGAATCACATCAGAATCATTTCCTGTAAGAAGTGTGTGTGTTATCATGTATCACATCATCATCATTTTCTATAAGAAGTGTGTGTTATCATGTATCACATCATCATTTTCTATAAGAAGTGTGTATTATCATGTATCACATCATTATCATTTTCTATAAGAAGTGTGCATTATCATGTATCACATCATTTTCATTTTCTATAAGAAGTGTGTGTTATCATGTATCGCATCATCATCATTTCCTGTAAGAAGTGTGTGTGTTATCATGTATCACATCATCATCATTTTCTATAAGAAGTGTGCATTATCATGTATCGCATCATTATCATTTTCTATAAGAAGTGTGTGTTATCATGTACCACAGAACAGCTACTAGAAGATGTGCATAAAAAAATGTAAGCAGGGGTGTACCATAAAAGTAGTCCGAGCGCAAAATAAAATCTCAGTTTTATTGTATTAGTTTAGGTCTCGTGACAGTTACACAAACGCATTTACATTTATGCAGGTACATGTAATGATACAAATGTTCTGGCGGTATGACCAAGGATGTTCAGAGAATCCTTGGTAGGAATAATGGTAAGAAAACAACCCAACACTTTTATATAACCAAACCCACAACTGTGTTGTTTTATTTACAAATAAATCAGAAGTATTCAACAAGTAGAATCAAAAGAAAAATATAATAGAGGATCTTACATGTGTGCTCACTTATTATTGAATTTATTAAACAAGTTGGCAAAACTATATCATGCGAGGCTCTGCTGATATAATAGCATAATATTGTCCATGGCAAATCAACATGAACATCATTTATATGGCAATTCTGAAAGTAGGTAGACATTTTATGTTCAAGAGCCAAGAATCAGTTTTTCAAAAGAGTTTAATAAATGCAAAAATAATTGAGCATGAATGTAAGATTCTTTATGTTGTACTTTTATCATTTATTTTTTCAAAATGTGACAAAATAGGGCACAATAGTTTTCATCATATATCTTACCAGTGTAACGTCTCAAAATAACATGATTTTATCATGACTAAAGTGACATTATTTATATGTTCAAGCAAGTCTGAAAGTAGCTGTTTAATGGAAAATGTCGAAAGATATACTGAAAGTGATATTACATTAGCTTAATATAAAACATGTCATGGTTTTATTGAACTCCTGGCCTCGTTTTCATGAAGTACCCAAGTCTGTTATTTTACTTAAACTCAAATAGTGTGCTCAATTTTAGCATGAAATTGTAAACACCATTGAGTTTAAGTAAAATAATTGACTCAAGTATTTTTGTGAAACCAGGGCCTGCACAGTAAATTATGTGATAAATAAGAATATAATAATATATATTAGGTTATAACAAAACAATTAGGTGACAAAACCATATTTTGTAGTACTGACCATCTACTGCAGACATACTTGCTCAGTGCAGACGGCAACTTATCACTGTTCACTAGTCCCTGTAGAATTTGTTATGGTCAAACTGGTCACAATGGCACCAAATGAGGGTAAATTTGGTCACAATGGCACCAAATGTGGGTAGAGTTGGTCACAATGGCACCAAATGTGGGTAAAACTGGTCATAATAACACCAAATGTGGATAAAACTGGTCATAATGGCACCTTATGTTGATAGAACTGAACACAGTGGCACCATATGTGGGTAAAATTGGCCACAATGGCAGCAAATGTGAGTAAAACTGGTCACAATGGCACCATATGTGGATAAAACTGGTCACAATGGCACCAAATGTAGATAAAACTGATCACAATGGCACCTTATGTGGGATAAACTGGTCATAATGCCACCAAATGAGGGTAACACTGGTCACAATGGCACCAAATGTGAGTAAAAGTGGTCACAATGGCACCAAATGTGAGTAACACTGGTCACAATGGCTCCAAATGTGGGGTAAAACTGGTCACAATGCAACCAAATGTGGGTAAAACTGGTCACAATGGCAATAACTGTAGGTGGTCACAATGACACCAAATGTGAGTTTAACTGGTCACAATGGCACCTTATGTGGGAAAAACTGGTCAAAATGGCACCAAATAGGGTAGAACTGGTCACAATGGCACATAAGGTGAGTAAAACTGGTCACAATGGCACCAAATGTGAATAAAACTGGTCACAATGGCACCAAATGTGGGTAAAACTCCCAACATAGTGTATAACAATGATTTGTATAGAAAGATCAGCAACTGTCGGTGTTTTACAGTAAGGTATACAAATGACAAACGAATAATAACCTTGCCAGCAGATGATCATCAGTACTACACAGTTGTTTATTTTATTATGTAATCCAGGACTTATATAGAAGGATCTGCAACTGTCGGTGTTTTGCAGTAAGGTATACAAATGACAAACAAATAATAACCTTGCCAGCATATGATCATGCTACACAGTTGTTTATTTTATTATGTAATCCAGGACTTATATAGAAGGATCAGCAACTGTCGGTGTTTTACAGTAAGGTATACAAATGACAAACGAATAATAACCTTGCCAGCAGATGATCATGCTACACAGTTGTTTATTTTATTATGTAATCCAGGACTTATATAGAAGGATCTGCAACTGTCGGTGTTTTACAGTAAGGTATACAAATGACAAACGAATAATAACCTTGCCAGCAGATGATCAGTACTACACAGTTGTTTATTTTATTATGTAATCCAGGACTTATATAGAAGGATCAGCAACTGTCAGTGTTTTACAGTAAGGTATACAAATGACAAACGAATAATAACCTTGCCAGCAGATGATCAGTACTACACAGTTGTTTATTTTATTATGTAATCCAGGACTTATATAGAAGGATCAGCAACTGTCAGTGTTTTACAGTAAGGTATACAAATGACAAACGAATAATAACCTTGCCAGCAGATGATCAGTACTACACAGTTGTTTATTTCATTATGTAATCCAGGACTTATATAGAAGGATTAGCAACTGTCGGTGTTTTACAGTAAGGTATACAAATGACAAACGAATAATAACCTTGCCAGCAGATGATCAGTACTACACAGTTGTTTATTTTATTATGTAATCCAGGACTTATATAGAAGGATTAGCAACTGTCGGTGTTTTACAGTAAGGTATACAAACGACAAACGAATAATAACCTTGCCAGCAGATGATCAGTACTACACAGTTGTTTATTTTATTATGTAATCCAGGACTTATATAGAAGGATCAGCAACTGTCTCTGTTTTACAGTAAGGTATACAAATAACAAACGAATAATAACCTTGCCAGCAGATGATCAGTTCTACACAGTTGTTTATTTTATTATGTAATCCAGGACTTATATAGAAGGATCAGCAACTGTCGGTGTTTTACAGTAATGTATACAAATGACAAACAAATAAAAACCTTGCCAGCAGATGATCATGCTACACAGTTGTTTATTTCATTATGTAATCCAGGACTTATATAGAAGAATCTGCAACTGTCGGTGTTTTACAGTAAGGTATACAAATGACAAACAAATAATAACCTTGCCAGCAGATGATCATGCTACACAGTTGTTTATTTTATTATGTAATCCAGGACTTATATAGAAGGATCAGCAACTGTCTGTGTTTTACAGTAAGGTATACAAATGACAAACGAATAATAACCTTGCCAGCAGATGATCAGTACTACACAGTTGTTTATTTCATTATGTAATCCAGGACTTATATAGAAGGATCAGCAACTGTCAGTGTTTTACAGTAAGGTTTACAAATGATAAACAAATAATAACCTTACAAGCAGATGATCATGCTACACAGTTGTTTATTTTATTATGTAATCCAGGACTTATATAGAAGGATCTGCAACTGTCGGTGTTTTACAGTAAGGTATACAAATGACAAACGAATAATAACCTCGCAAGCAGATGATCATGCTACACAGTTGTTTATTTTATTATGTAATCCAGGACTTATATAGAAGGATTAGCAACTGTCTGTGTTTTACAGTAAGGTATACAAATGACAAACGTATAATAACCTTGCCAGCAGATGATCAGTACTACACAGTTGTTTATTTTATTATGTAATCCAGGACTTATATAGAAGGATCAGCAACTGTCTCTGTTTTACAGTAAGGTATACAAATGACAAACGAATAATAACCTTGCCAGCAGATGATCAGTACTACACAGTTGTTTATTTTATTATGTAATCCAGGACTTATATAGAAGGATCAGCAACTGTGGGTGTTTTACAGTAAGGTATACAAATGACAAACGAATAATAACCTTACAAGCAGATGATCATGCTACACAGTTGTTTATTTTATTATGTAATCCAGGACTTATATAGAAGGATCTGCAACTGTCGGTGTTTTACAGTAAGGTATACAAATGACAAACAAATAATAACCTTGCCAGCAGATGATCATGCTACACAGTTGTTTATTTTATTATGTAATCCAGGACTTATATAGAAGGATCTGCAACTGTCGGTGTTTTACAGTAAGGTATACAAATGACAAACGAATAATAACCTTGCCAGCAGATGATCAGTACTACACAGTTGTTTATTTTATTATGTAATCCAGGACTTATATAGAAGGATCAGCAACTGTCAGTGTTTTACAGTAAGGTATACAAATGACAAACGAATAATAACCTTGCCAGCAGATGATCAGTACTACACAGTTGTTTATTTTATTATGTAATCCAGGACTTATATAGAAGGATCTGCAACTGTCGGTGTTTTACAGTTAGGTATACAAATGACAAACAAATAATAACCTTGCCAGCAGATGATCAGTACTACACAGTTGTTTATTTTATTATGTAATCCAGGACTTATATAGAAGGATCAGCAACTGTCAGTGTTTTACAGTAAGGTATACAAATGACAAACGAATAATAACCTTGCCAGCAGATGATCAGTACTACACAGTTGTTTATTTTATTATGTAATCCAGGACTTATATAGAAGGATCAGCAACTGTCAGTGTTTTACAGTAAGGTATACAAATGACAAACAAATAATAACCTTGCCAGCAGATGATCAGTACTACACAGTTGTGTATTTTATTATGTAATCCAGGACTTATATAGAAGGATCAGCAACTGTCGGTGTTTTTACAGTAAGGTATACAACGACAAACGAATAATAACATTGCCAGCAGATGATCATGCTACACAGTTGTTTATTTTATTATGTAATCCAGGACTTGTATAGAATGATGAGCAACTCATACAGTTTTTGTCAATACGCGTATTCACGCTTAGTATCATGAAGTCTAGTTTGCATTTATCTTAATTTTCATACATCACAGGTATACAAATCAATGAAATCAGTTCTGTGTGAATTTTTATTGATTAATTTGCCAAATTAATAATCCTTCAGATGCTATTTTATTAACATTTAGTCGGGAGATGCACATTCCCTGTCCTTTGTTATATAAGTCCTTGATTTGACATATAATTATTCCTTTGCATGTTGTTTTATTAATGTTTTGTCAGAAGATGTAAGTTTTCTATCGTTCTCTATACAAGTTCTTGATGTAAGAAACTGATCCAGTCTATTTTTGTTTACAACTGATCCAGCCTATTTTTGTTTACAACTGATCTAGCCTATTTTTGTTTACAACCCCGTCTATTACATTATTAATTTAAATATATTTACATACATTGTTATAAGTTTTGGCACAATGGAAAAATTAATTAAATAGTTACGAAGGGTAATCCCTTAAATTCGTGGACATGTTTTATAAAGAGCAGATCTACCATTGGTATGATATATATCGCCATGGCTACCAAGTGGTAGTTCTACTTCTCCTACCCAGAAAGTTGCAATATAGATCAGTAATTGATGAACAATTAGCCGTACACTACAGCTGCATTTTTGAGAGAATTCATACATTATAATGGTGCTTGAATCATCTTCCATTAGTAAACATTATCCACAAATTTAATGATCAACCCTCGTATTTATATTATTAAGTAATCTGTACAAAGGGTATACTACTGTACATTGTATATCTATTACAAGTTATCTCATCCACAGATATGACTCTCCATGCATCTTCCCTAATTGCATTTTATCCCACATGGGCAAAAATTATACGGAATAAATTTAACATAAAACATTACATGTTCATCATCTAGTGATACAGTTACTCAAATTTAACTAAAACTTATGAAATATTTCTCAAGTGATACATGCACGTAGTTCCACATGAAAGTTACATATTTTTTCAAATGTAACTATTAGTTTGACTAATTTATTCTAGTTGATTGCAAAGTCAGCACAGAGCTTAAATGAATCTTTCTCAAGTCTGTGCAATACACCGAGTCTAGTTTTTGAGTCCATCGGGCTGAGCTGGGGATCGAACCTGCAAACCCTGACAGAAGCAGCCAACACTCAATTGACTGACCTACTACCCCACTGCCCTACTGACCCATTTGGATGGGAATAGGAACACATTAATGAAATATTAACTAGAGAATTTTTGTAAAAGTCAAATGTTGGCAATCAAAGTCCACATTTACTCCATATTCAAAACAAAAGTTGCAAATTCTACACAATCAATATTTCTATGTCATGTGTATGGATGGTATGAATGTTATCTATTTGTTTAATCTCATGTTTTAATTTGCAGCCATTATTATCTGAAACTTCCCTGTTAAGAAATTATTAACATAACCTAGTGGAGTTATGATAGATGTAAAAATCCAAGTAAAAATTACTAAAAATTTATAATTTTTTTTCAATCATACCGATAAATCAGATGAAAATAAACTACTTATTCCACTTTTTGTCACAAAGATCTATGTGAAATATGATGCTTTTCCATCATTTACAAGGGTTATGCCCCTTTACTTTTCCATCATTTACAAGGGTTTTGCGCCTTTGCCATTCCATCATTTACAAGGGTTATGCCCCTTTCCAAAATGTTAATGAAATTAAGGACCAGCAAATATACGGAGGTAATTCTTACTTCATATTCGCATCTTGTAGATACCTGGTATGATAATTTCAGATTTTTAAGTGAACATTGCTATATGTACATTAAGCTCTGGTGTTGAATGGAATATACATGTAAGGATAAAAACAAAACATATAACTTAATCAAATAAATACAATCTCAACATCTCAATCCATTCAAAGAGGAGAAGAACACAGTCATGTACATGTAAAAAAAAAGTGTCAAGTATTGTTCCCTTACATAATCATGTAGTTATATAATACTGGATTTGTTTATTTCAATAAGAATTCCCATCAAGCATATTGGCCTATGCAGATGAAACTTTGCACCAATATCATCTTAAACACTAGGTTTATCATGAAATTTATAATATAAACTTACAAAATTATTTTACAAACAAGAAATGTTACTGGTAAGTGTTGCATGCCCCCCAAATGGTCTGTGAAAATAACAATATATTTCATAATAGGTAGCGATGTATCCATGAATATCAGGAGTCACGGACTGACGTTTCCATCTAGACATGCAGTTTTATATTTTTTCACATTAAAGTGTGACCTTGACCTTTGTGTAACCTTGACCTTGACAGCTTGTGTAAAGGTCTGGGTATTTCTACAGGTAAATGCAGGTGACACATCATCATGACATGTTGATCAATTGTGCCAAGCTATTGAAAATCACTCCGTGTAAAGCAAAATTACAGACCAGACACGAAACAAACTGGAAGTGTGATCTTGACCTTTGAGGTATGAGTGTGGGTCTTATTTGCAACACGTTGTCATGTTACGATGATCATTTGTAGCAAGTAGTAACAAAAATCAATCTATGCATGACAAAGTTACACAGAATACCGGACGAAAGGATGGACCCTCAGAGCTCCAGATAAGGATTTGCCTATTGAGTATTTTTACTCCATTGTTTTTATTTTAATTGGGTATTTGCATTTTGCAATTGGGTGAAAAAATTTTTTTACCCCATCATTTTTTTTTCAATGGGTATTTCTTGTAAAATTAACTGACAATAAACAAAACACATAATCATACATGGTACTCACGTTTATCATTATGTTCAAAGCATACTGTCCTTTGTTAACTGTAACACATGACTTCTGTATGACTGACTTTCTTTCAAAGGTACAAAATGTAACTGCAACTATTAACTGTTAAATATTTAACTCATTGTTATCATTATGCATACTGTCATAGTATGTTAACTGTTACACATGCCTTGTAAATAGTTACTTATTGTATTAATTTGGGGTGTTTTTTGAGCTGTTTTCTTTCGTCCGCGTTTGTTCACGTTCGCAGACATTATTATTGGACGCTTGATTTAGATCGCCGAGCGCCTACACGATATAAAACGGGTACCACAGGCAAAATTTAGTAAATTGTGCGCAATTAAACTGAATTTCAGAACCAGTCTATTCGCTTTGCCAGTTTCGGTCTACTCGGTCTTTTACCTTTATTTAATTATTTCGAGATATTGCGAAAACGCTGGGCCAGTACGCGATCGGTTAGAAATGAAAAATTGCAAATACGCAAGCAATTTGCGAGTAATTGCGTATCAAACATTTCTTTTGCGTTATGATACGCATTGTTTTGTATTTATATTGCTTTTTCTACAATTTGTTTTGCGTATTTACGCAAATACGCACCTTATCTGGAGCTCTGGACCCTGCGATTACCATATGCCGATTACTAAAAAATTTTTTATAAAAAATAAGCAGAAAAACAAAATTACATCATTACTTTAAAGGCGGTGTATTTCTCTCCAAAATGTTAGATTTGGGGAAATCTGCACCCACCCCCTCACCCCACTTATATATATCATAGATCATTGAACTTTTATTGACATGACAATATTGAAACACTCCAAAACAATATACTGAAAAGTGGACTTGGACTACCCAAATTTTGCTAAAATAAAATTCCAGACTAGCTCACTTTCTTTTAATGTAGCCAAGAAATTGTCAACTTTAAAGCAATTTAGACACAGCCAATAATTTTGGGCTTCTCTCCAACAATTATTTTAAGTCATGAGTACTGTTTAAAACAAATTACATATGTCATTGTACACTTGATGACTCCTTAAGTTATACTTCAACTATGATATCAACACTGGTTACCGAGTGCACAAAATGTGACCTACTCAGATGTTTGTATACAAAACAGCAGTCAAAATCTCATTTTAAAATGGTAATACTCACGACATTATTCTTTTTCATAAAAATACATCCAAGCATTGATTTATAACTGACAACTGTTTTCTAGATACAGGTATGTAGCTAGAAACCTCAATTATTTGAGTCAGCCCCCCCCCCCCACCCCCACCCCTCCAAAAAAAAATATGGGTCAAATATGAGAGGAGCACAAAAATAAGCCAATCAGAATTTACCAATGCCCTCTTCATTATCTCTAAGTATCATCAAAGAGAAAGGAGGAGTTAGTTTAACAATGTTAAGATGTCATTACTTTCTCTCAACATTACTGAGAAAATGTGGTGAAAATTACATGACTTTCTAATCTTGGAGAATTTCGACTTTCTTCCGATAACCACCCTCGATAAAAAATACATACTTCTAAGCAGCAAGTATTAAATATTTAAAAATAAGCTGTTTAAAGGCAAAAGCCTGTTGAATAAATACAATTAGTCACAATAAACACAAAGGAGATCAAATAAAGAGAAGACAATATATGAAAAAGCACCTTAAGATTACAACAAAGTAAATATCAATATACATATATGTATATATGAGAATTATACACCTATACATGCAGGCCAAAGTTTAGAATCTTAACAGATTTTAAGCAATGTTTTATAAATAAGCAATGAATTACATCAATAAATACAGGTGTAAGTGTTCAGGTATAAGCAGATTCCATAATGTTGTGTCAAATGTATTCATAAGATAATACACGAGTACTGATATATGTACAATAAATTCCATCTCACATTAAATACACAGGTTAAATTTTACACAGATTTTACCTAAATTCCAATAATGCTTAAAATGCAGTCCAAACTTACTTTAAAGAACAGATATTTTTATTTTTCCAGACTTTAAGATGAATCTCAATAGAGCGTAGTCATTCTTCCACAAGTTATTTGGCAAATATTCTCACAGAGTTTTTGGAACGAACTGAGCTCCACCCCATGACCTTTTTGGTAAGAGGTCAATGATCCTCAGGGGATGCCTTTGACCACTGGGCGACAGATGGCGCTACTAAACATGTCACACATATAAAGGTAACTAAAACATGCAATAACTACACCAGTAACAGCAGACCTGGTACACTGTTATAAACATTAAAAAAATTGCAAATTTTCATTTCAACATGCGACAAATATAACTTAAGATTCATTAGGCCAGTGAATTTTGTTTAACAATATATATATAGGCCTTAGTTGGAACTGTAATGAACGGAACATGTGAGAAAATGTGATTTAATGAACAATGAATTTGATCTGATAAAGAGTATAGGCCTTAGTTCGAGATTGTTATAGATAAAACAAATTAGAACAAACTTCAAATAAACGATTGATTGATTAAATGTTTAACATCCTTTTATGCCATCAAGGACTTACAGACGATCAGTAAACCCAACCACTCTTTCCTGGGATCATGAAAGCTTAACCAGTAATCGAGCACACCCATCTCCGCAAGTAACTGATAACTTTCCCACATGAATCGGAGGTGAGAGATGAGACTGTGGGGATTTACTCATGAGCCCTGGATTGATAGTCAGACATGCTAACGACTGAGCTAATCGGGCCCGGCTCAAATAAACAAGCAATGGCTCACAAAACATCATCTCAGATTATTTGTCAAAATAAAGAACATTTACTAAATAAAAATTAATACAGAAATAAACTCTGTGGAAATAATGGAAACACAGAGGTAGTCCAATCTTTTTTAATCAACCAATTAGAAACTTTATCAGAATCAAGGTATAATTTTTTAAGTGTCAAGATGTTTGTCCTTCAGACAGATGACCAATACCAGCAATGTGATATATTCTACAAGACATTTTAAACAAAGTATATCAGGATTTTTCAAAATGTTAAAATTGACGAAAAACCAATATTATGCCAATAACTATATACTCACTGACCCTGTATTGCCAAAAGGACAAATATTTATATTCAAAAGGGATTTCATAACTTGGGCTACGAGCATAGGTTAGACTTAAATAGATATCCAGCTTAATGGTAGTCGTAAAGCAGTATTTAAATGATGTTTATTTTTAAATAGGGATTTTGATTTTGTAAGTAGTTTACCACTCCAATTTAAATATTGATTTTGCCACGTTTTGGTGGGTTTTACAAACCAAACCATTTGTATTTTATTTATTAAGGCAAAACAAAAAGTTATGTTTCTGGTAGCCAGACAAACCATAATTTTTCACTGCTGACCATTATTTTATTTTAAGATCTCAAATTTTTTTCATCCATCAAAGTCATAAAGAAATGTGAAAGGAAATTTAAGACACATCTGAGATTATTTCAGATACTCACCATAGGTCACAGACTCTTTCATTTAAATGTCATTTTAGAGATCTTTTCTTTTTTAAATCATACTCTTTAATCTAGTCTTTGTGAGAAACACATTTAATAAGTAATGAATATGTATACTGTAGACATATCTTCTAGTCACATAAAAACAGAGTTTGAGATTATAAATAACAAAGATTTTTTTGTAGAAATGCTGTTTGTTGGATATCACCATATATTAAAAAGATATGTGTATGTGGAGGTAGAGGTATTTAAAACAAAGATTTACCATTTACTTTCTTACGTTACCAAATATTATTTAATCAACTCATTAACACAAGAACTGTAATGCAATGTAACAATGTGTCAAACATGGCAATTTTGATATTTTAAATAATATATATAGCAAATACCTACATGAACAGAATGATGATGTTTCGAAAAAAAAAACCAAAAAAAAAACCTACCTATTGACCCTGTTTTTTTTTGGCCATGCCACCAGAAACACAACTATATTTTGCCTAATGATGAGATGCTTTTTATCCACTTACAAATTATTTTTTACTAAAGACAATTATAGCAATTTTTCCTGATACATACTCCCTTTAGTGCAAGTTTAACTTGTTCCCCTTGTAATGTTGTACGTGTCTGCCTTCAAAATATTAAAAATTGAAGCTTTGCAGACAAATTATAATTCAATCTTCTGGGCCAAGTCCGGTGTCGTATAGAAATAATATATGACACCGGTAAGATGTTATCTAACGATGGTTGATTGATTGATTGAATATTTAGTGTCATTTTTATGCCATCCAGGGCTAACAGACGATCAGTTAACCTAACCACTGTTTCCTGGGATTAACCAGTACTCAAACACACCCCATCTCTGCATTAACTGATAACTTTCCCACTTGAATCGATGGTGAGAGACAAATGATAATGAGACATGTCATCGTATATCAATCATCACGGAGACTGTTTCCGGGCGAGGGATTCGAACTCACGACTCCTGGATTGATAGTCAGACGCGTAACCGACTGAGCTAATCGGGCCCGGTTCTAATGATGGTAAATTCTCAAATATCTAAGGTATGTAAATGTTTTGAGGATGCATACAATCAGTCATATAAAATGGGAGTGTAGTTGTAGTAGTACACATATTTTCATAAACTATATTATTAAGTTCGGTATTTCTTCCCAGCAAAACAAGTAGATCATGTGCCTTTGTCTGTTTACTGGGCTGACCCAGACCCTTGAATTTTAAACATTTTTAATAAAAAGTTCTCTTTGTTTACATTCATCTTTTTTACTCTCCCTAGAAGCAGCTATATGACGGGGATATCTGTGCTTTCAGTAAGTTTTGAAGTAAGAGAGTGAAAGGAAAGGAAAAAGTAGAAGGGGATTCTGGGGGATATCTACTAAAAACAGGGCTGTCATTAGAAGTCGGGGGCTGAGGTTTTCCCCCCAAACTGTTCTTACTTTAACACCGAGGGGAAAACCCTGGCCCCCGGGCTTTTAATAACAGCCTTAGGACATATACTATCCACTAACATGTCACATCTACTCTCACAAGCTGCTTTATGATGGGGGAACAGACTATAAGTATCTTTCATAGATTTGAGGTGCAAATGGAAAATTCTAATCGGAGAGATATAACAGTTATCCCAGGGGACGGATTTTTCAATTTGTACCGAAAAAAACAGGAGATACTTTTTCTTGTATACAACCCTGTGTGATTTTTTTTAAGATTTTTATACCGGTTTTTCTTTTTTAGAAGCACAAGGATACCCTAGTATTTATGAATGAATACGTCGTAGCATGCCGATTTAATAAATGGCATTACATCATAGTGAGAGGAATTTGTCATAGTGCGAGAATTTTATGAATGACTTTACGTCACAGCAAGTGAATTTTATCTCAGCCCTAGGGTGAGATAGGAATATCTAACCTCAGTAAAAATGCAGATATCCATATCCATCACAATTCAACCTTACTGACCTTCATTATTTAACTTTCTTCACTGTAGATTTAAATTGTGTTAACAGAATTTAACTTACTGATCATATAATCTATGTATCTCTTAACTGCTAGAATATATATAACATTTCTAGTACCATCTCAATTCCTACACACATTATATAGTTCAAACATTGATTGAACTGTCTCTGCTCTTTTAAACATTGTTTTACTCCAATGTATAACTCAATTTTTTAAAACCGTGGGAGATAATCAGTAACCAGTATCTTCCTCTAAGGGAGATAATTACTAATCTTCCTCTAAGTGAGATAGTCACTAATCTGTATCTTCCTCCAGTCTACTTGGAGGAGGTGGTGGGGATGGAGGCTGCACCAACCCTTCATCATAACTCTCTGTGTTCTCTTCATCCGAAAAACTATGACGTTTTCTTCGCGGGTCTTCATCGAAGTAGGTCCTCATAACCATTCCTTCTGAATCCTCAGCAAAGTTATTATAATGATACTCGAGTCTTGGTTTGTACACTAACACTGGTGCCGGCTTCATGTCTAAATTGTCCTGATAGTTCTGCATGTTAGTCCGGGAACTGTTGCCGGTGTGCGAGTAATAATCACTATCTGTGAAATTAACAATTCCGTCCTTGGCCGAGTCCGTGTCAGAGTTTGATGAATTACTGCTGTCATCATCAGACATCTCCGGATTCCTGATCGCATCACAATTACGAAATTCTGGTGGTGGGCGAAGTTTGGGCGCCACCTCCAGTTTCAGTTCTAATTTACTATCTTCATTCTGGTTTTGTGACACTGGGGCCAAAACTCGTAATTTTTCTTCGTAATTAGAAAAATCGAGAACGTCTTGGTCACTGTAGTGATCTGCACCACTAGCGAATGGATTACTGTTAACAACTGCAGTCATCTCATAGCTTGTCTGCTTAAACTTAACAGGGGAGCTAAATCCGAAACTATATTTGAGTCTATCATCATGAGTTGTCTCCCAGTACTGGCTGTCAGCTTGTACCAGATTTAAAGCTAGACTGTCTGATGACATTTCTCGATGTCCACTGTCGGGGGAGTCTGTGTCAAATACAGTCTTGTTGTTCTCTATCATACAGAAGTCTGGACTGATTAGTGAGTGACCATCTGCATTTTGTAGCAAGCTTCTAGGCAAGAAGACTGGTCCACACTGTGGCGTGGTAGAGTCTGGTAGTGAAAGTGCCTGAAAAATATACAAACATATTAGTTTATTCTTTACTCACAAGATGATTTAATATAGAAACAAGATATCGGTGGAACCCATGGATGCTCCCTGAACAAGTGCTTGATTGAGTAGTAACTGCATTGTTTGTAAAGGGAAAGGGGACGTAAAGGTAAGATAATGTTTGGAAGAGATGTTGGGTTCTTTACTCTGCCTCCCCACACATTGACCTCTACTGCATTATTCATGTTCCAAGTCTCATTGCACTTCCATGTTCTTGAAGATCAAAACAATTATGTGTGGTAATGGATAGAATCAAAGGGCCATAACTCTGTGAAAAATCATAGAAATAAAACACAAAGACAATAAACACACTCTCCACTTGGTAGTGATGCTTCCTGGCAAGTTTCATAAAATTCAAGCTACTAGATGAGAGTTGGAGAAGACAAGGATTTGGTAACGGTTGCAATCTAAGGGCGAACAACTCTGTAAAAATTCATCGAACATAAATACTGAAAAAGGATGCATATCTCCACTTGATGATGATGCATCATAGCAAGTTTCATAAAATTCGAATCAATGGGTCTACAGAAATAGCCTGGACAAGAATTTGGTGATGGACAGATGCGGCAATGTATGACAAGCATGTAAAACAATTTGGTCAGACAGAATCAAAGGGCCATAAATCCGTGAAAAATCATCGAGCCGGAACACAAAGACAATATGCGCATCTCCACTTGGTAGTGATGCATCCTAGCAAGTTTCATAAAATCCAACATGGGGTTAGAGAGAAATAGAGCGGACAAGAATTTTGTCACAGACAGAATAAAAGGGCCATAACTCCATGAAAAATCATCGAAATTGAACATAAATACAATATGTGCATCTGCACTTGGTAATGATGTATCCTAGCAAGTTTCATAAAATTCCAACCTGAGGTTGTAGAGAAGTAGCCCGGACAAGAATTTGGTCACAGACCCAATAAAAGGGCCATAACTCCATGAAAAATCATCGATTTTGGTAGTGATGCATCCTAGCAAGTTTCATAAAATTCCAACATGGGGTTATAGAGAAATAGCGCAGACAAGAATTTGGTCACTGACAGAATCAAAGGGCCAGAACTCCGTGAAAAATCATCAAACCGGAACACAAAGACAAAATACGCATCTGCACTTGGTAATGAAGCATCCTAGCAAGTTTCATAAAATTCCAACCAGAGGTTGTAGAAAAATAGCGTGGACAAGAATTTGGGGACGGATGCACTAACGCACACACAGGAAGTGGCGACTATATGCTCCTCCCATTAGGGGAGCATAATAAAGTTGCAAGTAAAAATGTTGCAGAAGAAAGTTTTTTTTCTTTTTTTATTAATTGAGTTTAATGATATTTTCAAAACATTACAGGTTAAATAGTTATGATATATCCCATATTATTGGTGGAGGAAGACATCAGAATGAATAAGTTCAACCAACGTCCTTCCTCAAGTATATATCATCCTTTCTCATATAAAGTTTTTGGATCAAGCTGGGCTCAAACCCACAACCTCAGTGGTGAGAGATAAGTCATCATTAGAGACCAGTGCCTTGCAGGAGTCTGAGAAGAAAGCTATAACTTATATGTATCTGGGTTGATACCAGTGCCATGCAGGTGCCTGAGAAGAGCTATAATAGGTTATATGTATCTGGACTGACACCAGTGCCATGCAGGTGCTTGAGAAGAAAGCTATAATAACTTTTATGTATCTGGATTGACACAAGTGCCTTGCAGGTGCCTGAGAAGAAAGCTATAATAACTTTTATGTATCTGGATTGACACAAGTGCCTTGCAGGTGCCTGAGAAGAAAGCTATAATAACTTTTATGTATCTGGATTGACACAAGTGCCTTGCAGGTGCCTGAGAAGAAAGCTATAATAACTTTATGTATCTGGATTGACACAAGTGCCTTGCAGGTGCCTGAGAAGAAAGCTATAATAACTTTTATGTATCTGGATTGACACAAGTGCCTTGCAGGTGCCTGAGAAGAAAGCTATAATAACTTTTATGTATCTGGATTGACACAAGTGCCTTGCAGGTGCCTGAGAAGAAAGCTATAATAACTTTTATGTATCTGGATTGACACAAGTGCCTTGCAGGTGCCTGAGAAGAAAGCTATAATAACTTTTATGTATCTGGATTGACACAAGTGCCTTGCAGGTGCCTGAGAAGAAAGCTATAATAACTTTTATGTATCTGGATTGACACAAGTGCCTTGCAGGTGCCTGAGAAGAAAGCTATAATAACTTTATGTATCTGGATTGACACAAGTGCCTTGCAGGTGCCTGAGAAGAAAGCTATAATAACTTTTATGTATCTGGATTGACACAAGTGCCTTGCAGGTGCCTGAGAAGAAAGCTATAATAACTTTTATGTATCTGGATTGACACAAGTGCCTTGCAGGTGCCTGAGAAGAAAGCTATAATAACTTATATGTATCTGGATTGACACAAGTGCCTTGCAGGTGCCTGAGAAGAAAGCTATAATAACTTTTATGTATCTGGATTGACACAAGTGCCTTGCAGGTGCCTGAAAAGAAAGCTATAATAACTTATATGTATCTGGATTGACATCAGTGCCTTGCAGGTGCCTGAGAAAAAAACTATAATATCTTATTTTATGTATCTGGTTTGACACCAGTGCCTTGCAGGTTTCGAAGAAGAAAGCTATAATTTATATGTATCTGGGTTGACAACAGTGCCTTGCAGGTGCTGAAGAAGAAAGCTATAACTTATATGTATCTGGATTGACAACAGTGCCTTGCAGGTGCTGAAGAAGAAAGCTATAATTTATATGTATCTGGATTGACAACAGTGCCTTGCAGGTGCTGAAGAAGAAAGCTATAATTTATATGTATCTGGTTTGACAACAGTGCCTTGCAGGTTTCGAAGAAGAAAGCTATAATTTATATGTATCTGGATTGACACCAGTGCCTTGCAGGTGCCGAAGAAGAAAGCTATAATTTATATGTATCTGGATTGACAACAGTGCCTTGCAGGAGCCTGATAAACCTTTAATAGCTTTTATGTATCTGGTTTGACACCAGTGCCTTCCAGGTGCCTGAGAAGAAAGCTACAATAGTTTATATGTATCTGGTTTGACACCAGTGCCTTGCAGGAGCCTGATAAACCTTTAATAGCTTTTATGTATCTGGTTTGACACCAGTGCCTTCCAGGTGCCTGAAAAGAAAGCTACAATAGTTTATATGTATCTGGTTTGACACCAGTGCCTTGCAGGTGCCTGAAAAGAAAGCTACAATAGCTTAAATGTATCTGAATTGAGACCCACTTGTTTATTCTTCTTTCCGAAGTGTCTCTTCACACTATACGAAAGGTCTGGACCTGTCATTTCAACAGGGTAAAATATTTTTATTTTTTGTAATCAATTGTTTGTCTAGTCGATTGTTTTACATGTTGTTTTTTTCAACTACAGTCAGTCTGACTGGTATGATGTATTACATACCTGGAATATTTTGTGTTCAGTCTGTTTGTTCATTATGCTACAAAACAATACAAACCTGGAATATTTTGCGTGCAGTGTGACCGATGTTTTACTTGTCTATCCCAGTCCCCGGTATCTCCCGCTTGTTAACCCTTTACTCCATAGATACATGTTTTCCTGCACCAATCACAGAAGGCCTTTGAAAACAGTGCAGGAAGAGTTCAGATTGCTCGTAACAGGCAATCTTCCTGCACTGTTTTCCACTCTGTCAGTTAATATAAACATAATTCAAAAGCCTTCTATATCAGAGGTGTCCAAAGACGTCTATATTAGAGGTGTCCAAAGACGTCTATATTAGAGGAGTCCAAAGGCGTCTATATTAGAGGTGTCCAAAAGCGTCTATATTAGAGGTGTCCAAAGGAGTCTATATTAAAGGTGTCCAAAGACGTCTATATTAGAGGTGTCCAAAGGCATCTATATTAGAGGTGTCCAAAGATGTCTATATTAGAGGTGTCAAAAGGTGTCTATATGAAGTAAAGGGTTAAAGCCCATTGAAAAAGCTGGTTAATCTTTGTCTGTTCTACAAATCATAGTAGTTTAATGCTTAGTGAACTGTGACGTCATTAGACCTACACTGAGCAACTGACCGACGCAACTCTCACTGTTGTGTGATGGACCAAAGTCAGCCAGTTCTGCAATCTAAGTGTTTTACTTACCTGTGATGCCAACCTGTTTGTCCAGAGTAATGTTATACATACATGTAATATTTGGTGTTATTCTGTCCAGTGAAATGTTTTACATACCTGCAATATTTTGTGACCCGTCTGTTTGTCTGGTGCAATGTTTGACCTCATCTCCAGTTCCTGTAACCTAGTGAGTATTTGATTCATATGGTCCATCAGATCTCTGTTCTGTAAAAGCAGCTGGTGAGTCCTTGCCTATATAAACATAAACATTATTCTTATTATATAGAAGATCTTACACGGTCCTATAGAGAATCTTACATGAGTCCTATAGAGAATCTTACAAGCATCATATAGAGGATCTTACAAGGGTTATATAGAGGATTTTACACAAGTACTATAGAGGATCTTACATGAGTCCTATAGAGGATCTGACATGAGTTATATATAGGATCTTACAAGAGTCCTATAGAGAATCTTACATGAGTCCTAAAGAGGATATTAAACGAGTCCTATAGAAGATCTTATACGAGTCCTATAGAGGATCTGACATGAGTCCTATACAGGATCTTACATGAGTCCTATAGAGGATCTTACATGAGTCCTATAGATGATCTTATACAAGTTATATAGAGGATATTACATGAGTTATATAGAGGATCTTACACGAGTCCTATAGAGGATCTTACATGAGTCCTACAGAGGATCTGACATGAGTCCTATAGAAGATCTGACATGAGTCCTATAGAGGGTCTTACATGAGTCCTATAGAGGATCTGACGTGAGTCCTAGAGGATCTTACATGAGTCCTATAGAGGATCTTACAAGGGTTATATAGAGGATCTGACATGAGTCCTATAGAGGATCTTACAAGGGTTATATAGAGGATGTACACAAATACTATAGAAGATCTTACACGAGTCCTATGGAGGATCTTATATGAGTCCTACAGAGGATCTTACATGAGTCCTATAGAGGATCTTACACAAGTTATATAGAGGATCTTACAAGGGTTTTATAGAGGATTTTACACGAGTCCTATGGAGGATCTTACATGAGTCCTATCTTACATGAGTCCTATCTTACATGAGTCATATAGAGGATCTTACATGAGTCTTATAGAGGGTCTTACATTAGTTATATAGAGAATCTTACACAAGTCCTATAAAGGATCTTACATGAGTTATATAGAGGATCTTACAAGGGTTATATAGAGGATCTGACAAGAGTCCTATAGAGGATCTTACAAGGGTTATATAGAGGATGTACACAAATACTATAGAAGATCTTACACGAGTCCTATGGAGGATCTTATATGAGTCCTATAGAGGATCTTACATGAGTTATATAGAGGATCTGACATGAGTCCTATAGAGGATCTTATATGAGTTATATAGAGGATCTTACACAAATCCTATAGACGATCTTACATGAGTTATATAGAGGATCTTACACAAGTCCTATAGAGGATCTTACATGAGTTATATAAAGGATCTTACACAAGTCCTATAGAGGATCTTACATGAGTACTATAAAGAATCTTACACACGTCCTATAGAGAATCTTACATGAGTTATATAGAGGATCTTACATGAGTCCTATAGAGTATCTTATATGAGTTATATAGAGGATCTTACACAAGTCCTATAGAGGATCTTACATGAGTTATATAGAGGATCTTACACAAATCCTATAGAGGATCTTACATGAGTTATATAGAGGATCTTACACAAGTCCTATAGAGGATCTTATATGAGTCCTATAGAGAATCTTACACAAGTCCTATAGAGGATCTTACATGAGTTATATAAAGGATCTTACACAAGTCTTATAGAGGAACTTACACCAGTCCTATAGAGGATCTTACATGAGTTATATAGAGGATCTTACAGGAGTCCTTGCCTATATAAATATGTACATAAACATTATCCTAATCATATAATTATACACAAATCTATTTCCAATTGTTTTTTAATTTAAATTCAAATTGAATTCTGACAGCTGAGAGGTTCAGCAACTCATCATCCCTGTAAAGGTTGAAGGGGTACAAGCAGTAGATGGTATTACTCGGAGATTAACGTAAATAAAGTCATTTATTCATTATTCTGGAAATTTCTTGCCGGTTATACATACATGTTCAGTCAGTAGAGTATCAGCCCCATATGTAAAATATGACAGGTTCTAATCTGAGACTGGCGTTATCCTCTGACATTACCTGTGACTCTATACGTGCTGCTGTCTCTGCTGCAAGTTGCTCCTTCAGTAGCTGCACCTGGGCAATGGCCACCTGTGTCTGCTGCTGTTGGTGCTCCATCCGTTGTCTTAGCAACTGTACCTGGTGATTTGAACTCACTGGCATCTGAGGATCTATGATGTCATCGTCGATCAGGGCTGGTGAGTTGATGGGAGACGTGATTGTGGTGCCGCCTATCTGCTGCTATAAAACAATTATCTCAATTTACTATTAGCTATATTTACCTAGTAACAACAGTTATGTCCCTTTTATTAACCGTTATCTACCTTTTATCAGCAGCTATCTCAATTGGAAATATAAACAGTATCTACCTAGTTACAACAGTTGTCTCCCTTTTATAAAAGTTATCTATCTTGTAATAACAGCTATCTCCTTTTTATTAACTTATCAAATAGTTATCTCCCTTTACCAAACAGTTATCTCCACTAATAAACTATTAACATCTATCTACCCTGTATAAAAAGAGTTATCTTCCTTTTATCAAATTATCTTGTAACAGTTTTCTCTTTTAAACTAAACAGTAAATTGTTATCTCCCTTAATAGACAATTATCTCTAATAATAAAGTATCAATAGCTCATAATCTCTCTTTTATTAATAATTATCTCCCTCGTAATAACAATTATCTACCTTTTATTACGCTATCTCCCTTGAATTAATGGTCACCATCCCCCTTGTAAAAACTTGTTACCCTTGAATTAACAGTTATCTCCCTTTTATCAACAGTTCTCCCCCTTGTACTAACAGTTTTCCCCCTTTAATTGCTGGAGGACATGATATTGGTAATTTTAGAGAGGTTTTAAAACACTCTCAATTATAACAATTTCCAGCTGAAATATACCAGTAGATGCTCCTTTGGGGCTAGAATATCAAATTATAGTCGCTGGTGTGTCTAGAAGTGTTTTTTTTGTTGCTGCTTTAAGAGAAACTGATGATAGAGACGATGAGTTCATCTAAATTTGGCAAACAATTTAAGACTCCATATCCGACTACTTTTACAAACGTGTATTTAGATTTTCAGCTACCGCGGTTCTGCATTACCTCCAGTAAGAATACTGTACACAAATAATTAATTTACCTATTTACCCTAGGTAGTTTCTTATTAAGAAACTATTGAAAAGTCAACACCTGTAGACTGCATGTAGAAATTTGTGTGCATTTGTTTAATACAATAATAGTGCATTTGTTTAATGCAATAATAGTGCATGTGTTTAATGCAATTAAAGTGGGTGTGTTTAATGCAATAATAGTGCATGTGTTTAATGCAATATTAGTGCATGTGTTTAATACAATATTAGTGCATGTGTTTAATGCAATAATACTGCATGTGTTTAATGCAATAATAGTGTGTGTGTTTAATGCAATAATAATGCATGTGTTTAATGTAATAATAGAGCATGTATTAAATACAATATAAGTGCATGTGTTTAATGCAATAATAGTGTGTGTGTTTAATGCAATATTAGTGCATGTGTTTAATGCAATAATACTGCACGTGTTTAATGTAATAATAGTATGTGTGTTTAATGCAATAATAGTATGTGTTTAATGCGATAATAGTGTGTGTTTAATGCAATAATACAACATGTGTTTAATGCAATAATACGACATGTGTTTAATGCACTCATACATGTGTTTAATGCAGTAATACTGCATGTATTTAAATGTTTAATGCAATAATACAACATGTTTTTTAATGCAATAATAGTGCATGTGTTTAATGCAATACTACTACACGTGTTTAATGCAATAATACAACATGTGTTTAATGCAATAATATGACATGTGTTTAATGCAATAATATGACATGTGTTTAATGTAATAATATTGCATGTATTTAATGCAATAATATGACATGTGTCGAATGCAATAATACATGATTGTGTTTAATGCAATAAAACAACATGTGTTTAATGCAATAATAGTGCATGTGTTTAATGCAAATAATACTGCATGTGTTTAATGCAATAATACTGTATGTGTTTAATGTAATAATACTGCATGTATTTAAGTGTTTAATGCAGTAATATGACATGTATTTAATGCAATAATACATGATTGTGTTGAATGCAATAAAACCACATGTGTTTAATGCAATAATACTGCATATATTTAAATGTTTAATGCAATAATAATTATGTTATTCATAATTACTTTAATACTGGAATCATGCAATTGATTTTTTTCTTTGAATGGTGTTTAAGCAGCCATTTTCAACACATTTCAGGTTATATTATGACATTTTCAGTTTTTGTTTGTGGAGGAATACCTCAGAATGAATCTGAATAGAACCAACATCCTTCTGCAAGTAACTGGCAAACTTTCTCACATTTTTTTTTGATTCAGCGGGACCTGAACATATGACCTTAGTGGTGGAGGTAAGTGATCGTGAGATGGCGCCTTAGACCACTCGACTGCAGAGGACACTCTTGCTATCGAATACCAAAAGATTTCATCTTGGAATTTCAATCTGTTTTTTCATCCAACAAGTTAACATATCAATGAATGTATCAACTTTATCTTTTTAATATGATAGCTATTAAACTAACCTAATCCTTACAAACACCCATACCTACCACCCCAAACTATCAATCCACATTTTTTCTGTACCTCCAACCTCTGTAAGTTCAACATCAATCCCTTCTGACCCATCCCCATTAACATTTATTCCTACTGCCACCACCCCAATCCCCAGTAATATTTATTCCTACTGCCACCACCCCCATCCCAATTAACATTTATTCCTACTGCCACCATCCCCATAAACATTTATTCCTACTGCCATCACCCCCATCCCCATTAACATTTATTCCTACTGCCACCATCCCCATTTACATTTATTTCTACTGCCACCACCCCCATCAACATTTATTCCGACTGCCACCACTGCCATCCCCATAAACATTTATTCCTACTGCCACCACCTCCATCCCCATTAGCATTTATTCCTAGTGCCACTACCCCCATCCCAATTAACATTTATTCCTACTGCCACCATCCCCATGAACATTTAATCCTACTGCCACCACCCCCATCCCCATTAACGTTTATTCCTACTGCCACCATCCCCATTAACATAAATTTTATTCCTACTGCCATCCCCCATTAACATTTATTCCTACTGCCACCATCCCCATTAACATTTATTCTAATTGCCATCCCCATTTACATTTATTCCTATTGCCACCTACCCCCATGCCCATTAAAATTTATTCCTACTGTCACCACCCCAATCACCATTTACATTTATTCCTACTGTCACCATCGCCATTAACAATTATCCCTTCTGCCATCACCATTAACATTTATTCCTACTGCCATCACCCCCATCCCTATAAACATTTATTCCTACTGCCATCACCCCCATCACAATTAACATTTATTCCTACTGCCATCACTCCCCATCCCCATTTATTCCTACTGCAATCACCCCCATCCCCATTAACATTGATTTCAAGGGCCACCATCCCAATCTTTTTTTCCTAATATCCCCACACACACAAAACATAAGTGCCTGAGCCAATTCCAGCAAACATTAATCGTACTGCCCTTGCCGTGTCATTATTTATGTACCCAAAATATTTCTAATATATGATTTTTTTATTATATACAAAGGTGATTTAAACAAAAACATTTGCTTTGGCCATCATTCCATTTACGTATGATTGAGCGTTCTTTAAAAAAGCCATAGACAGATTTAAAGGAATCCATAAACATTACAATCTTTTTTAAAAAAAAAAAAAAAAATTAATTTGTATAAGGAAAATGAACCCAGTAGTTAATGGCAATTGATCTAGAAAGGCAAGATTCCACTATCTTGAAAGGGCCACATAAATTCTGTCATCTTTTTCACAAAAACGCAATCAAGACGTCACGGCAATTGCAGTTAGGAGAATTCGTAACCACTGAAATATGCAAATTTATTGATTCAGAGCAAGCAACAATTTGTAAGATGTAATTTTAGATGTGAGGCGAACTGGCATCAGACTAATGCAGAGGAATGGGAAGAAACAATAACCAATACAGAACGGCCAATTTAACATGTAGTTCTGTACAGTCAATACACTGTGTGGGGGTCCAATCTCATTCTGTTTATAATATTCCTCAGTCATTGTGTTCAGTCTCCATTAATCTTTATAAATGATGATTTCTCAAATATAATTGCATATTCTTTCAGCAGCGGCTGCATTGATGGATCCAGGACTTTCAGCTTAGGGGAAGGGTGGGGAACCAGTATGTGGAGTTTGTTATCCTCAGAATACATAATGTATTCTTCAATTTCCAGGGGATTTCAAATATATGTTTTTAACCATTGTCTTTTTCACAGTAAAATAAAATGCTTTCTATTTAATACAGTATAATTGGAAAATGTGTTGTGGGTGGGGTCCAGATTGCCCCACCCCTTTAAATCCATCTGTGGACAGGGACACCTATACTGCAAGTATCTTCCCTTTGTTTAATATCTTATAACACACACATGTACAGACATGTACAATACCACAACAGCTGTTCTATCAAATAATTTTAATCAAGCAGGTTTTTTGTCTAAATGAATTCACCTGGAGAGTTCATGTAATTGATATTTTCTCTGCCAGGGTTTTAGATTATCTGCTATCCATGGAGACTCAGAAAAGAGTTTATAATCTAATATATATTACTAAAGTTCCTATGGCTGAGTTGTCCAGGGGACTGTTATCTAATGACCATTTAAAAGGTCTCACTGCTGATTTTGTGTGTTTGAGCACACACTGGTCCAAAAACATTATGTGAGAAAGTGCCAGAAAGACAATGGTTCTTTCTATTCAGATTCATTCTGAAATCTACCTTCACCAGTAAAATGTGTTAAAAATGGTGTTAAACCCCATTGAATAATACAATATTGAAAATACAATATTCTTGTTAAGCCAGACAGTCTATCCATTTGGATCTTTATTCTTGCTTATAACGTTTCTATAGGACATTCATATTTAGTAAAGTTCAAAAATTTGGATGTGTATTCCTCATCTGTTACACTCATGTCCTATTATATCTGTTACATTTGGGTCCAGTTATCTGTTACACTCAAGCCCGTGTGGTTTTGGCTAAGAATAGAATCACTGTCGATCTCTGCAGAGGGGTAGGAATCCTCCGAATGGGTGTCATGTTCATTTTATCATAATTTTATTGTCATGTTCATTATTGTAGTTAAATTATCAACCCCTGTGTGGTTTCAGGGAGCCATGGCAAGAATAGGATCACTGTGGCTTATGCATGTCATAAGAAGCGACAAATTGAGTAATATGATAGAATTTGCTGAAACTGTGCAGTTCTGCAGGTATCAAGGTTCTAGGTTCATTCTGCATATTCATTTGCTGATGTATTTTTTTTAATCTGTATGTTAATTTGTTGTTTTTGTACATGTAGAGTGAACTTGGAATCTTCTTTGCTGTTGGCGTCGAATAACCTGTAATGTGTTGGTATGCCGTAAAACCCTATTCATTCAATCTGTTACACTCAGATCCCATTATATCTGTTACACTTGTGTTCTGTTATATCTGTTACATTTAGGTCCCGCTATCTATTACACTTGGGTCCTGTTATATCTGTTACACTTGGGTCTCGCTATAATGCGGATTTCGGGGGTCCAAAAGTTGGTTATTTACATCTATTATGCCTCCCGATTTAACTAAATGGTATTGTTGTAATGTGATATAATGTGTTTTGGTGTAAAACTGACACAATTCTTATATAGATTTAGTAAAGTAGACCCACCCCCAGGGCCAAACTGTGAGACCCTGGGACATGAAATTCACAATTTTTATGAAAGACACAATAAACATGCTCACAATCTGTTCTGAGTGATTCCTATAATAATAAAAAGATTCTTAAAGTTTACTTTGAATTTGACTTTTGGCCCCTGCCCTGCCCCTAAGACCTCATGGGGCTGGGGACCATAAAATTCACATAGGTATCAATCATCATATCAGCAACAATAAATCACACCAAAAAAAACATTCAGATACGTCTATTCAGTAATAAGAAATAACATTTTTTGTCATATTTAGAAAAGTAGGCCCCACCCGCAAACCCATACTGTAAGACCCAGGCGCATGAAATTCACAAATTTTATGAAGGACCCATAGGCGTCAATAATCATGCTCACAATTTGTTTCTAAATTTTAGTGCAAAGCTGTAAAATACATTATTTCATGAATCTATTAAAGTCAAATTCTAACAAACCAAGCACCTCCGCAGACCAGCCATGTTGTATACAATCAGTTTAAACAGATTGTGAAGTTTTACTAACTAATCAATTTGTATGTGTAACTTGTTTCCAATGAAATGGAAAATTCACTAAAAATTTCAATTTAAAGGTTAAAAAGTTTAATCAAATGTGAAACCATTACTGAGTAGCACATGCGCTGCCTTAATTGCCGTTGTTCCACATGTAATTGCCGCTGTTCCATGTATGTTTAATTATCCATCACAACCAGATACACAGACAAATTTCAACATTACAACAGATTATGTCCTGATTACAATCTCACTCAGTCAGCCGCCTGACAGTGATAAATGAATGCACCAACTCCCCCTAGTGATTTAGACATTTACTTTACAGTATTTATAGTAACAGTGACCTTGAACTTTGACACAATGAAAATACAATCTCAAGCATTCTGTATGTATCCCAGTGGGGAAAAATCTGTGGTGATATTTCTTAACTTTCTTAGAAGAAATTTTAACTGTGATATCGATGAGTAAGTTAAAACATAAAAAGACACAGTAACCTTTGACCTTCAAACAATATTATCTATGAACTGCAGGCAGCTAAGTGTGGTGAAGATCTGTTGAAAATAGCTCAAAGTAAGTTAAAATACATCAAAGAAATAAAAGTTTTCAAACAAAATTTAAGTAATAATATAATCCTTATTAGAGCCCCATAGTTGACCATTAATTATCAAAATTCCCCTCCCAATCAAGACAGTAACTGCCTAATTCTCAGGTCTACCAATCAGTCTTTGACAAGTGTCAATGAATCTCTGTGACATGTTCACATTATAATTTTATTATAATCAATGGATTGCATCCTTTTTATGCTTTGAACAAGAAAAAAAAGAAAACAGAATTTGTTCGTTTTTTTCCCATTTAACCCTTTACTCCATATATTTGACTTCTATGACCTTTACAAATTTACAGAGTAGACCCAAAAAATATTGTAGATATGATCTTATACTGTTGGCTGAGGTAGTAATCTTCCTGCTCTTATGTGCTAATGTAAAATTTATAAAAACAATTCTAATCTTATATTTCAGAAAACCTCAGGGTACACTTTGTTAACATCATTTTTAGAAAGCCCATATTAATGAGCTGAAACAAATGCTCCATAGTAAGAGTGACCTTGACCTTTTACCCCATATAACCAAACATAGTTTTTGTAGAACTCGTAGAAGTATATTTTTTTTCTTTAACCCTTTACTCCATAGATACCAATCACAGAAGGTCTTTGAAAACAGTGCAGGAAGAGTTCAGATTGCTCGTAACAAGCAATCTGAACACTTCCTGCACTGTTTTCCACTCTGTCAGTTAATATAAACATAATTCACCAAATAATTCAAAAGCGTTCTATATTAGAATTGTAAAAAGCGTCTATATTAGAGGTGTCCAAAGGCATCTATATGAAGTAAAGAGTTAATGAAGTTCGAAGCCATTTTCAACATATTTCAGGTTAACTATGGCATATCCAGTTTTATTGGTGGAGGAAGACCTCAGAATGAATAGTGGTAGAACATCCAACCCAGGATCAGAGGGGGTTTTGGGTGTGATCCTCCACCACATCTACATTGTGTGGTACGTCCTTGAGCTAGACACCTTACTCGCATTCTCTCAGTACGGGAGTATGCGATCTACGGAAGACTTTGATTGTGATTTGCCTAAGTTGTAAGAACTTGTTTCACAATCAATGTAAAATAAATAAGTTTAAATCAAGACTGAATCCGAGTAGAACCACCATCCCAAGGCAAATAACTGGTAAACTTTCTCACATACAGTTTTAGTACCGAGTAGGACTCTAAACCTACGACCCCAACAGTGCCGTAGACCACAGGGGACCCTGTGGAATATTGGTGAAATATATCAAAGAAAACCATACTCCTGCAGATTATATCAAATTTAAAAGTAGCAGTATTTCCTTATTTTGTAATGTTCTAGTATTTCCTTATTTTTTACCTATTCTAGTATTTCCTTATCTTGTACCTATTCTAGTATTTCCTTATTTTATAATGTTCTAGTATTTCCTTATTTTGTACCTATTCTAGTATTTCCTTATCTTGTACCTATTCTAGTATTTCCTTATTTTGTAATGTTCTAGTATTCCCTTATTTTGTACCTATTCTAGTATTTCCTTATCTTGTACCTATTCTAGTATTTCCTTATTTTGTACCTAAGTTTTAGCATTTCCTTATTTTGTAACTATTCTAGTATTTCATTTTTTTGTATCTGTTCTAGTATTTCCTTATTTTTTTACCAATTCTAGTATTTCCTTCTTTTGTACCTGTGTTCTAGCATTACCTTATTTTGTACCTATTCTAGTATTTCCTTATTTTGTACCAGTGTTCTAGCATTACCTTATTTTGTACCTATTCTAGCATTTCCTTATTTTGTAGCTATTCTAGTATTTCCTTTTTTTTATTAAAACAAACTTATTTAATTATTGGTTTGTTTTGCCGACACAGAAATAAAACATTTTGTAATAATGGGAGAAAATGTTTTAGCTGCATTTATGATTAATCATGATTATACGGTAGAAGATAACTTATTTCTGTTTTTTATTTTGTTGTATGTTTTATAAATTACTCCTTTAATGTTTGTTAAACAGGCTTCCATCATTTAGAAAGTTATGCAACTGGAAAATTTCATTTTTTTCCCAAACGATTTCATTTTCAAGGAGATCGACGTAAATGTTGTATATCTATGAATATTATCTACATTATCTCAGTTTTTAAAACCTCCTGTGGTTTGAATATTTGTGATGTCTGAACATCCATGACTGATGTTCATACGAAACCTTCATGATGGAAGCCATTACCAGCATCCCCCGAATTACTTCCTGATCATTCCCAGAGTGCCTTGTTAAAAACTTTATGCAAATATTTCCATCTTTGGTCAGACATACATCAAAGATGTTTTCAAATAAATACTATTCTGTGAAAATTTATTCAGAGTTTGGCGTTGTGAAGTCCCATATGAAACAAAGTTTAAGACATTGGGATTTAGGCTGTAACTACAGATGTAGGTGATATTAAAGTATGGGAATGTAAGTAATGTTAGTCTTCTTTACAATTTCAACTACATTGGTACAATAGCATAAAAAAATTTTTTGAATAGCCCAGATTTAACACAATTTTCAACACATAATTATGTATTTGTATATGGCAAATCCAATTTTATTGGTGGAAGATCTTAGTGGAACCATCGTCATTCTGTAAGTAACTGGCAAACTTTCTCACATAAGGTTTGTTGGAGCAAGCAAGATTCAAACCTATGACCTTGTTGGTGAGAGGTAAGTGATCTTGAGATGGCACCTTAGACCACTTGTCCATGGAGGACTCTAGTGTAAATACACATAATTGCTTGTTTGTTAGTGTTTTTTTCAGCTTTTTTAAACAGTTTGTCTGATAATTAATGACTCATAGTCAACACATCTAACATCAGCAGGCTTAAAGATATGTAAGTACAATATTCCCCCTTGACTAGTCAGCTGGCTGAGATACCTAAGAACAGTATTTCCCTTTCACTAGTCAGCAGGCTAAGATATCTAAGTATGATATTTCCCTTTTACTTAGTCAGCAGGCTAAGATACCTAAGTGCAATACCCCCTTCACTAGTCAGCAGGCTAAGATACCTAAGTGCAATATTCCCTCTTGACTAGTCAGCTGGCTAAGATACCTCAGTACAATATTTCCCTTTCACTAGTCAGTAGGCTAAGATATCTAAGTACAATATTCCCCTTTCACTAATCAGCAGGCCAAGATATCTAAGTGCAATATCCCCCCTTGACTAATCAGCTGGCTAAGATACCTCAGTACAATATTTCACTTTCACTAGTCAGCAGGCCAAGATATCTAAGTACAATATTTCTCTTTCACTAATCAGCAGGCCAAGATATCTAAGTACAATATTTCCCTTTCACTAATCAGCCGGCTAAGACACCTAAGTACCATATTTCCCTTTCACTAGACAGCAGGCTAATATAAATCAGTACATTATTGACAGCAGGATAAGATACTTAAGTACAATATTTCCCTTTCACTAATCAGCAGGCAAAGATACCTAAGTACAATATTTCCTTTTCACCAGTCAGCAAGCTAAGATACCTAAGCACAATATTTCCCTTTCACAAGTCAGCTGGCTAAAATACCTAAGTGCAATATTTCCCCTTCACTAGTCAGCTGGCTAAAATACCTAAGTGCAATATTTCCCCTTCACCAGTCAGCTGGCTAAAATACCTAAGTACATTATTTCCCTTTCACTAGTCAGCAGACTAAGATACATAAGTGCAATATTCCCCTTCACCAGTCAGCAGGCTTAGATACCTAAGTACAATATTTCCCTTTCACAAGTCAGCTGGCTAAAATACCTAAGTACAATATTTCCCCTTCACTAGTCAGCAGGATAAGATACTTAAGTACATTATTTCCTTTTCACTAGTCAACAGGATAACATAACTAAGTACAATATTTCCCTTTAACAAGTCAGCTGGCTAAGATACCTAAGTACAATATTTCTGTTTCACAAACCAGCTGGCTAAGATACCTAAGTGCAATATCCCTTGACTAGTCAGCAGGCTAAGATACCTAAGTGCAATATTCCCCCTCAACTAATCAGAATGCTAAGATACCTGAGTGCAATATTTGCCCTTCACTAGTCAGCAGTATAAGATACCTAAGTACATTATTTCCCCTTCACTAGTCAGCAGGCTAAGATACCTAAGTGCAATATTCCCCCTTCACTAGTCAGCGGGATAAGATACCTGAGTGCAATAATCCCCTTCACTTGTCAGCAGGCCAAGATATCTGAGTGCAATATTCCCCTTCACTAGTCAGCAGGCCAAGATACCTGAGTGCAATATTCCCCTTCCCTAGTCAGCAGGCTTAGATAACTCAGTGCAATATTCCCTTTCACTAGTTAGCAGGATAAGATAACTGAGTGCAATATTCCCCTTCCCTAGTCAGCAGGCTTAGATAACTCAGTGCAATATTCCCCCTTCACTAGTCAGCGGGATAAGATACCTGTGTGCAATATTCCCCATCACTAGTCAGCAGGCCAAGATACATGTACATAAGTGAAATATTTCCCCTTGACTAGTGCATTCTTGCCCAACTAGTCAGTTAGCTAAGATGTTCAAGCGCTATATTCCAATTACAATTCTCCATTCCAATGTAGTCAAGTATTGCTGGTGTAATTGTGCAGTTCCTGACAAAAAGCGAATGCACATAAATTCGGAAATCTTTCCAGAATTTAAATATCTTAATATTTCTTTCAACATAATCCAATCTAGAAAGCTGGCAATGTCAGCTTGAGGAAACAGAACTTCAGTTTTTGGCACTGTTCTCCCACAGTTAGCCAGGCATATGTGCAAGACACACAGAGGAGCAAATTAAAATTCTTATAATTTTACAAACAGCCTTCATTTATCAAACCAACACCAAAGAAATGCCAAAATGTTCATTTGATATCTTTACTGTTATCAATAATTATTTTACCATTAAACAAATATGTCTATTTTCCAGACAAAAAACACATTTCAGATTGCATTAAAGCATCAGACAATTCCATTACAATCTAATATTTATTATAACTGTGTAGCATTATAGTCATGCCATTTTTGTTGTTGTTGATTTCAGAAACCCGTCCCATAATTTTAACCATGTAGACCAAAACAAGGTTCACAATCATTATATTTTTTTTATTCCGACAATGAAACTCAATAAGGGAAAATAATTTTTTTTTAATGGGATTTAACTCCCGTTTTCAACACATTTCAGGTTATTTATGGCATATCCAGTTATTGGTGAAGGATTTTGTTGTATGGTGTTGAGAGTCACTTTCAATAATTTTTCAGTCATATCACGATGGTGTCTATTTGAGACTTGAGTATTTTTAGGCTGACCACACCTGGAACTGTCCTCTAAATGCTGAGCATCAAGCGATGGCTTCTAGTACCATTTTTAGAGTCTTTGGTATGACCAGGCCGGGGATCGAACCCACCACCTTCCACGGACGCTCTACCACTAGATCACGCTGCGGTCCTAATTGGTGAAGGAAAACCTCAGAATGAATGAGTGGAACCACCGTCCTTCCGCAAGTGTCTGGCAAACTTTCTCACATAAATATTTTTGAGTGAGCGGGACTTGAACCTATGACCTTAGCAGTAAGAGGCAAGTGATCTGAAGGATGGCGCCTTAGACCATTCGGCCAT
Source organism: Panopea generosa (assembly GCA_029582155.1). Taxonomy (NCBI): domain Eukaryota; kingdom Metazoa; phylum Mollusca; class Bivalvia; order Adapedonta; family Hiatellidae; genus Panopea; species Panopea generosa. The sequence goes on from CM055905.1 coordinate 36,681,001, forward strand.
GGAGGACTCTGGGAAAGTAAATGAAAGTACAGTTTTCATTGACAAAATCAATTTTTTTATGAGGAATACACCTTTATATCACAATCCTAGTAAAATAAGTAAGTTTAAACAAAACTATAAAAATAAAATATCTGTCCTTTTTTTTAATTGTCACACAACCAAGTATGGTAATTCACTACATCCCTGACTAGGTATAATGGCTAACATAAATTCTTCTTTTACATTAATTCTTTTTTACTGGCATATCATCAACCTCATCTAGACCATTATCAAATATCAACCTGGTCTATGCTGTTACCGAAAATCAATTTGGTCTATACCGTTACCGAATATCAACCTGTTCTAGACCGTAATCGAATATCAACCTGGTCTATAACGTAATTGAATACCAGCCTTGTATATAACATTATAAAATATCAACCTGGTCTAGACTGTTATTGAATATCAACCTGGTATATACCATTATCGAATATCAACCTGGTCTATACTGTTATTGAAATCAACCTGGTCTATACCGTTATCAAATATCAACCTGGTCTATACCATTATCAAATATCAACCTGGATTATACTGTTACGGAATATCAACCTGGTCTATACCATTATCAAATATCAACCTGGTCTAGACCATTATCGAATATCAACCTGGTCTATACCATTATAAAATATCAACCTGGTCTAGATAACCTGGTCTAGATCATTATCAAATATCAACCTGGTTTATACCATTATCAAATATCAACCTGGTCTAGATCATTATCAAATATCAACCTGGTCTATCCCATTATCAAATATCAGCCTGGTCTATACCATTATCAAATATCAACCTTGGTCTAGATCATCATCAAATATCAACCTGGTCTTTACTGTTGTGAAATATCAACCTGGTCTATACCGTTATTGAATATCAACCTGGTTTAGACCGTTATCGAATATCAACCTGGTCTAGACCATTATTGAATATCAATCTGGTCTAGACCATTATCGAATATTAACCTGGTCTAGACCATTATCAAATATCAACCTGGTCTATACTGTTACGAAATATCAACCTAGTCTATACCTTTATTGAATATCAACCTGGTCTAGACTGTTATCGAATATCAACCTGGTCTAGACCATTATCAAATAACAACCTGGTCTAGACCATTATCGATTATCAACATGGTCTATACCATTATCGAATATCAACCTGGTCTAGACCATTATCAAATATCAACCTGGTCTATACCATTATCAAATATCAACCTGGTCTATACCATTATCAAATATCAACCTGGTCTAGACCATTATTGAATATCAACTTGGTCTAGACCATTATTGAATATCAACTTGGTCTAGACTGTTATTGAATATCAACCTGGTCTAGACCATTATCAAATATCAACCTGGTCTAGACCATTATCAAATATCAACCTGGTCTATACCATTATCAAATATCAACCTGGTCTATACCATTATCAAATATCAACCTGGTCTATACCATTATCAAATATCAACCTGGTCTATACCATTATCAAATATCAGCCTAGTCTAGACCATTATCAAATAACAACCTGGTCTAGACCATTATCGATTATCAACCTGGTCTATACCATTATCGAATATCCACCTGGTCTAGACCATTATCAAATATCAACCTGGTCTATACCATTATCAAATATCAACCTGGTCTATACCATTATCAAATATCAACCTGGTCTAGACCATTATTGAATATCAACTTGGTCTAGACCATTATTGAATATCAACTTGGTCTAGACTGTTATTGAATATCAACCTGGTCTATACCATTATCAAATATCAACCTGGTCTAGACCATTATCAAATATCAACCTGGTCTATACCATTATCAAATATCAACCTGGTCTATACCATTATCAAATATCAACCTGGTCTAGACCATTATCGAATATCAACCTGGTCTATACCATTATCAAATATCAACCTGGTCTATACCATTATCAAATATCAGCCTAGTCTAGACCATTATCAAATATCAACCTGGTCTATACCATTATCAAATATCAACCTGGTCTATACCGTTATCGAATATCCACCTGGTCTAGACCGTTATCAAATATCAACCTGGTCTATACCATTATCAAATATCAACCTGGTCTATACCATTATCAAATATCAGCCTGGTCTAGACCATTATCAAATATCAACCTTGTCTATACCATTACCAAATATCAACCTGGTCTAGACCATTATCGAATATCAACATGGTCTAGACCATTATTGAATATCAACTTGGTCTAGACTGTTATCGAATATCAACCTGGTCTAGACTGTTATCGAATATAATCTGGTCTAGACTGTTATTGAACAAATAAAATATAATGTAGTTGTACCTTAAACAATGGTTATACTCCATTCACAAATAGAAATGAAAACTACAGGCATGAACACATAATAGGGTATTCTAATTTAATATGTGCATCATGTAGATATATCATTTTTAGAAATAAAGTTTAGTGAAAATACTCAAAATTACAGTGTATTCTTTTAACAAAATTTATATTTGTCAACCACCCATCCACCTATTTATTGGGGGAAAAACATATAAAATCATATAAAATAGGTCTGGCCTTACACACACATATATATACATATATTTATTATGCCAGTCAGAGAACTTCCTTAGCAGAGGCTGCTCTTCCTCACCAAGACATAATGTAACGCCCCACAGAGAAATAAACATTTTGCAATGCCCCGCAGAGAAATAAACATTTAAATGTCCCATGGAGAAATAAAGTTTGTTGTTTATGCACTGTTTAGCATGTTTCACCATCTTCACTATTGGACATGACAGCTGTAGCAGGAAGACTTATGTGGCTGTCTACAAAACTTAGTAATATGTCAGCAGAATGTTGTAATCCTCTCCCATCCAATACACTCAACAAATGTCTTATATTTCCTTACATTAACCCTTTACTTCATAAAGACGCCTTTGGACACCTCTAATATTGAAAGCATTAATTCACCACATATCAGCAATGGTTGAATTATGTTTATATTAACTGACAGAGTGGAAAACAGTGCAGGAAGTGTTCAGATTGCTCGTCACGAGCAATCTGAACTCTTCCTGCACTGTTTTCAATGACCTTCTGTGATTGGTGCGGGAAAACGCGTATCTATGAAGTAAAGGGTTAAATAACCCCTGTTGATATCATCTATCAATGTTGGGATGGCACAAACACATTATAAAATATACTCTACAATAAGAAAGTCGCTCTATAAATGTTGGGATACCACAAACACAATATATTCCACAATAAGAGAGTCCCTCTATAAATGTTGGGATACCACAAACACAATATATTTCACAATAAGAGAGTCCCTCTATAAATGTTGGGATACCACAAATACAATATATTCCACAATAAGAGAGTCCCTCTATAAATATTGGGATACAACAAACACAATATACTCCACAATAAGAGAGTCTCTCTATAAATGTTGGGATACCACAAACACAATATATTCCACAATAAGAGAGTCCCTCTATAAATGTTGGGATACCACAAACACAATATATTCCACAATAAGACAGTCCCTCTATAAATGTTGGGATACAACAAAACCAATACACTCCACAATAAGAGAGTCCCTCTATAAATGTTGGGATACCACAAACACAATATACTCTACAATAAGACTTCTTTTATTATAATGAATGAATGAATGAATGAATGAATGAATGAATGAATGAATGAATTATTGGGGTTTTATGACGTACCAACACATGATGGTTGTTTGACACCAACAGGAAGGAAGTTTCCAGGCAACAGGAAGGAAGTTTCCAGGTTCACTCTACATGTACAAAAAAAACAAATTAACATACAGATAAAAAAAACAGCAACAAATGAATATGGGGAATGAACCTAGAACCTTGATACCAGCAGAACTGCAGAGTTTCAGCAAATTATATTGTACATGTATTTCTCAAATTTTCGCTTCCTACAACATACATGAGCCACAGTGATCTTATTCTTGCCATTGCTCATATGACTTCCTGGAACCACACAGGGGTTGGTAATTAAACCACAATTATGAACTTGACAAAAAATCATAAAATGAACATGACACCCTTTCGGAGGATTCCTACCCCTCTGCAGAGATTGGCAGTGATTCTATTCTTAGCCGGGATCAGACAGGCACCTTTTATAAATGTTGCGATACCACAAACATATGAAATTCATCTATTACTGGCCCTTTACAGTAACAGTATTTCACTCTCATCAACTTTACTATCTCTTAAGGTTTATTTTATGGTTTTTGTGAGTAGCATTTCTTGATTAATTTTCAGGTAGAAGTACAAAAGTTATAAATTGATGTTACGTTTTTGTGCAATAACGTACTAAATAGATTATATGTGGGCTTTTATTCCATACCATGGCTTACAGGAGCAGATTCTTTTATCTTATGATGTGTTTTATTATCACAGTCTACAACCTTACCACATACCATGGCAGTGCCTATTTGAGACAAAGGCATCTACACTAAAATAACATGGCGCAAATTTAAACACACCAGATCACATGACATGACATGATTGTCCATCTTCATAAGTCATGATATGATATCTCCTACAGTGTTGTCATGCCAGACACGATTTCTTTGGTCATACCATGTGACTCAACATAATGACATAAAATCCCCCAGCCGAGCCGGGCAGATCAGACCAGACCAGACAAGATTAAAATCCCTGGAATGACCAGACCAGACTAAAATGCCGAGGATGACCAGACCAGACCAGACCAGACCAGACTAAAATCCAGGAGCTGACCAAACCAGACCAGACTAAAATCCCCGGACTAACCAGACCAAACCAGATCAGACCAGACTAAAATCCCCGGACTGACCAGACCAGACTTAAATGCCGAGGCTGACCAGACCAGACCAGACCAGACCGATGGTTCACTGAATATGCATTATAATTACATGTATGTTTAAATTCTTCTATAAGGAAAGATTATTAACTTTGCAGTAACCACAGGTATCCAGTAAATTGCAAGAATGTAAATATTGAGGAAAACAAACACAAGTTTTAAAGCAAAACTGGACTGAGCTGCATGAAATATGGTACACTTATGTCCAAGGTTGTAGCTTCTTTCCGTGGCTTGACCCCATGGCCTTGAGAAAAACACTCAATTATAACTGGAACTACCTAGGCAATGGGCTTGGAAACTAAAGTTTTCAATGGGAAACAAACGGTCTCACCTGTGGCAGAAGAGAATTTTTGAAAATGAAAGGGCCATACCTCAGATAGTTAAAGTTGGTCAGCTGACATTTTAATATATATGAACAAGTAATGCATGTTTGGTGAAGAACAAATAAAAACTGCTGGTGCAAGAATGCGCACAACTCTTGCACAAAACATAAAAAATGCCATTTTTTTATGTTTCAAGGGCCATTTTATTGTCTCCAACATTAATGTAGCTGGTTAACCCTTTGCTCCATAAGCATTTTCTTTGACTCTTCCAAATTGAAAGCTAATTCACCACCTATCAGCAATGGGTGAATTATGTTTATATTAACTGACAGAGTGGAAAACAGTGCAGGAAGTGTTCAGGTTGCTCGTTACGAGCAATCTGAACTCTTCCTGCACTGTTTTCAAAGGCCTTCTGTGATTGGTGCGGGAAAATGCGTATCTATGGAGTAAAGGGTTAATTCAAAAACTTGTTAAAATATAAGTTTGGTGAAGATAAAATGAAAACTATGAGTGATGGATTGCACAGAATGTCTACTAACTCAATCTCAATCAAGGGCCATAAATCTGTCACTTATTATCAAATTTAGCCAGTTCAATAACCTGCCTGAGATAATTTGGTATAAGACTACTGTGTAAGTTTGGTAAAGATCCAATGAAAACTTCTAGTGCTAGAAAATACACAACATTAAATAACTGTATATTTGACAATTCATGGACTATTAATGTGACATTAATTACTCAATTTCGCCAGTTCTAGAACTATGGTTATATTATTATACTACAGTATTGAGTATATGTGATTGGGATCAAATACATGATTGATTGAATATTTAGCGTCATTTTTATGCCATCGAGGGCTAACAGACGATCAGTGTTTCCTGGGATTAACCAGTACTCGAACACACCCCATCTCCGCAAGTAACTGATAACTTTCCCACTTGAATCAGTGGTGAGAGACGAATGATAATGAGACACAATGTCATATATTAATCATCACAGAGACTGTTGCCCATGGGCCTAAAAGGTCACCTGATTATCCTTGATGACATCAAGCTATATGAATCTATTTTCCAAATTTTGTCCTTCGGGAAGCAGCAAAAATCCAAACATGGATTTTGAATGTCACATCTGCATCAACAAATGACATATTTTCTCTTATATAGATTTAGTAAAGCCGTGAAACCCAGGGGCATGAAATTCACAATTGTTAATTGTATTTATAGGCCTCATTAATTATGCTTACAATTTGTTTTCCAGTGTTTCCTATAATAATATTTAATGTTTTTGCCCAGGCCCAAGGTTACAGAGGAAGTGAGACACTTATTAAAACATAAGCATTAACTGTCATGTCAGCAACAACAAATCACACCAAAAACCATTCAAATAAGTATATAGTCATCAGAAATGACATTTATTGTCATGTTTTCTTACATAGATTTAATAAAGTAAGCCCCACCCCCAGGGACAAACCATGGGACATAGGGAAATGCATTTCACAAAATTTATAAAAGACCCATATGCATTCACAATCATGCTCACTATTAGTTTCCCAGTGCTTCTGATAGTAAGAAGAAGATTTTTGAAGTTTACCTTGATTTGGCTGTTTTGCCCTGCCCCAAAGGCCCCAGCGGGTTGGGGACCATGCAATTCACATTTTTATTCACCCTTAGGCACCAAACCTGCATACAACATTTCATTACGATTGAACTGACGGTTTTTGAGAAGAAGTCAAAAATGTGAATTGTTTACGGATGCACTAAATTTTTTAAGGCCCTACCCCTAGAACCAAACCGTGAGACCCAGGGACATGCAATTCACAATTTTTATAAAAGGACCCATATACATCCATAATCATGATCACCATTTGTTTCCAGTGCTTCCTACAGTAAGAAGAAGATTTTGTAAGTTTACCTTGAATTCAACTGTTTTAGCACCATCCCCAAGACCCCATGGGGGTGGGGACCATGCAATTCACAATTTTGGTTCACCCTTGGGTACAGCTTATGAGAAGAAGTCGAAAATGTTGGTTGTTTACGGACGCACAGACATTCTAACAAATGGTTATTTAAGTGTCTTTTGTGTGTTAAATTTTAGCCACATAAAAGAAAAAAAAGCCGCATTAAAGTTGTTTTATAAGTGTCTAGAAGCAGCCATATAATTTTTTCAAATGTTTTTTAACCGTCCAAAGATATTACTAACCCTAAACCCTAGACACTTAACAACCCATTTGTGTGTACACGGAAAACGCACGACGACGGATCACAAAAGGCGATCACAAAAGGTCCCTTGAGACAAAAGTCTCAGGTGCCTTAATAACTACTGCATAAGTTTGATGAAGATCCAATAAAAAATGCTTATGCCAGAGTGCAACAACAATAGACAAGAAGTTTATAGAAGGACTGACGATGTACACATGCAATCAGAGTAGCTCACCTTGAGCTAAAAATCAATTATTTTACTTTGAATTCAATGTTTAAGTAAACAAGAAATTCTGATTAATAATTGATCAGCATTACAGCTTTATCTAAAGACATCAACACTTGTAAAACTACCATGATATAATACATTAACTTGCTACTATTTGCTAGAAGTGTTTTTTTACACTTAGACTGTTTACTCAATATGCACATTAAGTGGCTCCCTGGCAAAATACCTGCCGCTCTTATCAGATCACAGTTTTCCTTCATCAAAACTGAGATTTCACATTTCATAATTGCCAACATTTAATACAAGTGGGGCAGTGCAGATATGCTTGTAGATATAGTCACTGTTTCTACCATAACTGTATCATATTCAGTGTTGTTTGTTTGAATATTTAGCATCATTTTTATACCTTTGAGGGCTTTCAGCCAATCAGTTAACCAATTTTTCCTGGGATACTGGGTCCAGTTTCATTAAATATCTCAAACTGATATTTTTCTCAATTAAAAAAAAATTCAATTTCTCTAAAATATAACTCACTCATTACAAAATTAAACATCTGTACAAACTTGAAGCCTGGGCCCAGTTTCTCAAAAATACTTAAGTCTGCTATTTTAATAGTGTGCTCAATTTAAGTATAAAATTGAGTACACTATCGAGTTTAAGTAATTGATTGATTGATTGATTGGATATTTAGCGTCATTTTTATGCCATCGAGGAATAACAGACAATCAGTTAACCTAACCACTGTTTCCTGGGATTAACAAGTACTCGAGCACACCCCATCTCCGCAAGTAACTGATAACTTTCCCACTTGAATCAGTGGTGATAGACGAATGATAATAAGACACAATGTCGTATATCAATCATCACAAAGACTGTTGCCTGGCGGGGGATTTGAACTCCTGACCTCTGGATTGATAGTCAGACGCGTAACCGACTGAGCTAATCGAGTTTAAGTAAAATAATAGACTTAAGTATTTTTGTGAAACTGGGGCCAGAACAATCATTACTCATTAGTAAAGAATAATATACAAAATGATTGATTAATATAAATAAAGTTATAGCGTTCCAAAAATTTGAGTTGAGGAAAATCTCAAGTTGAGATGTTTAGTGAAACTGGGGTCAGGATTGTTTAAACCAGTACTCAGTGTTTTCTCTTACACTTCGAAATAGGAAGTCCTATGTCCCAAATACGATGATAATTTGGGAAGTTTAAGGATCATTTGATTAAATAGTGTGATAAAAAGGAACATTCCGAGCACATCATTTCAAGCGACTTATTATTTTTCCAACTTGAATCAGCGGAGAGAGTCCCAGGAATGACATAATGTTATATATCAATCACCACAGAGACGTCAGCCTGGAGGGGGATTCAAACTGACAACCTCTGCATTGAAAGCCAGATGCTTACAAAGTTTTTAACACCCTATTTTTGCTTGTAATTTGCTCTGAGTTAATGGTCACCAACTCAGTGATTATTTGTTTTCTAAATCATTTAGATCATTTGTGTTCCCAAAGTATTTCTTTTTATTTAGAATGAATAATAATTATTGTTCTAAAACAATTTTGCATAAATTATGTAAGTTTTCTTTTTCAGAGACATTTTTGTCTCGATAAAATTTGATTATTTTCATTATTAATAAAGGGAAGTAACTGTTATTTATCATTAATAAAGGGACGTAATTGTAACTTATATCATTAATAAAGGGAATTAACTGTTATTTTTCATTAACAAAGGGAAGTAATTCTAAATTGTCATTAATGAAAGAATGTAGCTGTTATTGATTATAATAATAATACTGGAAAGTTAATTAGTTACAATTTTATCTGTTCATCAGTAAATCTCAATAGTGTCCATATTTGCTATTTGTTTTTCTGGTCTGAAGCTACGGTAAACTCAAGTCAAATTAACGGAAATATCAAGTAACCTTGGAGTTGCTGAATACACGTTTATTTACATTAAATGTGAATGCTAGAAACAAAAAGTAGCTTAACAAAGATTTGTTACATAATTACCAATTCTTAATTGCATTGAGTTGACTGGTAACTTCTTTGTTTGTAATCAGTGTTTAAAAATTAAAATAAATGCATTATTCTGGAGCCAGTCTGATATCCTGCTGTCATCTGACTGGTAATTGCTTTATTTGTAAACAGTGTTGATTAAAATAAATGCATTTATTCTAGAGTCAGTCTGAAATCATGAACACCAAGAAGCTGTTGATTTTAAGAAATTACTTAAATTTGTTGGTAAAACGGAAGCTTAACTTGCACTTATGACTCGCTGTGAAACCTGCAAATCAGAGACTGCATGCAAAATGATTGTATATCTGTCTGTATTTATATTCAGCAATCATTTTTAGAACTTGTCTACAGAATTGTCTTGAACAATTATTCTGTAATATCACACAGTATTATATATAGCCAGCAAAACAGCATGCAGTCAATGTTGTTAAAGTTTGTAAGAATGCATGCATGTTGCTATGTCGCTTTGTTTATGCAAATGCTTACCACACTTCTAGACATCTGAGGACTATTTGCCGCACTTCTAAACACCCGAGGACTACTTGCCGCACTTCTAGACACCCGAGGACTACTTGCCGCACTTCTAGACATCTGAGGACTATTTGCCGCACTTTTAAACACCCGAGGACTACTTGCCGCACTTCTAGACATCTGAGGACTATTTGCCACACTTCTAGACATCTGAGGACTACTTGCCGCACTTCTAGACATCTGAGGACTATTTGCCACACTTCTAAACACTCGAGGACTACTTGCCACACTTCTAGACACCTGAGGACTACTTGCCACACTTCTAGACACCCAGGGACTACTTGCCACACTTCTAGACACCAATGGATTACTTGCCGCACTTCAAGACACTGCAGACTACTTGCCACACTTCTAGACACCTGACGACTTCTTGCCACACTTCTAGACACCCATGGACTACTTGCCACACTTCTAGACACCCATGGATTACTTGCTGCACTTCTAGACACCCGAGGACTAATTGCCACACTTCTTGACACCCATGGATTAGTTGCTGCACTTCTAGACACCTGTGGACTACTTGCCACACTTCTAGACACCCAGGGATTACTTGCCACACTTCTAGACACCTGAGGACTACTTGCTGCACTTCTAGACACCCAGGGACTACTTGCCACACTTCTAGACAACTTACAGACCGTAATCCGTTCAAGTACACCAAAAATGCATTTCAATTGCGTTCGTTTTGCATGTCAAATGCATTTGTTTTGCATTTGAAATGCATTTTAGTTTTGTTAATGGTTTGCATTTTTTTTTTGATAAATGTTAGAGAAAATACGAAAATGCAGTTCAAAACGATACTGAACGCATATTAGCCTGCGTTTGCGTTCGAATTGTTTAGGGTGTATCGTTTACCGTGTATCTTTTACCATTTAACATTTACACGACATGTTCACCAATCGCATCATCTCTGGTTGTCCAATTGTAACACCGCAATAGAATAAATAATAAGAACTAGATATTTAAAGAAATCGCCGGGTTTTATATGATAATATTAAATAAATTAAAATTATATTGATTAAAATCTTTCTGAAATATTGATTAAAATCATTCTGAAATATTGCTAATTAAGCCACCCTATGTAAGATATGGTCTACCGTATAGTTAATGATTTGTAGCCTGACAGCAGATTAATATGTTTCATAAAACTCAATCATTGAAATTCAATACACATGGTACGGGGCATGTCAATTACATCAGATAAACACGTTACGGTCATGTTATCATTAGATTGGCCAAACATGCCAGGCTGGTTTACACTAACGTTAACATTATGATATCGAAAAAGTATGTAGTAAATAAATGTGAATCAGTTCGTGTTTTTTATATCTGCAGTGGTGTATAATCTGCTTTTATGCAAGAAACAGAGTATAGACACCTCAGCAAGAATTTATTTTATTTACAGGAATAATGCATTATTTACAGGTATTTTTCCAATTTTAATTCCAGTTATGAATTTCGATAGATTGTCATATTAAACAATTATAACAATTCATTAAACAAAATAATTTATATAATCCGTAAAGATAAATATATTTACAAATACACATGCCTTAATTTATGTAGCGAACGCACACACTTTATGTCTAAAACTCCGACACAATTTATTTTTGACCTCGTGGCAATGTGCAATGTCGTCACTCTGATAGTTTCTTGCGTCATTTAACCTCGCGTTCTGGTAAATATATGGGGGAGGCGGGGATGTTTCCATAAAAAAGATGCCTTTATTCTGTACAGAAATTTAGGTATGTGTAGTTATTAATAACTCTATCAGCTTAATAGTAATCTTTTTTTAACAAATGCCTATATTGAAAACAAACATTTTGGAAGACACCCAATAACAAACAAACACCAACCCTTTCGGTGTGTTTGTTATACATATATATATATATGAACAATTTTTATATACAATTCTGGAAAAGCTCTAAGTGGAAAGGTTTTGGTGTAACAAACAGATTTTCTAAAATTACGTGAAAACTTTTCCTGATTGGCAATCATATAACAGAACAGCAACCTAAATCGGTGTTCAGATAATTAAATCAGTTAATTGGGGTAGTTGTGTAAGCAGGTCATGCGTCATCTGATTGTTTTATCACACTTTTACAAATAACGAAACGATGCCCGAGGCAATGTTTTTCAGGGATAATTCAGGATTAAAACTTATAACAAAGAAATTAAATTAAAGTTACAGGTATAGTAACTTAAAGATTTTAAATGACAAAGAGAGCAATCATTTCGTTTAATTATTTATTTCATTGTCAAAATAACTACGAAAATATTAGAGGATATCCGAATCTTTAATATTTGATGCGTTAAAAGTTTGCATTATCGTTTTGTATTGTTCATGGATCGTTCGCCCTGTTGCGTCCATATATCGTTTCGTTTATCGTTTCGTTTATCCTTTCATTCGCATTTTTAGTCCATTTGTATATCGTTTAAAACGCGTTTGATATTCGTTTTGTTCGCGTCCGTTTGGCGTACTTGAACGATAACAGTCTGTTGGACTACTTGCTGCACTTGACACCCATGGATTACTTGCTGCACTTCTAGAAACCCATGGACTACTTGCCACACTTCTAGACACCCGAGGACTACTTGGCGTACTTCAAGACACCCAGGGACTACTTGCCACACTTTTAGACACCCAGGGATTACTTGCCACACTTCTAGACACCCATGGACTACTTGCCACACTTCTAGACATCCGAGGACTATTTATGGCACTTCTAGACACCCAGGGACTACTTGCCACACTTCTAGACACCCAGGGACTACTTGCCGCACTTCTAGGCACTCGAGGATTACTTGCCACACTTCTAGACACCTGAGGACTACTTGTTGCACTTCTAGACACCCAGGGACTACTTGCTGCACATTAGACACCCGAGGACTACTCGCCAAACTTTTAGACACCCAGGAATTACTTGCGCACTTCTAGACACCTGAAGACTACTTACCACACTTCTAGAGACCCGAGGACTACTTGCCACACTTCTTGACACCCATGGATTACTTGCCACACTTCTAGCACCTGAGGACTACTTGTCTCACTTCTAGACACCCAGGGATTACTTGCCACACTTCTAGACACCCGAGGACTACTTGTCACACTTCTAAACACCCGAGGACTACTTGCCGCACTTTTAGACACCCGAGGATTACTTGCCGCACTTCTAGACACCCATGGATTACTTGCTACACTTCAAGACACCCATGGATTACTTGCTGCACTTCTAGACACCCGAGGACTACTTGCCACACTTCTAGACACCCAGGGACTACTTGCCACACTTCTAGACACCCATGGATTACTTGCCGCACTTCTAGACACCCAGGGTCTACTTGCCGCACTTCTAGACACCCAGGGACTACTTGTCGCACTTCTAGACACCCGATGACTACTTGCCACACTTCTTGACACCCGAGGACTACTTGCTGCACTTCTAGGCACCCATGGACTACTTGCCACACTTCTAGACACCCATGGACTACTTGCCACACTTTTAAGCACCCATGGACTACTTGCCCCACTTCTATACTCCCATGGATTTTTTGCCACACTTCTAGACACCTGATGATTACTTGCCGCATTTCTAGGCACCCATGGACTACTTGCCACACTTCTAGACACCCGAGGACTACTTACCACACTTCTAGGCACCCATGGACTACTTGCCACACTTCTAGACACCCAAGGACTACTTGCCACACTTCTAGGCACCCATGGACTACTTGCCACACTTCTAGACACCCATGGATTACTTGCCACACTTCTAGACACCCGAGGATTACTTGCCGCATTTCTAGGCACCCATGGACTACTTGCCACACTTCTAGACACTCAGAACTACATTTAGAACCAACTGAACCTTGGGTTTAACCTACAGTCCGTTCTACAGACCCCACTGTTGAGAGTTGTTGGTTCAATCCTCCCCCACAGCTATGTGTGGTGTCCTTGAGCTAGTCACTTGTTCTACATATGCTTAGTGATGGTTCTATTCAGGAAGACTTCGAGCATGATTTGCCTATGTTGTAATAACTTGTTTTACAATTGAAATATAATAAATAAGTTTAAACTAAACCAGAGAATAACACATACCGGCGATGTCGCTGCCATCTGATACAACAGCTGCTGAGCTTGTCGCAGGGCCAGATCAGTGGGTGGAGTTGCCCGCCCCTTGCTGGGAGATATTGTCTCTCTACCATCTCTTTTACTGGACAACTTCTCATCAAAATCTTTACCTACAAATACATTTTAAACTTTGATTACCATTAAATACTAGTAGAATGTGTTTAATAAAAGTTACAGTGACTCAGGCTGTAACTGGGCCAAGTTAGTTGTTGTATGGTGTTTAGCATTGCTTTCAACAATTTTTCAGTCATATCGCGACGGTGTCTACTTGAGACAGTATTCTAAGCGCTGTCACACTGGAGTATCATGCCACAGACACATGGTATGATACCCCACCCATTCACATTATAGTGACACCAGGCCGACCAGACCTAGAACTCTCCTCTAAATGCTGAGCGTCAAGCGAGGAAGCTTCTAGTACCATTTTTGAAGTCTTTGATATGACCCGGGCGGGGATTGAACCCTCGACCTTCTGCATGGGAGGCGGACGCTCTACCACTAGACCACGCCGCGGTTCGGCATAGTTAGTTCAGTCAGTACTATCAATCCTGGGGCTGTGAGTTCAAAATTCCCACCAGGCCATAGTCTCCATGATGATTCATTTACTACATATCATCTTGTTGTCATTAATTTCTCACCACTGTTTTAAGCGGGAAATTTATCAGTTTCTTCCTGCTCGAGTTCTGGTTAACCTTCCAGCTAGGATCCCCAGAAATAATGGTTAGGTTAACTATTTGTCTAAAAATGATGCTTAGTATTCGAACAAAAGGCTCAGGCTGCAATATAAAAATAGTTCATGTGTTTGAGGTTTGAATGGAAAGTTTCGTCCTAAGGGTTGATTGTTTCAGTGGGCACAGGACTTGGGAATTTCCTATCTTAACCTAAAAAGCTATGAATTCTATCTTAGTTCTTGAATATAAAACATACTGAATAATTATTCTGTTTAATTCAGCATTTTGGTTGGGGTTTTTTTTGTTGTTTTTTTTAACACAATTGCTTTTATGACATAAAACAGTAATAGTGTAACGTTTTATACATCACGTCATAGATAGGTCCAACATCAATGTGCGAGAAGGCAGATGGGCTAACCGTATCAAATGAGTAAAAACATTTTTCTTTTTCGATGGAGTTGCTATTCCATCCAGTTTCAATATTGTGATTGCGTTTTTCCACCGTTTTGGTTCATTTCTCTTTCAAGCCTTTCATTTAAATGCTTTATATGGTAGAGGCAGTACAATATCAAGCACCACCAAGACTCAGATTTTGAGGCTATACTAAAACAAGGAACCCGATTACAGTCACAGATAACCATGAAGTGTTTTTTTTTTAAAAAAAATTGAACAGAAAAGCACAAAAGGCAATTTAACCCACAAAAGCATACAAAACTATGCCTAAATTGTGACAGTTGACAGGTCTGCCAGGGTGAGATAGAAATTTCTCTCAATTCTGCTCATGGAAGATACCCATGGCAGAAAATTCTATCTTACAAGTCAAGTGACAGCTATCTCACATGATGTGACAAAACCAGAGACTTACTCAATTTTGGTAATCTATTTCCTTATCCACAAATCGTAATTATATATATTTTTATTTTCATGTCCACAAAAATTGATTTTGTCATAGGAATCCATAAAAAAAAAAAAATAGACGTTATGTCAGAAAAATGACGTCAACATAAATATTTAGGATGTCTTGCTTACCTACAAGAGGACCGCAGCGTGGTCTAGTGAGGAAGGTTGTGGGTTCGATCCACAGCCGGGTCATACCAAAGACTTTAAAAATGGTACTAGAAGCTTCCTCGCTTGACGCTCAGCATTTAGAGAAAAGTTCTAAGTCTGGTCGGCCCAGTGTCAGTATAATGTGACTGGTAGGGGTATCATACTATGTGTCTGCGGCATGATACTCCAGTGTGACAGCGCCCAGAATACTGTCTCAAGTAGACACCGTCACGATATGACTGAAAAATTGTTGAAAGTGACGCTAAACACCATACAACAACACAACAACAACAACATTACCTATAGAAACAATGTCTAAGTAAATAATATATTTGAAGTGAATTATTTTTAAAGTAAAATGTGGAGAGATTAACAGGTGTAATTTCTGGTACCAACATTTAGTATGTTCTTTAAAATGTCCATTCTTCATAATTATATAGATTTATGTGAAATTTTTGGCGTTAAACACGCATTTAAAAAGCAGAACATTTTGATTAAGTGATCGAGGATGTATCACCTTAATAATATAAACAGGAGGAAAAAAATCGGCATGAGTTATCCCTGAACTGTCCTTGCATGTAATATTGAACCGCTGGATTCATATTTCTACTCCACATGGATACTCATGATTGAATCTGACACCTGAGTAGACTAACTTATATCCTCAACCAGTGTTACATAGTTCCATTATTGAGCTCCGGGTCTGTAGTCCAAAATCAGGACAGTCATAAATTATTGTGAGAATAGGGGTCAATACTGGCTGGAGATGAAGCATTGAATCAGGAGCATTACATAATGCTGCAAGGCACCTTTGTATAGATACATACACTGAAGCATATTCGCATGTTCGGAGCTTATTGAGGTCACAGGAGCATGTTGGGGTTACAATAGATGAAACTCTCCTAGCTCAGGTATACTGGAGCAAACACACATGTTTGGAGCTTATTGAGGTCACACAAGATGAAATTCTCCTAGCTCAGGTATACTGGAGCAAACACACATGTTTGGAGCTTATTGAAGTCACAGGAGCATGTTGGGGCCACACAAGATGAAATTCACCCAGCTCAGGTATACTGGAACATGTTCACATGTTCAGGAGCTTACTGAGGTCACAGGAGCATGTTGGGGCCACACAAGATGAAATGCTCCCAGCTCAGGTATACTGGAACATGTCCACATGTTCAGGAGCTTCAGGAGGTCACAGGGGCATGTTGGGGTCACACAAGATGAAATGCTTCCAGCTCAGGTATACTCGGGCAAACACACATGTTTGGAGCTTATTGAGGTCACAGTAGCATGTTGGGGCCACACAAAATGAAATGCTCCCAGTTCAGGTATACTGGAGCAAACACACATGATTGGAGCTTATTGAGGTCGCAGGAGCATGTTGGGGCCACATGAGATGAAATTCTCCCAGCTCAGGTATACTGGAGCAAACACACATGATTTGAGCTTATTGAAGTCACAGGAGCATGTTGGGGTCACACGAGATGAAATTCTCCCAGCTCAGGTATACTAGAGCAAACACACATGTTTGGAGCTTATTGAGGTCACAGGAGCATGTTGGGGTCACACAAGATGATATTCTCCCAGCTCAGGTATACTGGAGCAAACACACATGTTTGGAGCTTATTGAGGTCACAGGAGCATGTTGGGGCCACACAAGATGAAATACTCCCAGCTCAAGTATACTGGAACATGTTCACATGTTCAGGAGCTTGTTGAGGTCATAGGCGCATGTTGGGATCACACAAGATGAAATGGTTCCAGCTCAGGTATACTGGAGCATATTCATATTTCCGGAGCTTACTGAGGTCACAATAAGTGAAATGCTTCCAGCTCAGGGTATATAAAAGCTTAATGATTATTAACTGGGGTTTTCTAAATTGGGGTTTTAAGGATTAGTTTTAGGATGGAGGATTTGGATCTCGGTCAGTTAGTGGCGGTTCAGTAGTTGGGTTGTTAGGAGATTGTTCAGAGAATCGGGAGTAACTTTGTTTTGAATATGAATCATAAAACCGTGTAGAACAGTATATAAAAGTGTGAGGAACTTTCCTATCATGCTGTATTATATTTTCCTTAAAGTAGAACCAGACATTTAGTACAGATATAAACTTTATATAACAAGCAGTGGGATTTCTGATTTTTATAATCTCCTCTAAAATTTGTAAAATCCAGTATGATCTCGCACTTAACAGGTTTCACTAAGTGACACTTCCTGCAATATAGAAGTTTGTTTGGGTGCAATACACCAATTAAGCGTGTTAAGCCATCAATTATTTGGGAAATTCTGACAACACTGATTCTAATGATTTCTGCTTTATGTTGACCATGACCCTTGTTGTAAAATTTTAAGATCAAAAGCAAGCTTCAACTCTGAAGCCTTTACTGAACATGAACACTGACACTTTTACACAATACAATTGGACATTATGTGATTTTGTTAAATAACAGAACCTGAGTAAAAGAACGTTGCTGAATTAACTGAATTTACGAGTATTGTGAAAGTATGTGCATGTTAGCAGCGTTTGAAGCTGTACAATTATATAGCTACGAGCCGTAAATACACTGATAAACTTCCACTGCACGCAAGAGTGCAGTTTCATACACTTTGCAGCAGAATCAATACAATAAAATCGCTGTAAGCAGGTAAATAAAATCTGTAATGGAATTCCCGTGTGTCTGATCTGCCTTTATTGTTATTAAACTAGGAATAAAATTGCTTTGTGTTTTCCTTTATTAATAATTTCATAAGCAGACTATCAAATGCTTTTTGATATTGTTTAAAGAAAAAATGGTGAAATATGACACACGCAAACTGTTTGAGATAAAGCAATACTGAATCTGATGCCATTGTCATACGAAGTGTGTTAAAAAATATGTGGACTTTTGTAATATTTTCAAAATTTAATTTAGCACACGACTAAAACTTATACTGCCATTAATCGTAATATTTCCTCAATGCAATTACCAAATTTCTTATTGGTTTTGATTAACCGTTATGTAGCAACAGTGTTTAAAAACATATGCATGACATGGCTACCGAAGAGCAGTCTAATGACGTCAACGACATCAAGTATTTCCACAATGTTGACCTGGCAAAATCTACATTAACTTCAGTTTCAAACTCATTGTATCAAGGCAGAGTTATATATGTTGACGTTGTTTGGTGTTTAGCATTGCTTTCAACAATTTTTCAGTCACATCGCGACGGTGTCTACTTGAGACAGTATTGTAAGCGCTGTCACACTGGAGTATCATGCTGAGGACACATGGTATGATACCCCACCCAGTAACATTATACTGACACCGTGCGGACCAGACCTAAAACTCTGCTGTAAATGCTGAGCGTCAAGTGAGGAAGCTTCTAGTACCATTTTTAAAAGTCTTTGATATGACCCAGCCAGGGATTGAACCCACGACCTTCCACATGCGAGGCGGACGCTCTATCACTAGACCACGCCGTGGTCCCCGTGTTATATAGAGATGTGTATAATAAACGGGTGAAAGGACATGTACGAATTAAATCCAAGGAGCCCAGTGGGTACTTTGACAAGATGTGATTTGGCCAGTTAAATGTCATGCATAAGTTTGACATTGACATCAATGCACTGCACCGGTAACCATACCATGCATATTTCTAGTGCTGTTGCTGCATATAGATACCAAGTTTGGAAATTGCATATAAGACATATTTCTTTTTATGGCAATATAACTGTTTATTCTTGTGCTATATTAAATGTTGAAAATATTGCAAATGTCCACATCACTTTTGAACACACCACATAATATTGTGCTATGCTGTGCTGTGGCACGTTGGGCTGCGTTGTGCATACATGTCATCCAGACAATTATCCAATCTTGAATAATATATTAAATCCAAATAAACCAGTAATGTATTGTGTATGTTGTGTTGTGCTGAGTTGTGTTGCATTGGGTTGGGTTAGGTTGCGTTGCGTTGCATTGCATTATATTGAGTTGCATTGCATTTGAATATGCAATGAGTGACAAATGATAAAGAGACATAATGTCACATTTATTATTATCAATCATCACTATGTCTGGTCTGGCATTTGATCTCACGACCCTTGGATTGAGTTGCACTACCAATTGAGCTAACTGGGCCCAGCCTGAAAATCCAGGATCCCCTTATGCCAAAACTGACAAAAAATCCTCTTTTTTCGTAAGCTATTCAGATAACATTAATTTTGTAGTTTTGCAAATAAAAAACACCATACCCCGCATTAACAATCACATTAATATTGTAGCTGCGTTTATTAGTATTATTATTATGCATCTATTGTTATTAATGATAAGTTAGTTATCTCCTGAAAACCAGCAAAAAACCAGTCCTGCCAATTAGCACTTATATCCCATTATATCATTTTACTCTATGAAGTGTTTTGTTTATTCCCCACTTGATTAACAATAAACCTACCTCTCAGATTCTCATACAGTTTCCTGGATGAGTAAACACTGTAAATGTATTTCTAAGATTGGATAATTGTTTGAATTCATTTTATATGACTTGCAGTATATAACAAGAGGACCACTTTGGTCTATGATGTTCATCTTGACAATTATTTGCTTGTATGGGATTTCGCAACTTTTATTAATTTTTCAACCTCATTTAACCAGTGTACGAGACAGACCTCAGTTAACCTGTGCGGGGTCAAATGTGATCATTTGAACATATTGGATAAGGAATTAACAACCTTGTGTTTATTACAAAATATTATGCACCTTTTATTACAGGAGATTTTGCAAGTGTTTCAATTAATAACTTTTTATCTTCGGGGTCGGCCAAATATGATTCTAGGGTCTTGATTTGAACAAACTTGGCAGAGGACTAAGGGTAAACGCCACTGAATACAAAGTAGTTATCACCCAGTATCTGTAGTTTCAAAGAAGAATATTGTTATAAAAATCTATACAAAAGTTTGAAGTCCTGCATGGGACTGAGCCAAATATGACCCCAGGGTGATGACTTGAAAAAACTGGTACAGTACTTTATAGTGGTAAACTCCATAATAGCTAGGACCTTAGCACCTGCTGCTTCATGGAAAATAAGATATTTAAAGGTTTCCCCGCTAAACAAATATTTTTAAAGTTTCCCAATAAAATTCTATGCAAATGTTCGAAACCTGGTGCCGAGTCAATTATGACACCTTGGTTATAATTTGAACATACTTGGCAGGGGACCAAATATATTGGTAATATGTTTGCAAAATATGTAGGTGAAAGTGCCTACAATTTTAGAGAAGAATAAACTTTTTTTTTCAATTTCTAAATATAAAAAATAATGCCATATCCCTTTACTTCATATAGACGCCTTTGGATACCTCTAATATTGAAAGCATTAATTCACCACATATCAGCAATGGGTGATTTATGTTTATATTAACTGGCAGAGTAGAAAACAGTGCAGAAAGTGTTCAGATTGCTCATTACGAGCAATCTGAACTCTTCCTGCACTGTTTTCAAAGGCCTTCTGTAATTGGTGCTGTAAAACGTGTATCTATGGAGTAAAGGGTTAAAACAAACTTGATAGTGGAGAGGACCATAACCTAGTTATTTCATGCAAAATATTAGCTTGATATTTTCAATTCTGCTCCTGGTCTGAAGGTATTCTTGAGTCATACAGTGTTTCCCGCACAATTTGAAATTGGGGTTATTTGTTCCCCACATACCACTTTATCGACAGATTGGATATTCTAAAGGACATACAGTCAAACCTGTTTTAAGCAGCCAGTTAAGGGAAGGAGCAAAAGTGGCATTTGAAGACAAGTCAGGTCCATTTTCTCTGGACGCATATAAATGGGAAATAGCAAATGTGGCTGCTAAAGACAAGTGGCTGCTTAATAAATGTGACCACTTACACAGGTTTTACTGTATTTAGTTAAAATATGTGACAAAAAGACAAATTTGAGGGTCATGAAAAACCCTGGTCATGATTTGAACCAGCTTCATAGATGACCAAAGACTTTGCTACATGTAAAATATCTAGCCCTGGCATTATTTGAACAAACTTGGTAGAGGCTTACCCTACAAATAAAATATCTAGCCCTGGCATTATTTGAACAAACTTGGTAGAGGCCTTTGCTACATGTAAAATATCTAGCCCTGGCATAATTTGAACAAACTTGGTAGAGGCCTACCCTACATATAAAATATCTAGTCCTGGCATTATATGAACAAACTTGGTAGAAGCCTACCTTACATATAAAATATCTAGCCCTGGCATTATTTTAACAAACTTGTTAGAGGCCTACCCTACATATAAAATATCTAGCCCTAGCATTATTTGAACAAACTTGGTAGAGGCCTACCCTACATATAAAATATCTACCCCTGGCATTATTTGAACAAACTTGGAAACTATCTAGCCCTGTCATTATTTTAACAAACTTGGTAGATGCCTACCCTACATATAAAATATCTAGCCCTGACATTATTTGAACAAACTTGGTAGAGGCTTACCCTACATATAAAATATCTAGCCCTGGCATTTGTGGTTTCAGAAACATTTGGGTCAATATTTGAACAAACTTGGTAGAGGCCTACCCTACATATAAAACATCTAGCTCTGGCATTTGTGGTTTCAGAGATTTGAACAAACTTGGTAGAGGCCTACCTTACATATAAAAGAAATTTATATTTTCAGAGAAAACTAATGTTTTTGTAAAGTATTGATGACTGATGGCTGTAAAATGGGACAAATCAGAATAGCTTATCCTGACTGTCGGTCAGGTGAGCTAAAAATAGACATAGATATATACAGAATAACCGGATAATGAACCTGTATGAGACCATGGGCAATCAACACTCCTAACTTCCTATTTCTAAACTAAGTTACAGAATGTACCAGAGGAAGCCTGCTTGTTAAAAGAGGTCAAGGAAGAGTCATTTGATAATCTGGTTAATCATCATGGAGGTTTGTGTTTTATTTGGCAAAATGAATATACCATTCCAGCTAAAATATAATACCAGTCCAGCTAGGATATTATAAAAGTCCAACAAGGATATATACCAGTCCAGCTACGATATACCAGTCCGGCTAGGATATATACCAGTCCAGCTAGGATATAACAGTCCAGCTAGGATATACCCATCCAGCTAGAATATATACCAGTCCAGCTAGGATGTTATAAAAGTCCAGCTAGGATATATACCAGTCCAGCTAGGATATACCAGTCCAGCTAGGATATATACCCATCCAGCTAGGATATATACCAGTCCAGCTAGGATATACCAGTCCAGCTAGGATATATACTCATCCAGCTAGGATGTATACCAGTCCAGCTAGGATATACCAGTCCAGCTAGGATATATACCAGTCCAGCTAGGATATACCAGTCCAGCTAGGATATACCAGTCCAGCTAGGATATACCAGTCCAGCTAGGATATGTATCAGTCCAGCTAGGATATATACCCAGTCCAGCTAGGATATATACCAGTCCAGCTAGGATATATACCAGTCCAGCTAGGATATACCAGTCCTGCTAGGATATACCAGTCCAGCTAGGATATACCAGTCCAGCTGGGATATATACGCAGTCCAGCTAGGATATATACCAGTCCAGCTAGGATATACCAGTCCAGCTAGGATATATACCAGTCCAGATAGGATATATACCAGTCCAGATAGGATATATACCAGTCCAGCTAGAATATACCAGTCCAGCTTGGATATACCTGTCCAGCTAGGATATACCAGTCCATCTAGGATATATACCAGTCCAGTATTCACAGAACATCTCAACTTGAGCATGCATTTACGATGAAGTCCTAAAGCTCATTTATTGAAAAACTCATAAAATAATATTTGCCTTTACAATGTTCTACAGACAATGTTTTATAATAACTGAAACTGTTTAGAAATAATGAAATGACAATGAAATTTGAGCTCAAGTACGTACTCAAGGTGAGATTGTTTTCTGAAAACAGGAATTTGCCGTCTATTACTATCAGGCATACTGGTGGTAAGACACCACTATATACAGTGATGGTCAGACACCATAATACAAACTGGAGGTCAGATACCACCATACCCAGGGGATGTCATACACAACCATGCATAATAAAGCTCAGACATCATCAAACATACTAGAGTTCGGACATCTGCATACATAATGGAGGTCAGACACCACCACACAAATGGTAGGTCAAACACCATCATACTTTATGGAGATCAGATACAAGCTTACATACTGGAGGTCAGACACCACCATACTCAGTGGAGGTCTGACAAAAGCATACATACTGGATGTCAGACACCACCATACATACTGGTGGACAGACACTAACATACACATTGAAGGTCAGACATCATCATACATAGTGGAAGTCAAATACAGTTACACACACTGAATGTCAAACACCATCATACATACTGGAGGTCAGACACCACAATACCTACTTGAGACCAGACCACCACCATACCTACTTGAGACCAGACACCACCATACATGCTGAACATCAGACACCACCATACACACTGGAGGTCAAACACCACCATACACACTGAAATTCAGACACCACCATACATACTGGTGGACAGACACCACCATACACATTAAAGATCATATACCACCATACCTAATTGAGATCAGACACCACCATACATGCTGGAGGTCAGACACCACAATACCTACTTGAAACCAGACACCACTATAAATGCTGAACATCAGACACCACCATACGCACTAGAGGTCAAACACCACCATAAACACTGAAGGTCAGACACCACCACACACACTGGAGGTCAAACACAACCATACACACTGAAATTCAGACACCACCATACATACTGGTGGACAGACATCACCATATACATTAAAGGTCATACACCACCATACCTAATTGAGATGACAGCGCTATACATGCTGGACATTAGACACCACCATACATACTGGAGGTCAGACACCACCATACCTACTAGAGGCCAGACACCAAAATACATACTGGAGGCCAGACACCATCAGACAATATAGATGTTAGACACCACCATATATACTGGAGGCCAGACACCATCAGACATACTGGAGGTCAGATATCACAAGACATACTGGAGGGTAGACACCACCACAGACTGACTCACTGATTACTACTAGCACAATATAACAATGCACATCACTTTTATTTGTCATTAAAAAAGATCAAGTTAAATAACACTTAAAACAATGTTTTACAAAACCTGGTGCTGTAAACAGTTAGAAATAAACAACTGATGGCAATTGTTATCAAATCTATAATGATCTAATTGATACGCTAGCACGCTAAAACAAAATAATTGATTGATTCCATTCTAGCTAAATTTGATCCTCCACAAATTTATGTTTCAGAGCGGTAGTACAATTTGGCAGTGTGTAAGTTTATTAAACATCTCACGCGAAGATGCACCAAAGATACCGCTAAAAGATACCACAAATTGCCACCGAAGTACCATAAAGGAGTTAATAACAACTTCCCATCTAAAACTGTTATAATTATTCCCGCTCCACAGCTATTCTGTGATGCAAAGTTTCTTAACTAAATTGCAATGCAATCTGCATATTTAATGGAAAGAAAAACAAAGCTTCACGAAAATATTAAAGATGTTTTAACTGTTTTCTGTAACATCTTCAGATCAGTTTTCCGTATTGATTTGAAGAGAATTCTATATAATTTCAAATTCACTGAAATGTCCGTGGAATCAGATACAAAAAACTTGTGATGACTGGCAAGGTTGAATACAGAAAGAAAATACATTGTATGTATATGGACACACAGCAGTAATCAAATGTTCACGCATCAAATAATTCTTAATACAGAACCTACGCAAATATAAACATGTGGATTGATTGGTAGAATATTTATCGTCATCTTTATGCCATTGAGGGCTAACATGTGATCAGTTAACCTCATTTCTCTTCCTGGAATCCTTGGAAATTAACCATTACTTGAGCACACCTGATCTTTACAAGTAACAGATAACTGTCTCACTTGAATCAGCAGTGAGACACAAACGACAACGTCACACAATGTCCTATATCAATCATCATGAAGACTGTGGCCAGGTGGGGATTCGAACACATGATCCCTCGATTAATAGACAGACTGAGCTAACCAGGCCAGGTTATTAACATGTGGAGATATTAAACTCAAAGTATTGTTATCTGAAACTTTTTATCAACTTAAGTGCATCATATTTTTAAATTTTTTAAAATATAAGTTTTTAGTAAATTTCATCAAAAAAGAAGTTGAAAACTAGCCAGGGCACACCTTCAGGGTACAAAAAATGTCATATTTCACAGTGTACTTGTGGTGTGCTATTTGGTCAAATTGTGTCATGTTAAGGTCAAATGTCAAGGTTATGCATGTCATGGTTATGCATGTTAAGGTTATACATGTCAATGTTATGCATGTCAATGGTATGCATGTCATGGTTATGCATGTCATGGTTATGCATGTCAAGGTTATCCATGTATATAAACTCCAATAGTGTCCAATTTGAATGTCTTTAAGTGGTTGGCCTTTCAAATTCATTTCATGCCAAGGTCATGTGTAATTATTTTGAGTGGACAATAAAAAGTCTACAATGATTACATAACCGGTGATCTCTACAAACATCGATGTAAACATCATTATTGTCTGTACCTAATCACACTGCGATTAACTGATTAATTGGCGACTGGTGAGAACAG
Organism: Panopea generosa; assembly: GCA_029582155.1. Lineage (NCBI taxonomy): Eukaryota > Metazoa > Mollusca > Bivalvia > Adapedonta > Hiatellidae > Panopea > Panopea generosa. Next base: position 36,707,734 of record CM055905.1, read on the forward strand.
ATTGTCCCTGCATCAGATCACGCAATGTTAAACTTTTCATCTCGCAGGAGACCCATTCCAGCGTTGCACGATATCTCACTTATTTCACATATATTCGCCTCCAGTAATTATTGGATTGACAGTATTTAATCTAGCGCATGATGAAGTCAATAATTAATTATCTCTGATTGGCCGGGGACCGGCAATCAGACTGACTCTGCACTGATTCAGGGAAAACAGTTGAGAAACACCAAAATTTGTTTCTGGCTGAAAGTTCACATAGACCCTATCTCGATGAAGTTGATGATGATAAGGGTGATGATGGTGGTTGTGGTGGTGGTGATGATGATGATGATGACGATGATGATGATGACGATGATAGTCTTGACTATTATTTTTATGTTAATGATCATGTGGTAAAAAGTGATGATGATGATATAATTATAAATATGGTGTTTGTGATGATGGTGGTGGTGATGATAATGATGATGATGGTTGTGGTAATGATGATGATTATCATGATGTTTGTGATGATGATGATGGTGGTGATGGAAATGATGATAATGATTATAATGATATTAGTGAAGATGATGACCATCATGTTTGGAATGATGATGATGATGATGGTGGTGGTGGCAGTGATGATGATGATGGTGGTGGTAATGATGATGATTATCATAATGTTTGTTATGATGATGGTGGTGATGGAAATGATGATAATGATTTATATTATATAAGTGAAGATGATGACTATCATGTTTGAAATGATGATGATGATGATTGTAATATAATGGAAAATAATGATGATATATTGCTGCTGAAAAATTGTAAACTACAGTGTGCTGCTGAGGTAGATGCTGATGATAAATAACTAATATAACTGATAACATAAAACACAAATTACACAACCCTTGTTTTTACAAAGACACAACCCTCTTCCTGACCATTGATTATTTCCCCAATATTTAATAATTCACACCATGATACTAATTTGACAATCTAAATGAAACTATTGCTTAATGAGTCACATCCAAAAAAATCATTATATCAATTAAACAATGCCAACATTCCGGGAATGCATTTCCTGATTTCTGTAGAGAGGTAGGAAACCTACCATTGGTGTCAAGCTCATAAGTTTCTGTAATATTTTATTCAGCCCTTGTTTGCTAAATGCAAGTGAACTAAAAACAACTTTATTTCTATATAAGTAACGGTAAATGTAAGAAAACCATTCCAAGCTGCCCCAGTTTTTATTTTTACCTAACAAATCACATTGAAATCAAAAAAGAAATAGCTGTTAAAAAAAATGACAAATTTTTCTATTATACAAAAAAATGGAGATTTTTCAAAATGAGGCTATCCTTTAAAAAAAAAATTGTTTGCGGTGCTCCTACTTACTCACTCAAATTTCAGCTACCCGAAAAGTTTTATTGACTTTCATGATTTCGTTCATTTTTCTTTAAAATGACTATACAAAATCATAATTTAGTGGAAAAAAATTAGCTACCTACCTACCAACATGAAAAATACTGAGTCAAAGTACAAAAAAACAAGTATTTTTTTAAGGATGGCCTAACTTAAACAATCTAATATAAGCATCTATTTGCCAGTACTTGTCTCTTTTGTTTTTTTCTCTCTTCTAGCATCTTTTGTTACTTCAGAATTTTATCTTTCATTATAATAAATAGAATAAATATAATGGATATATATTTTTTTCTTGTATTTCATATCATACAAGTAAAAAATATTGTATTGTTTTGATTGAAAAAAATATTATATTTTCTTTTTTTTTGCTTTAAATTAAAAAAAACACCCATATATATGACATTATAGAAGTTGAAATAAGTATGTTTTGTTATGTAAATGAAGATATGTCTGTATTATCGCACCTTTTGCTCTATGTATTATTTGACTGAATAAAATATATTTAAATGGAAAAAAAAAACCTACAATATAAGTAACGGAAGATTGGGCCTGAAATATGTTCTCCTTTTGGAGCACGTTTGGTCATACAACATATTTGGATTACACATTAATTGCTAGTTTCCAGAACTTCAGCAATCTCTCGACGCCCATATACGCACGGAACACGAACATCCTTCTTCCATCTACACGATTGTCTTAATGTAATCAAACATGGACTGTAATCACAGTAAAAGGAAACAAAACACAGCAGCAGACTGTTTGCCAACATTGTTTATTTATCACTCACAGTCAGGGCTTTTTTCTGACTCTTTGCCAAAATAATCATGATTAATCACAGCCTTTACCCTTGCAGTTACCAGTACACAAAATGTCCCCTCTACAAAACATTGGCCATGCTGCAATAGTTGACCATGCTACAATGGTTGACCATGTCTTGACCATGCTACAATAGTTGACTACCATATGAAGTAAAGTGTTAACTATATCCTAGATCCGCATCTGAGCATTTTTAGGTCATCAAAATAAGACTGGTTTAACCCCTATGTTCAACACATGACTGGGTATGACACAGCATATCCAGTTTTATTGGTGGAGGAAGACCTTACACAGAATGAATCTGAGTAGAATCACCGTCTTTCTGCAAGTAACTGGCAAACCTTCTCACATGATATTTTTTAACCGAGTCAGACTCTTGAATCGATGACCTAGAGTGGTGATTAAAAATACAATGAAAACAAGAGGCCCATGGGCCTTAACAGTCACCTGATTATCCAAAACACATTCACACAAGTCCATCAGTCATACGAAATAACGTTTTATGTCAAATCTCTTTCATAGATTCAGGAAAGTAGGCCCCACCCCGAGGGTCAAACCGTAAGACCCAGGAACATGCAATTCACAATTTTTACGAAGTATCCATATACGGCCATAATCATGTCTCCCAGTTCTTCTTATATTGAGAAGAAGATTTGCAAAGTTTACCTTGACTTTGACTGTTTTGGCCCAGCCCTCATTTGGCCCCAGGGGCATGGGGACCATGCAATTCACATTATTTGATTCACCCTTAGGTACCAAAGCTGCACACAACATTCCATTATGATTGAGCTTTCTATTTTGAAAAGAAGTCGAAAATGTCAATTGTTTACAGACGCACGACGACGGACAAAAGGCAATCGCAAAAGGTCCCTTGAGACAAAATCTCAGGTCGCCGAACCATATAAATATGAAACCAGAAATATATGACCATTCAGAAAAGCTAGTCAGCACTACACTCCATATCAGTTTGACAGAAAAATCTGAATTTGCTACAACAGTTTAACATTAATTCATCTCCTGGCATACTAGGGGTTTATGAACAATGATATATAACAAAGGCAGCATGACGATTTCAGATCTAATGGAATTCAAATGCTCATCGTAAAATTTATACTTTATGTTCAATATTAATGCATTTTTCCAATAATTTATCTTCTTGAAATGTCTTCAAAACAAAATCTGTCAGCTGGATGGATATAAAAGTTGAAATCCAGCATTTTACAGACAACAATAATGTGTCTGTAGACGAGAGATGCCCCTGTAAAAGCAGACTTAACTACAGAATGGTACCGCCTGGAACTGTGCTGTAAAACTGATATACCAGTAGTATACTACAGTTTTAGCTGCATCGGTACATACCATAGTACTAATATGGAGTACCGTATATCCTCGGCCATAAGTCGAATTTTTCAGACTCCAAAATCACTCTCTGAATCCCTACTCGACTTATGGCCCCGTCCTAGTCCCGAGTGATGATTTTTTTTACCAACGGTCAGCTCCTACTGAAGTTTTGAACGTCGAATTTCAGTTTCAGCAACAGTCTATATGAACAATGACACCAAAGTGCAGAATTGAATTACACTCTTGTCAATCAACTATGCATCTCGCAAACACAAAGGATGATTACGTCATACGTGGAAAGTTATTTTGTTCATGGAAAACTCTGATTGACAGTTGAAAAAAATGATCGGTTTCAATTAGACGCTTGATGTTTGAACTCTATGCAAGGGAAACCTTGATCTTGGTCAGCCGAACGATTGCGTTGCCTAGCAACCTATACGATGTTGGCACGGGGTGTAAACATATATGCCGAAAATTGCCTTGGGATATTTGGGTCAGAAGTAACCGATTATTGCAATTTGCATTCCCACATATGTGGTGACACTTATCCACGGATTACAGAATATACCAAATATTCAACAGAAGACTGCATTTGTTTGTCGGCTGCATATTTGCCGTTGATTTGATAACGGTACATGAACGTATACTGGCGTAAGGTCAGTTGTGAGTGCAGGCAATCGCTACTGTAGGAATTTTAATATTTAGGTGACCCAAATCTCACCCACTTCCTTTTCGAAAATTCTGGGTCGACTTAAGGAAGGGTCAATGCAAAAAACTGAGATCTGAAGGTCAAAAAGTCCCCTCGACTTATGGCCCGACTCGCCTTATGGCCGAGGATATACGGTACCTTTTTTTTTGTGCAATTTCTGTGGGAGTTTATGAAAATGACTGAAGTGAAAAGGTGTTGTATTTTTGTGTCCGTTTACTTTTTATACTAATATTTTGACTTTTTAAAGATTTTAGTTGTCTTAAGTGTAAAACTAATGTATTACCAGACAAATTTTACTCGGTATTTGTGTTATTATTGAAAGTTAATCATCACATGTGATACTATTGTCTACATCGAGTGTTATCAAAATGGCAGAAAAAAGGAGAAATTGTCCACAAGTGTGGCAAATTTGATATATGGAGATATTTTGGCCTTAAGAAACAAAATGATAAACCATGGCACATACCTTGGAATTTATTAAAAAATGCAGTATACTGTGGCACTTTTTCTTGTGGTATCCACCTCTATTTCCAGTCTTTAATAATTTCAAATCAATTTTACTCATTTTTACACATCAAATAAATGGCGGGGATCGGTACTACAGAGGACGGGGATCAGTACTACAGAGGACGGGGATCGGTACTACAGAGGACGGGGATCAGTACTACAGAGGACAGAGTGATGGATGCTCAAAAGAACATCATCATCTTTTCACTTTCTCAGTTTGCAAGTTGCCCAGTAAGTTTATATGTCAGGAAACTGACTTGATTTTGATCAAGCTAAAATAAATTAGTATAATATTATATAGTTTATTAGTAAATAAACTGATAATTTCAAAAAGGTTAATCCATTTATAATGCACTTAAAGCAACACATCCACGTTTAAACTTTTTTAAAAAGTTTTTCAATTGAGTTGTGAGCACATTTCCCATACATAAATATATGGTCAATGAGCTGTATATGTGCTAACAAACACTATCCAGAAAGCTTTAGAATTATAAAAAAAGATGTCCAAATTATAAAGCGTGACAAACGCTTTATAAATTATTTTTAAATTGCCGAGGATTCCAACTTGAATTATGCAAGTCATATTAAAAAACTTCACGTTTTAGTGCATAGTGTACTTTACCTGCCTTGAAAGTCATTTTGACAATTTTTTTTGACTCGGGTGAGTTACACGCTTGTTTTATAAAGTGTTAGTCACGCATTATAATTTGGGCATCATTTTGTTCGGGATTGTGTTTATATGCTCATATACAGCTAATTGATCATATGTTTGTATGGGAAATGTGCTCATAACTCAATTAAAAAATTTTTTTTATGAGTTCAAACGTGGATGTGTTGCTTTAACAACATGTTTAATCATTTCAGCAACATACCATCTGCAAACTGCTTTACTCAACACAGATGACTACTACACTCTTCTAATACACAACAAAATAATTCTATATTTAGCTACATTTTCAACGTAGGTCAAGTTTAATAACCTCTCAACTTTATTTCTTAATTAGAAAACAATAATTAAAGAATAATACTAAAAAAATAATATTTAAAAAAACAATATTTAAAGAAATAATACTTAAAAAACTAATACTAAAAAAAATTTTTTTTTAAAAAGGCAAAATGTGTTTTTATAGACAGACTCGTGTAAAACTTCAACATTGCTACTGTCCGTTTAGAATAGATACATTTCACTGTGTTGCATTCCTTGACAAAGGACTTTGTTGGCATTTGTGCATGTGGCAAACTGTCTGTTACAAAATAGTTACTTTATGATAAGGACCAAACAGTCCGTTTACCTGGTCAATTGATTCAGCGCTAGTTGTCATTTTCATTATTTGGGATTGACAGATTGTTAAATTTTGTGTCAAAGCAATTTCCCTCAGCCTAAAAAATGAGAGCCAAGGAGAAAATGTGTTATAATGGAATTCACGTTGTATTTTGAACAAAATGTAATGGTATATTATGTATTTACAACAACTGGGATACACGAAAGTTATCAAAACTTAGTGCATTGTACTATATTTCTATACCTACCGTATTTTCCCAAGTATAATCCGCACTTGTGTATAATCTGATTTTGAAGCCAAAACTGGTGGTAAAAAGCTAGTACATGTATACTACTATTATCTGCAGGCATGAATCAGTTGTTTACTTCATCCGCCATTTTAAAATCCAGACCAAAGTGACAGACGAATTTTGACTGGTTATTTTAATTTTAATTTGTTACAACATTGAAGTATTAAGTGGACCAATCAGGGTTTTCCCTAGGAGTTTTCAATTGAGGGGGGGGGGGAGGGGGTCCAAGGACCCTTACAATAATATTTTAATAGTCCCAACTATTAGATATCATGCTGATCTGCAGCGCCTTTTCATTTTATTGTCATCTTTTTATCAGCAGGGCTCTTATTTGCATATTTGGGAATGAAGTTGAAAAAAATTTGCTTTATATTTCGAGAAATTGGCAATATACATAACAATGTGTTTAATCTATAACAATGTGATTCTCATGTAGAAGGCATCCGTAATCATAATTTTAAAAAAACAACAAATGATCAGTTAACCTAACCATTGTTTCCTGAGATCCTGGAAGGTTAACCAGTACTCGAGCACACCCAATCTCCGCAAGTAACTGATAACTTTCCCACTTGAATCAGCGGTGGGAGACGAATGATAATGAGCCACAATGTCGTATATCACGGAGATTGTGGCCGAGCGGCTATTCAAACTCACGACCCCTGGATTGACAGTCAGACGCGCCAATGACTGAGCTAATTGGGCTCAGATGACAAAGATTGGTCATTGTAAGAATTATTTACGACACAGGCCAAAAAAGAATGAAAAAGACTTGTGTTAAAACATATTTTATTCCATAAATTTCAATGAAACTCGGATTCTCTTTACTGTTGTTACGGACCAATAACAGTGTTGAGGTAAACAAATGATAGTGCATAATGTTCCACTACTTCTGGCCCATGCATAGAGCAAACGTTTTGGTGAAAAGTTTCAAATAGAATTAACAATAACATCTCAATTTAGATGGAATTGTTGCAATAAAACTGAATGAATATTCCAAAATATTTTCTTTGTTTTCCTTTTGTTACTTGGATTGGGAAAATGAAAGGAATGAATGAAATTGCTTTTTTTTGTGGAAACGGGTGCTGGGACACAATGGAGCTTTAGATACGGGTTCTCGATTAAAAATGTGTCAAAAACGCAGGAAACCTGCGTCCAGAAAAAACGTGATCAATGGTGCAATGGAAAGAGTTTTGGCCGCTCACACTAGAGGTCGTGGATACAATCCAAAAATAGAGCAAAGTGATAAAACTAATAAGTGTCTCTTTACCGGGAACACAACAGGACTTTTCAAAATTGAATTAAAACATATTTTCCCAATAATAATCATGCCTATATATACTCACCGGCGACATATTGCCAAAAGAATATCAGATTCTGTTTAAACATGCAAAAATTGTTATACTGAAAAGGGATTTCCTAACTTGGGCTACACGCCAAGATCAGACTCATTATACAGGTTTACACATAGTTTTATGGTTTAATCTTAGAAAGAGTCCAAATGACGATGTGAAGGTCATCAAGCAGTATTTTTTAAGTGCTGCCTATTCGTAGAACAGGGATTTTGTGTCAAGTTTACCACTCCAGTTTGAATATTGACTTTGTCACATTTTGGTTGATTCGACATACCAAATTACTCCGATTTTATTTATTAATGAAAATGAGATGCTTTTTATCCATTTGAAATTTATTTAATTTCTTAAGACATTTATAGCATTATTTCCTAATATACTACCTTTAAAGACTGCAGTTAAGAAAAGTTCCGATTAGATTTTTTTTTCATTATCAATTTCTTCATGTCCATCAAATGTGTAGACATGACATGTAAAATTTCATTTATCAAATCCAGTAGGATTAAAGACCAGAAGTCTGGTTTAGATTGATTGACTTAATTCCCTGGGACATACAGATTTGTGTATCTGAGGGAGAAATTACTCTCTGATTTTGATTAATGATTTCTCCCTGTCGAATTTCCTTCTCCTTAATGAGGATAATTTGACGGCAAATGTCAAAAAGAAATAAAAAAGAAAATTGTATATTGATTACGAATACGGATTTTAGGAGCATGGTCACAGTTTTTGTATAATCATCATGTCACACACACACACACGTGGATTGAGAAATTCCTTCTCATGAAATATGGTCTTCCACATGCAACAAGGAATATGTTTTGTAAATTAAATATTGTGTGAATATTTAGCATCATTTTTATGCCATTATTTAGTGTTGACAGACAATCTAATTATTCTTCCAAACCTCTGAAAAATGTATATAATTATTTTATTTATAGTATTAGTATAGTAGGTAGTCAGTTTTTAAATAAATATTAATTATCACAGAAGTTATCAGTTAATCTAACTTCAGTACAAAGTATATAGTCAGTTATTTCCACTTTTATTATCAAGAATGTAGTTAATCTACTTTTAGAACCAAATAATGTAGTCAGTTATCACATATCTTGTATCACAGAATGTATATCAGTTATTCTATTTATAGTAAAATGGCAGTCAGTTGTCCTATTTATAGTAATATTGCAGTCAGTTATTCTATTTATAGTAACATTGCAGTTAATTATTCTATTTTCAGCACCAAAGATGTATTAGTTTATTCTATATGATGCAGTGGGTTTTCTGTTTAAAGTCATGCGATTTTGGAAACAAAGTTATCATTTGATTTACAGTACCAAAAGAGGTAGTTACAATTTTAGCAATAAAGATGCATAAAACTGTAAAGAATAATAATATTTCAATTAAAAATGGTCCTAAAATCAGTTCAGAGTTTTGAAAATTGCTTAATAAACAGTTAAAGAAAGACGTTACTTACTTTTAGCACTGTGTCTGTCTGTATCCCCAGACTGGTTACTGTCTGTATCTATCTGTATGTGGTCTTCGATCACTGGAGCCACAGTCGGTGCAATACTCAGCTTGTGACACACCTCGAACGCCTGCCCTATAGTCCGTACTATACGCATCGCCTGCTCCTGTCAGCAAATAACACAAAACAAGAAATCAGTGGCACGATTATCTAAATGGAAACAAATAATGAATGTTGTGTAGAAGGAAAATCAGTAACCATGGGAAACCAACTGAAAAACCACAATAACTACTGTCTACCTCACAAAGATTCAAACTCTGGTTTAAATAATGTAAAACATTGCTCTACCCACCACCAAAACTCATCTGTCTCATTAGATTATCATAACCGCTGGGATATCTTCATTACAAGAAAGCAAAGTGGAGCACATTGCCCAGTGGTAGAGCATCGTATGCAGGATTGGAGGGTCATGGACTAGATCCTCCAACACGGCTATGTGAGGTGTCCTTGAGCAAGACTGTTTGTCCGCATATGCTTTGTACTTGTTCAACCAAGGAAGACTTTGAGCGTGATTCGTTTTAAAATCTTGTTTCACAATCGAAGTAAAATAAATAAGTTTTAAACCATTGTGGCAAATATTTTGTTCAACAATTTTTTTAATTGGCTTTTTGACAAATTTCAGATGAATATTTTGGATTATTTCTTTTCTAAGGAATGTTCGTGTCCAGTTGCAGCAATTCTTCACAGAATCGCATGCAGAGTAAATTTATTCATTATTTTCAAAATGCTGTTTTTGTGTAAATGTGGGATGAATCTCCTCTCGTGTTATTTTCTAATGGAATCATATTAGCATGGATTGATTTGTTTCTGGAAAACATGTGTTTGTTAAGTGACCACCAACATTAAACACTTCAGGAAAACAAGACGACTAGAATAGTTTCACTTTTTTTCTTTTTTTCTTTCTGTTATTTCCAGCAATTAATTTCTGATTATCACAGGAAGCCTTGTTTCCAAGGTAGGTTTATGACTCTCTCAGTACACAGGGCAACTGCTATAAATCCCCTCAGAAGAATTGCATGCTTTCACAGCATCTAGTCCTAATAAGTCGCTGTGGGAGTGGATTTGAAAAACAACAATGGACAAAACTCCACCAGGAATCCATCAGGGGACCTCTGGATCTTAGAACAAGCATGCTACCCACTAAGCCACCACGACACTCTTGTGGTAGAAGAGACAATGTCACAGAAGGCAATATTTGATAACGCAAGGTTCAAACCTCATACATTTGAATTTAGTCAGTTGAGATATAACAGATCTAAAACTACAGCCAAACCTGTCTTAAGCAGCAAGTCAAGGAAGGAGCAAAAGTAGCCTTTAAAGACAGGTTGTTGCTTAATACAGGTTAATTTGTTCTGGGAAATAGCAAATGTGGCTGCTTAACCCTTTACTTCATATAGACACCTTTGGACACCTCTAATATAGAAGGCTTTTGAATTATTTGGTGAATTATGTTTATATTAACTGACAGAGTGGAAAACAGTGCAGGAAGTGTTTAGAATGCTCGTTATGAGCAATCTGAACTCTTCCTGCACTGTTTTCAAAGGCCTTCTGTTATAAGTGCGGGAAAACGTGTATCTATGGAGTAAAAGGTTAAGACAAGAGGCTGCTTAACAGAGGTGACAGCTTACACAGGTTTGACTGTACTGTTTAAGTTTGGTGGAACTCAAAATGAAAACTGTCGATGCTTGAGTGCATATAATGTAAAATAATGCAATTTTTGACGATTGGAGAGCTTCAACTCTGGCCTTCATTTACAAATACACTCAACATCCCTTTGTAAGTAACTGGCAAACTTCCGCACTTAAATTGTTTTGACAAACTGAGCTAAACCCATGCCCTCCACTGAGTGAGAGGTAGGTGGTGTTGACCCATTGTCTTAAGACCACACTTGGTCATATTAGGAAAGAAAATAAGAATGGCCTTTAAGGTATATTATAACATACAGTTTAATCCATTATTGATATTAAGCTAAAATTATATTAACATTTACCATCAACCTGTGCCGTCTACTTGGCTTAGTTTGGTATTTCGAAAACTTTTTGTAGCATGAATTATTGAGCTGCTGGTCTATCTCAGTGTTCACACAATCAGTTTCTTCAACCTCCATCGTATATATATATAAGTATACGGAGATAATTTGTCAAGCAACTTCAATACTTATTCCAGCACTAACTACAGCACTAACTAAAATTCACCTAATTAACATCCTCGAGTGAAACTTGACGAGAACTGTTATATTCTGTCACATATAAACACTCGAGCTGCCCAGGTGACTTCAGTATACAGGTGTACAAAAGTCTTGCTTCAAATTTCATATCATTTAACAGATTAGCACCAATTGATCATGTTTTTGTTTGTTTTAAAATTATCCATAATATATATTATTGTCTTAATACACAATCCTGGACTATAAATAACAGGCTAACACAACTCTGGACTATAGAACAACATCTGGCCCAATTCTGTATAATAGAACACAGGTTAACACAACCCTGGACTATAGAACACAGGCTAACACAACCCTGGACTATAGAACAACATCTGGCCCAATGCTGTATAATAGAACACAGGCTAACACAATCCAGGATTACAATAGACAGGTTAACACAATCCTGGACTATAAAACACATGCTAATAAAATCCTGTATTAAAGACCACAGGCTAACACAATCCTGGACTATAGAACACAGGCTAACACAATCCAGGACTATAGAATACAGGCTAACACAATCCTGTATTATAGAACACAGGCTAACACAGTCCTGGACTATAGAACACATGTTAACACTATCCTGGACTATATAACAAACGATAACACAATGATGGACTAAAGAACACAGGCTACCCCAATCCTGGACTATAGAACACTGGTTAAAACAATTCTGGACTATAGAACACAGGCTAACACAATCATAGACTATAGAACGCAGGCTAACAAAATCCTGGACTATAGAACACAGGCTTACATAATCCTGGACTATAGAACACAGGCTAACACAATCCTGGACTATAGAACACAGGCTAACACAATCCTGGACTATAGAACACAGGCTAACACAAACCTGAACTATAGAACACAGGCTAACACAATCCAGGACTATAGAACACAGGCTAACAAAATCCTCGACTATAGACCACAGGCTAACACAAACCTGAACTTTAGAACACAGGCTTACACAATCCTGGACTATAGAACACAGGCTAACACAATACTGGACTATAGACCAAAGGCTTACACAAACCTGAACTATAGAACACAGGCTAACACAATCCAGAACTATAGAACACAGGCTAACACAGTACTCGACTATAGAACACAGGCTAACACAAACATTTTTTTATCACAACACCCACATTTCTTCTTAAACATGTAGCACACCACATTACACTAGGTAGAAAACAAAGCAGAATATTTGAAAATAATACAAATAACAACAAAATACACATAAAATGTGGATTTTCATTTTTACAGATATGAAAATGGATAATGAAAGTTTTACAACGACTGTTCTGGTAAAACAAAGTATCTCTTCTTTCAATGTGCCCTGAATAATGCAGTATAGCTATGAAGGAAGGAGGATAAACATTCCAGAGAGGCTAGAATGTGTTGTCTAATACCACTCTCTCCTGGATACCTCAAACTGGAAACAAGTCAGGCCTTATAAAAAAATACATAATGTAACAAGTTACACTAAACAAACATACATGATATACATAAAAAGGCTGTTTAAATAAATGTCATTTTCAACGCCATAAAATACAAAATACAAAATATCTTTATTGAAGCAATTAAGCATATAACATGTTTATATGATAATATGGATAAAGAGAGAATATGAACAATTAAGCATATAACATGTTTATATGATAATATGGATAAAGAGAGAATATGAACAATTAAGCATATAACATGTTTATATGATATTATGGATAAAGAGAGAATATGAACAATTAAGCATATAACATGTTTATATGATATTATGGATAAAGAGAGAATATGAACAATTAAGCATACAACATGTTTATATGATATTATGGATAAAGAGAGAATATGAACAATTCAGCATATAACATGTTTATATGATAATATGGATAAAGAGAGAATATGACCAATTAAGCACATAACATGTTTATATGATAATATGGATAAAGAGAGAATATGAACAATTAAGCATATAACATGTTTATATTATAATATGGATAAAGAGAGAATATGAACAATTAAGCACATAACATGTTTATATGATAATATGGATAAAGAGAGAATATGACACATTAAGCACATAACATGTTTATATGATAATATGGATAAAGAGAGAATATGAACAATTAAGCATATAACATGTTTATATGATAATATGGATAAAGAGAGAATATGAACAATTAAGCATATAACATGTTTATATGATAATATGGATAAAGAGAGAATATGAACAATTAAGCATAAAACATGTTTATATGATAATATGGATAAAGAGAGAATATGAACAATTAAGCATAAAACATGTTTATATGATAATATGGATAAAGAGAGAATATGAACAATTAAGCATATAACATGTTTACATCCTACACAGATACATGATAATATGGAGATAGAGAGAATATGAACAATTAAACCTATTATTATTTATACGTATCAGATCAACCAAGGAATTATATAGAGAAGGAAAGTCCACTGATTGAGATTTTGTGAACGCTCGCATATTCACACAAAATCTCGCAATATCTCGTTTTTGATTATCTTCACTTCCAGTCATCTCAGGAACACAAATAAAAATTCTTACACTGCAGAATGAAATTGTCATCAAAACAATAGCATTGCCAGAAATTTGTGTTTAAAATTGTTGAAGTACTTGTGATTACAAAATTATGTATACTGCTGCTAAAATAACGACACATTACAATAAATTTCCCTTAAAACCTCAATATCTTTAATTCAAGAGCATTTTGCGTGATCAAAACATGTTTAAACATCCAAGATTGCATAAAACTTACAGTTTATGTACAAGAAATCAGTTGCCTGTGAGTTATGAATGATAAATTTGCAAATTATGAATCCTTCGTGTGCTGTTTCATCATCATAAAAAAACACAAAATGTATTTTATTTATGTTTTTATTTACTATTTCTATTTTTTGGATCTATATAAAAATCAAATTAGTTGATGTTTGTTAATCTGAAAGCAAAATAAATAAATATCACTAAATTAAGGACAGTACGTTTTGCTACAGATAAAAATATAGGCCTATTGAATTTGTTTAAATTTGGCCATCTGCAATAGTAATGTTATAACCCTTTTACTTCAGAGATATGCGTTTTCCCGCACAAATCACAGAAGGCCTTTGAAAACAGTGCAGGAAGAGTTCAGATTGCTTGTAACAAGCAATCTGAACACTTCCTGCACTGTTTTCCACTCTGTCAGTTAATATAAACAAAATTCAACCATTGCTGATATTTGGTGAATTAATGCTTTCAATATTAGAGGTGTCAAAAGGCGTCTTTATGAAGTAATATTTTAAACATTTTTGTCTTGATTGTTTATAGAAAACAAACATAATGTAGCATGCAAGGCCATGTGAACAAATATAAAACGCATCATGCAAAACAGTCATATATATAGTCTGTGTTTGTTTACATGAGAACAGTTGTAAACATAACATTCAATATTCAACTTTGTATAACAAACAAGACCATAGAAACAAACAAAAGGTCACCAGCAAGACCATATAAACAAATTATGTTACCAATAATACCATATAAAAACATTAAATGTTACCAGCAAAACCATATAAACAAACATAATGTTACCAGCAAGACCATATAAACAAATTTAATATTGCCAGCAAAACCATATAAACAAACATAATGTTACCAGCAAGACCATATAAACAAATTTAATATTGCCAGCAAGACCATATAAACAAACAACATGTTACCAACAAGACCATATAAACAAACAAAATGTTACCAGCAAGACCATATAAACAAACAAAATGTTACTAGCAAGACCATATAAACAAACAAAATGTTACCAACAAGACCATATAAACAAATTATGTTACCAACAAGACCATATAAACAAACAAAATGTTACCAGCAAGACCATATAAACAAACAAAATGTTACCAGCAAGACCATATAAACAAACAACATGTTACCAACAAGACCATATAAACAAACAACATGTTACCAACAAGACCATATAAACAAACAAAATGTTACCAGCAAGACCATATAAACAAACAAAATGTTACCAGCAAGACCATATAAACAAACAAAATGTTACTAGCAAGACCATATAAACAAACAAAATGTTACCAGCAAGACCATATAAACAAACAAAATGTTACCAGCAAGACCATATAAACAAACAAAATGTTACTAGCAAGACCATATAAACAAACAAAATGTTACCAACAAGACCATATAAACAAACAACATGTTACCAACAAGACCATATAAACAAACAAAATGTTACCAGCAAGACCATATAAACAAACAAAATGTTACTAGCAAGACCATTTAAACAAATTTAATGTTACCACAGGACCAAATAAACAAACTTAAAGTTACCAGCAAGACCATATAAACAAACAACATGTTACCAACAAGACCATATAAACAAACAAAATGTTACCAGCAAGACCATATAAACAAACAAAATGTAACCAGCAAGACCATATAAACAAATTTAATGTTACCACAGGACCAAATAAACAAACTTAAAGTTACCAGCAAGACCATATAAACAAACAACATGTTACCAACAAGACCATATAAACAAACAAAATGTTACCAGCAAGACCATATAAACAAAAAAGATGTTACCAGAAATATCATATAAACAAACAACATGTTACCAACAAGACCATATAAACAAACAACATGTTACCAGCAAGACCATATAAACAAACAACATGTTACCAGCAAGACCATATAAACAAACAACATGTTACCAACAAGACCATATAAACAAACAAAATGTTACCAGCAAGACCATATAAACAAAAAAGATGTTACCAGAAATATCATATAAACAAAAAAATGTTACAAGCAATATCATATTTTTTATAAATCAACAAAATGTTGCCAGCAATATCATATAAACAAACAAAATGCAACTAGCAAGATCATATAAACAAACTTAATGTTACTAGCAAGACCAAATAAACAAATTTAATGATACCAGCAAGACCATATAAACAAACTACATAATGCCAGCAAGACCATATAACCAAACAAAATGTTACCAGCAAGACCATATAAACATATTTAATGTTTCCAGTAATACCATATATAAACAAACAAAATGTTACCAGCAAGATCATATAAACAAACAAAATGTTACCAGCAAGATCATATAAACAAACAAAATGTTACCAGCAAGACCATATAAACAAACAACATGTTACCAACAAGACCATATAAAAACATTAAATGTTACCAGCAAGACCATATAAACAAATTTAATATTGCCAGCAAGACCATATAAACAAATTTAATGTTACCAGCAAGACCATATAAACAAACAACATGTTACCAACAAGACCATATAAACAAACAAAATGTTACCAGCAAGACCATATAAACAAACAAAATGTTACTAGCAAGACCATTTAAACAAACAAAATATAACCAGCAAGACCATATAAACAAATTTAATGTTACCACAGGACCAAATAAACAAACTTAAAGTTACCAGCAAGACCATATAAACAAACAACATGTTACCAACAAGACCATATAAACAAACAAAATGTTACCAGCAAGACCATATAAACAAAAAAGATGTTACCAGAAATATCATATAAACAAAAAAATGTTACAAGCAATATCATATTTTTTATAAATCAACAAAATGTTGCCAGCAATATCATATAAACAAACAAAATGCAACTAGCAAGATCATATAAACAAACTTAATGTTACTAGCAAGACCAAATAAACAAATTTAATGATACCAGCAAGACCATATAAACAAACTACATAATGCCAGCAAGACCATATAACCAAACAAAATGTTACCAGCAAGACCATATAAACATATTTAATGTTTCCAGTAATACCATATATAAACAAACAAAATGTTACCAGCAAGATCATATAAACAAATTACATGTTGCCAGCAAGACCATATAAACAAACAAAATGTTACCAGCAATATCATATAAACAAACTACATGTTACCGGCAAGACCATATAAACAAACTACATGTTACCGGCAAGACCATATAAACAAACTAAACAAAAAAATGTTTCAAGCAAGACCATATAAACAAACAACCTGTTACCAACAAGACCATATAAGCAAACTTAATGTCACCAGCATGACCATATAAACAAACATAATGTCACCAGCAAGACCATATAAACAAACAAAAGGTTACTAGCAATATCATATAAACAAATTAAATGTTTCCAGCAAAACCATATAAACAAACGTAATGTTACCAGCAAGACCATATAAACAAATTTAATGTTTCCAGCAAGACCATATAAACAAACAAAATGTTACCAGCAATATCATATAAACAAACTAAATGTCACCAGCAAGACCATAAAAATAAACTTAATGTTACCAGCAGAGCCATATAAACAAACATAATGTTACCAGCAAGACCATATAAGCAAACATAATGTCACCAGCACGACCATATAAACAAACATAATGTTACCAGCAGGGCCATATAAACAAACATAATGTTACCAGCAAGACTATATAAGCAAACATAATGTCACCAGCACGACCATATAAACAAACTACATGTTACCAGCAAGACCATATAAACAAACTAAATGTCACCAGCAAGACCATAAAAATAAACTTAATGTTACCAGCAGGGCCATATAAACAAACATAATGTCACCAGCACGACCATATAAACAAACATAATGTTACCAGCAAGACCATATAAGCAAACATAATGTCACCAGCAAGACCATATAAACAAACATAATGTCACCAGCACGACCATATAAACAAACATAATGTTACCAGCAGGGCCATATAAACAAACATAATGTTACCAGCAAGACTATATAAGCAAACATAATGTCACCAGCACGACCATATAAACAAACTACATGTTACCAGCAAGACCATATAAACAAACTAAATGTCACCAGCAAGACCATAAAAATAAACTTAATGTTACCAGCAGGGCCATATAAACAAACATAATGTCACCAGCACGACCATATAAACAAACATAATGTTACCAGCAAGACCATATAAGCAAACATAATGTCACCAGCAAGACCATATAAACAAACTTAATGTCACCAGCAAGACCATATAAACAAACTTAATGTTACCAGCAGGGCCATATAAGCAAATATAATGTTACCAGCAAGACCATATAAGCAAACTTAATGTCACCAGCATGACCATATAAACAAACATAATGTCACCAGCAAGACCATATAAGCAAACTTAATGTCACCAGCAAGACCATATAAGCAAACTTAATGTCACCAGCAAGACCATATAAACAAACTTAATGTTACCAGCAGGGCCATATAAACAAACTGAATGTTACCAGCAAGACCATATAAACAAACTTAATGTTACCAGCAAGACCATATAAACAAATTTAATGTTACCAGCAGGGCAATATAAACAAACTAAATATTATGAAAATATCAGTAAAACCAACAGAAGCTTTACCTGTTAATCATGGTTCTGACGTTTGAACATTAAAATTGCAGAAAGGGTCACAAAAATGTCAAAATACAGAAACCAACCTCCCCACTCCCACACACTGCATGTCTGCAATCAGGGGATGTAATAGTTCTCAACAACAGAGTTTGCCCAGTGTTAGCATCTCTGTAGACAGCGAACATCTGTTTTTACTAATTAGTTTGAAAAACATCTAATTTGAGTTTATAAAAAAATATCATCATTAAGTCTGGTATACCAGGATATATTCAAAGTTCGCAGCTGTTGCAGGGGAAGACAATTTATATATAAAATTAGTTTTTAATATTTTATAATTCAAGTTATTTTGTTTTCCAATCAAAGATTTAATTTAGTATTGGGTAGAAAGGTGTCAGGGATGGAAGGGAGGGAGAAGGGAGTTGAGCAGAAAGAAGGAAGCCAGGAGGTCAAGAGGGAAGCCAGGAGGTCAAAAGATAGGTCAGGAGGTAGGTCAGGTGGAAGGTCAGTAGGTAGGTAGGAAAGGAGGTTTGTTGGAATGTCAGTCACAAGGTCAATCTAGAGGTAGGTCTGGAGGTCAGTCTGGAGATCAATAAGGAGGTAGGTCATGAGGTCGTTCAGGAGACAGGTCTGCAGGTTTGTCCACTGCTAGGTCTGGAGGTAGGCAGATTATTAGTCTTTAATTAAGTTTGTGCATATCTTTACTTATCTAACACTGAATATTTCATAAATCCACACTAAAAACATGCAGAGTTTTTTGTTTAGTGAGTAGAAAGGAAACTGCAGAGCAACAACATTTTTGGTTGGCCTTTATTTCAACAGACAAGCTGGGAAAACATGCCTCAGAACAAAAGACATCAAAAATCTTTACAAAATCCAAAACATCTGTTTTGTTTATTTTTTGTTCAATCAAATTCATCAACAGCTGTGTCTTCTCGGATTGCTGTAAAATTAAATTGCACAACACTTCTGTTTGTAATAGCACTGGAGAATCTAGATAGCACCTAAATGGAGGTAATGTTGCTGCATGTCTCCACTACACATCTGCTTGTAGACTAATTACAGTACTGTATCCTTAGCTGGCTGACAACCTACACCAGACTCTGCCAGACTGGTGTTTAAAGGGAATATAAAAATTATAAGGATTTTTCAAAATTTGGGAATTGACTAAAACATTTTTTTCTAATATATCATGTTCACCTTGAACAGAACCAGTGTGTGGCAACATAATGATAAAGTTTCTTGCTGAGTTAACCACAAGTGATCAAAGCGGATGGATTGAAGTCATGGCTCCTGTACTCTATCTAGCACTGTAGATTGTACCACTTCCTTAACTCTTTACTTCATATAGATGCCTTTGGACACCTCTAATATAGACGACGTTAGCACGTAATATAGACGGCTTTTGAATAATTGGGTGAATTATGTTTATATTAATAGACAGAGTGGAAAACAGTGCAGGAAGTGTTCAGATTGCTCGTTACAAGCAATCTGAACTCTTCCTGCACTGTTTTCAAAGGCCTTCTGTGATTGGTGCGGGAAAATGCGTATCTATGGAGTAAAGGGTTAATTATATCCAAGGTCAATCTTATAAAAAAAAAATGTGTTTGTTACTTTTGACCTATACCATTTAGGGGTGGGTAGGTTAAGGTAGGTAGGTAAATTCTCTTTTTTATCTTATCTTATTTACTTATTTTTTGTACTCAATCTGAGGATTTTTTTATCTGTTTAAGGGACATGAAATTGTAATGACTGAAAATAGTTTTAATCAACATAAAAAAAACACTTTTTCTTTCTTATTTTTCAAAATATTTTCCTGATCTGTGGGATTGTTGTGGCAGACAAACCCTATTTTAATTTAGGCCTAACCCCTAACAAAACCCCTTAACTATCTATGTACCATATCCCTTATGCACCTCTTTACACAGATCTTCACAAACTGAATGACTAAGCAAATTTATTTACAACTGTTTGACTGCATGTACAATTAACATATATTCAGTTTATCTGATGAAAGGATTCCTAATTTTATCTCCCATGCCTGGCAGTCCTGACTAGGTTCCCTAGATGTCTTCAATATGTCTGCAGTCTCAGCCAGTAGTAGAGAAATAGCCAGATTCTAGATTTATTTTCTTTCTGAATCATCTTCAAGCAATGTACACCTACACTGGCCTAAACTGGCATGATTACATTATAGTTAGCACAGTAAGAGACTAGATACGGGCCTAAACTGTTATGGTTAGAGACTAGATACTGGCCTAAACTGGTATGGTTGCAAACTAGATAAAGATCTAAACTGGTATGGTTACATACTAGATATAGGTCTAAACTGGTATGGTTACAGACTACATACTGACCTTAACTGGTATTGTTACAGACTGATACAAAATTAAACTGGTATGGTTACAGACTAGATACTTGCATAAACTGATATGGATACATACTAGATACTGGCCTTAACTGGTATGGTTACAGACTAGATACTGGCCTAAACTGGTAAGTAACAGACTAGATACTGGCCTAAACTGGTATGGTTACAGACTAGATACCTGCCTAAACTGGTAAGTTACAGACTAGATACTGGCCTAAACTGGTATGGTTACAGACTATATACTAGCTTTAATTGGTAGGATTGCAGACTAGATACTGGCCTAAACTGGTATGGTTAGACTAGATACTGGCCTAAACTGGTATGGTTAGAGACTAGATACTGGCCTAAACTGGTATGGTTACAGACTAGACATAGGCCTTAACTTGAATTGTTGCAGACCAGTTATAGGTCTGAACTGGTATGGTTACAGACTAGATACTGGCCTAAACTGGTATGGTTAGAGACTAGATACTGGCTTAAACTGGTATGGTTTCAAACTAGAAATTCACCTAAACTGGTATGGTTGCAGACTAGATATAGGTCTGAACTGGTATCGTTACAGACCAGATATAGGTCTAAACTGGTATGGTTATATAATAGACATAGGTCAAAACTGGTTTGGTTGCAGACAAGATATAGGTCTAAACTTGTGTGGTTAAAGACTAGACATAGGCCTAAACTGGTATGGTTATAAACTAGACAGGTCAAAACTGGTTCGGTTGCAGACTAGATATTGGTCTAAACTTGTGTGGTTAAAGACTAGACATAGGCCTTAACTGATACGGTTACAGACCAGATACTAGCCTAAACTGGTATGGTTACGTACTAAATACAGGGCATACCTGATATATTGGCCGTAAACAAGTGAACCTCCCTGGTATGGTTACATGGAGGGGTTCAGTCATATCATATATATTACTTACTAGAGAAATTCAGCCAACCTGTTTTAAAACAACCATCATAATGTGGATTGGCATCAAGGACATACACTGCCAGACCCATTTATAAAGTATTTGGAATAACAAAACCACAGACTGAACCCTGAGCTTTTGCATGTAAAATTGAATCATGACCACCTGCATATGATATTGAACCCTGACCTCCTGCCTGAGAGATTGAACTCTGACCTCCTGTCTGTGAGACTGAACTCTGAATTCCTGCATGTGAGATTGAACCCTGACCGTTTGCATGTAAAATTGAATCATGACCACCTGCATGTGAGCTTGAACCCTGACCTTCTGCATGTGAGATTGAACCCTGACCTCCTGTCTGTTAAGACTAAATTCTGACCTCCTGCACAGGTGAGATTGAACCCTGACCTCCTGCACATGTGAGATTGAACCCTGACCTCCTGCACACGTGAGATTGAACCCTGACCTCCTGCCTGCGAGGCTGAATTCTGACCTGCACATGTGAGATTGAACCCTGACCTTATTTCTGTGAGAATGAACTCTGACCTCCTGCACACATGTGAGATTGAACCCTGACCTCCTGCATATGAGACTGAACCCTAACCTCCAGCATGTGAGACAGACATGAATTCTATCTCTATGGTTTATCATTGCATGAGTCACAAAGCAAATATATCTACACAACATAATGCACATTCATCCTACAGTAGCCATTGGTTCAAATCATTTCAGATTTACCCAATCTCAAATAAACATTCTGAACTGTCAGAGATTGGCATCATTTAATACCTTCCAAATCTCCACTAAATATTCCAAACTGTCAAAAGACGTTTAATCAATCGTTCCAAGTAAACAATAAAGCTTGTAATTTTGTGAGATTCCTCAGCAAATGGAATACAGATCTATAAAACTGATTTGATTACAGAGCCAGCTGGTGTCCCATGTCAACAATGTGAAACAATACAACATAATTGATTAAAACTGACAAACTTTAAATCACTGATAAAATTTTAAGGTACAAATAAGCACATGTTAAAGTATTTTATTTCAAATATTGTATTTATTTTATTTTTTTAATTAAAATCATTACTGTATGTGACACATGAGACTGGTCTGGTCTTATGTCAACAGTAGGGAACTGTGTCATAGAATCTGACAATTCTGAAATATCTGATTAAATCTGCCGAGCAGTCTCATTGATAAATCATTATCAAGCTTTTGTTTAATCAGTTCGGGCCATTTTTAATAAATCACTCCATAAAATGATGGCTATAACCAGGGACTTACCTGGAATATATTTTGAACAGAGACTGGCTACCTGGGAGAAGAATAGTTACAAAGGTTAGAGTTAGTATTTTTGGGACAGCGACCACATAAACTGCAGGTTACAATAATAACCAGGGTGACCTCAGAATGATCCGTGATGATTCACACAAAAACTGGCAAACATTCTCACATAAACTTTTTGCACTGTGTTGGGATCAAACTTACAGCCTCAGCAGCAAGAGGAGCCTCTAAACCCACTAGGCCATGGAGAACCCAAACAGAGCCTCTAAACCCACTAGGCTATGGAGAACTCAAGACTACTCAGCAACTGAGAACCCAAAACACTAGGGCATGAAGGATCCAAAACCACTCTGCCGTGGACAACCCATGAATAATTATAAATTAAAACCTAAATTCATGCTGTTCTCTCCATGCCGTAATAAAATATGCCTATGTCTATATCTAAACTACAAACCTTTTTGTAGGACTTGAACACATTACACTTGAACACATTGCTGGGCCCATCCCGTGCTATATAGCTCCAAATCTTCAAGTCCTGGGAGTCATGTGACACATAAAATATCCTGAAATGAAAATAAAACTTGATAAACTGTGTTAAAATAGATTCATTGCTTTGCTGCATCATTTACATAAAACGACAGTGTCAACATGGCAATGTCTACATGGATGGCAATGTCTACATGGATGGCAAGCTCTGCATAAAAAGACAGTGTCTAAAAGAAATGACAGTGTCTACATACAAAGATGTATACAAGAAATGACAGTGTCCATCCACATAAAATGACAGTGTCTACATGTAATGACAGTGTCTACATGAAATGGCAGTGTCTACATCATAAAATGACAGTGTCTACATTTAATGACAGTGTCTACATACAAAGACGTTTACAAGAAATGACAGTGTCCACATGAAATGACAGTGTCTACATGAAATGACAGTGTATACATGGCAATGTCTACATGGATGGCAATGTCTACATGGATGGCAATCTCTGCATAAAAAGACAGTGTCTAAAAGAAATGACAGTGTCTACATACAAAAATGTATACAAAAAATGACAGTGTCAACATGAAATGACAGTGTCTACATGAAATGACAGTATCTACATGAAATGACAGTGTCCACATGAAACTACATGACAGTGTCCACATGAAATGACAATGTCCACATCAAAAGATGTATACAAGAAATGACAGTGTTTACATGAAATGAAACTGTCTACATGAAATGACAGTGTCTACATGAAATGACACTGTCCACATGAAATGGCAGTTTCTACATGTAATGACAGTGTTCACAACATGAAATGAAAAGTGTCTACATGAAATGAAAGTGTCCGCATGAAATGACAGTCCACATTAAATGACATGACAGTGTCCACATGAAATGACAGTGTCTACATGAAATGACAGTATCTACATGAAATGACAGTGTCCACATGAAATGACATGACAGTGTCCACATGAAATGACAGTGTCCACATCAAAAGATGTATACAAAAAATGACAGTGTTTACAGGAAATGAAACTGTCTACATGAAATGACAGTGTCTACATGAAATGACAGTGTCCACATGAAATGACAGTGTCTACATGAAATGACAGTATCTACATGAAATGACAGTGTCCACATGAAATGACATGACAGTGTCCACATGAAATGACAGTGTCCACATCAAAAGATGTATACAAAAAATGACAGTGTTTACAGGAAATGAAACTGTCTACATGAAATGACAGTGTCTACATGAAATGACAGTGTCCACATGAAATGGTAGTGTCTTCATGAAATGACAGTGTTCACAACATGAAATGAAAAGTGTCTACAACATGAAATGAAAAGTGTCCACATGTAATGACAGTGTCCACATGAAATGAAAAGTGTCTTCATGAAATGAAAGTGTCCGCATGAAATGACAGTGTCCACATTAAATGAAATGAAAGTGTCCGCATGAAATGACAGTGTCCACATTAAATGACAGTGTCTACATTGTCCACATGAAATGACAGTGTCAACATGAAATGGCAGTGTCCACATATAAAGTTCTTTTACATAAAGATATGATACAAGTAAGAATATAATAAAAAATGTCAATATTTGGTTGTAACACAAGTCATCAAATCTTTCAAAATACGAACATATTTTTTAATTACCACTGGAAATACGTTTATAACACTAAAATTCTGTTAACGAAAGCCATATACAACATTAAGGTCCAGATATCAACACTCAGTCATAGCTACTGCCATGAGAATTTAATTAAATATATATATATATATATACGGATTTGAAACTTTCAGGGTTCAAGAACGCTTAAAAATATAAATATTTTGCTGTATAAAAGAGATACTGGTTATATCTGGATATGACATTTTTGTAATAACTCGAGAGATCTAGTCGTTCCGTAAATAATGGGTTTACAGGGACTATTATGCTAGTGACAGCAGAGCAAAACGTTTGTACAGGGCGCCGATTTCAGCAACACGATTTTTAGATTTTGTGAACACACATAATAAAAGCAGGCAAATTTTAATTCAACATTTTTGTCTCAAGGGGAAGGGGGTCAGTGCCTTTTAAAGGAGGGTCAATGACGCTAAGGGGAATTTAAATACAGTCAAACTTGTACTAACCGGACCTGTATAAAGCGTGAACTTGTTTAACGCAGCCACTTAAATTCGTCCATTTTCACTCAGAATCCTTGTATAAGCGTGCATTTTCGGCTAGTTTGAATGCCGATAACAAAGGGAGATAAAAATAAATAAAAAAAAAAAAAATCATAAGTATGTTTATTTGAAACAGTTGACAGGTCAACATCCCTGTTTTTTATTGTTTTAAACTGTTAAATTGCCCTTTAATTCCACTTTAAATCTTTTTTTTTTTTTTAGGGCAATCTTTCTGACATTAGGGGAAAAAAACATTTTGAAGGGAGAAGGGGCCGAATTTCGACAAATATTTAGGGTAAAATAAACACTGACAGGTGAATTTTTTAGATGGGTGAAAATATATGACACCAGTTATATATAATGAACATTCTTAAAAAAAAAAAAGTTAAAACCATATCATTCTATTGAACATGGTTTCTTTACATTTCGCTTGTTCTTATCTTGGAGTCATTTACAGAAATGTTTATTTTACAGTTCTCAAGTACTGTGTAATAAACAACTGCCACAAAACAGATGAACACATAGCAACATTTCGTATCAATGGTACAACACACAACAAAAATTTGTTTTAAGAAAATTAATTTAACATCGATCGAAAAACAAATTTTTCCAACTGAAGATAAATCACACTTGAAGTATTTTAAGGTAGAACCAGTAATGAGCATAATTTAAAAAGTTTCTTGCTCAAGGTCACCACACATAGCAGTGGCAGAGAATCCACCTTACATATATCTGATCTTGGACCTACCCTAGGGTCATGCACTCAACTTAAAAAAAACGCTTTAAGACAATGGCACTGGTGATATTTGTTCTGAAAATTTGTATTTTCATCCAATAATATGAAATCATCTGAAACTCGAATAAATTATAAGTAGGCCCCGAATTATTGCATATTCCTTGCATTAGAAGTGCTTAAAATGTTATACAATATGTTACGTCAGGTTACATATATTAGAAGTTATTGTAAAATATCTTAATATTTGCTGATTGGCAACATTAAACTTGCATTGATATTAACCATTGAAGTCATTTTTTGCTGTAAAATTTGTTTAACTTGACCAAATTTCAAAACTAAAACTATTGAAGCCTGTACCCTAAAATAGTGCTGTTAAGCTTCAGATATGTGTTGTTTGTTTCCATGGAAACAGTTATATTAAAACATACCTGTATATAGGGTGATGGACTATGATCAACTTCTTCTCATCATACCACTGTGGCAGTTTCTGAAAACAGAAAAAATAAAAAACATTTCAAATAATGGCCGAGCTTAGCAGGAACAAAGGTGGCAGTGGATAGAGTGTTGGACGCTCATGCTAGAGGTTGCTAGTTCAATTCTCTGCTCGACCGGATGGCTATTAAAAAAATCACTCATTACTGGTTAAAAAATCACTCATTACTGGTTCTACCAAGGAAGCAGACTTGAGAACGGTTTATATAAGGTCCAAGTTTTCTTAGTAACAAAGCTAAAAGAAATTAGTATAACCCTTTACCCCATAGATACGCGTTTTCCCGCACCAATATCATAAGGCCTTTGAAAACAGTGCAGGAAGGGTTCAGATTGCTCAGAGCAATCTGAACACTTCCTGCACTGTTTTCCACTCAGTCAGTAAATGTAAACATAATTCACCCATTGCTGATGAGTGGTGTATTATTAATGGTTTCAATTTGGAAGAGTCCAAGAAAATGCTTATGGAGCAAAGGGATAAACTAAAGGGACACCAGGCAATGTTAAAATCAAACTTCACTCATGCCAATAACTTTTACAAATTCATTTGACATCCAATTGATAGCATGCAATTCAACCATTATACTGTTACAAATATAAAGGAGAACTCAGTCAATAGAAAAATCATTATCCAAGTACATTGTAATTAAAAAAATGCTCAACCATTGATAACACATTTATCTAAAGACAGATTCACGGAGCTAATCAGACGTGTAATTGATGCGTATGCACGTTTAAATACTCCAGGAGTAATAACCAGAATGTGCGACCATTACAGGACACATTACCGGAAATGAAAACATTCAGACACATATATCCTACGACATCAAATCAAACCTGGACAATATTAGACGTGTGAAACACTCAAGAGAATATAATCATCACCTTTTACAGTACCAACCTTAGATCGAGCCCACATTAAACATATCAAACACCACCCACACAAATAAACACTCCTGGGGGTGATGCATTTTACAAAAGGGGGAGG
The DNA here is from genome assembly GCA_029582155.1 of Panopea generosa. Taxonomy (NCBI): domain Eukaryota; kingdom Metazoa; phylum Mollusca; class Bivalvia; order Adapedonta; family Hiatellidae; genus Panopea; species Panopea generosa. Next base: position 36,736,057 of record CM055905.1, read on the forward strand.
GGGATTTTATTTGGGTCTGAGAAATAAAAATCAAAACTTTTTATATAGTATGTGTAAAATACCATAAAATACACGGCTAGTAATGAGGCATTGAACTTTATAACTTGAAATCCAATTTACATAGTTTTGTATACACACAAATACATAGTTTTGTATATGCTTGTACATCCACACTACACACAAATACATAGTTTTGTATATGCTTGTAAATACACACTACACACAAATACATAGTTTTGTATACACACAAATACATAGTTTTGTATATGCTTGTACATGCCCACTACACACAAATATAATAGTTTTGTATATGCTTGTACATGCACACTACCTACACAAAAATACATAGTTTTGTATATGCATGTACATCCACAATACACACAAATACATAGTTTTGTATGTGCTTGTACATCCACACTACACACAAATACATAGTTTTGTACGTGCTTGTACATCCACACTACACACAAATACATAGTTTTGTATGTGCTTGTACATCCACACTACACATAAATCCATAATTTTGTATGTGGTTGTACATGCACACTACACACAAATACATTGTTTTGTATACACACAAATACATAGTTTTGTATATGCTTGTACATCCACACTACACACAAATACATAGTTTTGTATACACACAAATACATAGTTTTGTATATGCTTGTACATCCCCACTACACACAAATACATAGTTTTGTATACACACAAATACATAGTTTTATTTATGCTTGTACATTGATACTAGACACAAATACATAGTTTTGTACGTGCTTGTACATGCCCACTACACACAAATATATAGTTTTGTATATGCTTGTACATTGACACTACACACAAATCCATAATTTTGTATGTGAGGATCAAGATAAGGGATTTATTTAAATAATGTAAAAAACATTTACTGTATGCAGGTTACTATTTTTGGAATTTGCGCAAGAATATTTCAGATTAAACTTGGTTAATTCTACTAATATTTGGGTTTATGTGGTTTAACATTTAAGTGGACAATGAAGTCTTGGGGTTTACATGACTGAAAAAAACAATGGTTTGGACACATAAGTACTGATTGATGAGAACTTTCATAACTGTGTTATTTTGCTAAGAAAAAATGATTTATAAATATTTTCTGGTAAAACCCAATTACAATTAAATATTTACGTATCATGTCAGTATTACATTTATTTATTTCCAGTTAGGTCCTCTGTGGTTGAGTGTCTAAGGAGTATCTAATGACCAATAACCTCTCACTGCTGAGGTCGTGGGTTTGAGCCAATGCAGCTTGGTCAAAAGATTTTATGAGAGAAAGTTTGCCTATTACTTACAAAGAACAAGAGGCCCAAGAGGGCCTGAGGACGCTCTACTGACTCATAGTGGCCATAGCACTTTTTGAAATTCTACTATGCAATAGAAACATCGGGGCGGGGTCATTTTTAACGCTAGGGACACCATTTGAACAAATCTAACAAAACTATAGTTGGTCATCATTACTACATAAACATTTTGAAAATCTGTTGGACCGTTCATGAGTAGAAGACTTTTTAAGTTTTGGACTATTTCTAGTAACGGTGATCATCTTGAATTTTAGATAGAAAAAATAAATCTTTTGTATAGTCTCCTATGCAATAGAAACACCCATGTGAAGTTTCAGTCTAATTGGCCTAGTGGTTTAAGAGCAGATGAAAGAAAAAGAGAATTTTCTTTTTTCCCATAGTATCCCAATGTTAAATTCTAAGTCCCCTTACAGGGCCCCTATAAATTTTAGCCCCTAAATTCTTATCTGCAATCAAACCCTTACACATAGGGATAATTTATGCAAAATATGAACAAATCTGACATACCGATTCTTAAGAAAACAAATTAAGTAATTCCCAATTTTTACCCTTTTATGGGCCCCTCCTGACCCCTTAAGACAGTGGAACCAAGTCATTTTTACAAATCTGAACCTCCTTCACTAAACAATGCTTCTGTGAACATATAGACAAAATCATTTCCATTTAAAAAAAAAAAAATATTATGACATGTGTCCCCTAATTGAACCCTCGGGGTGGGGTCATATTTAACCCTAGGAACACCATTTGAACAAATCTAACAAAACTATAGTTGGCCATCATTATTACATAAACATTTTGAAAATCTGTTGGGCCATTCATGAGAAGAAGATTTTTTAAGTTTTGGACTATTTTTAGTAATGGTGGCCATCTTGAATTTCGGATCAAAAAAAAAAATAATCTTCTGTATAGTCTCCTATGCAATAGAAACACCCATGTGAAGTTTCAGTTTAATTGGCCCAGTGGTTTCAGAGAAAGTGCTGCTAACAGACGACAGACGACAGACAACGCGCCATCGCATAAGCACTACTGGCCTTTGGCCAGTAGAGCTAATGATGGTTCTACTACTAGGGGTTGTGAGTTCGATCCCTGCCCGGCAAGTCTCCGTGATGATTGATATATGACATTGTGTCTCATTATCATTTATCTCTCACCACTGATTCAAGTGGGTTTGGCAAGAGTATTGGTTAACCTATCAGGATCACAGGAAACAGTGGTTAGGTTAACTGATCGTCTGTTAACTCTGGATGGCATAAAAATGATGCTTTATATTCAATAAATCAATCAATCAAATTCCTTTTGAGTTCTACCTCAACCAAGTCGACCAATCTTGTCTACTTGCTGTAATTACCAATGAACTATATATTCTGGCGATTTCAAGTCCAATTAGTACAGTGAGACTTTTGATGACTTTAGAACCGGACTGCTGACTCAGTCACCAATGGTCATGTAATTTCTTATCAAAGATGGCATCCACAGTTGACTTGACCAATACGCAGATTTCTGATATGGAAATGCACAATTTCCAATTAACTGTAGATAATAGATATAAAACCATCTACACTTGGTGATTCATATGTATTGAACAACAAGACTGTGCCGACAACAAAGAATGTGCCGACAACCAATAGTGTGCCGACAACCAACAGTGTGCCAACAACCAACAGTGTGCAGACAACCAACAGTGTGCTGACAACCAACAGTGTGCCGACAACAACCAACAGTGTGCCGACAACCAACAGTGTGCCAACAACCAACAGTGTGCCGACAACCAATAGTGACAACCGACAGTGTGCCGACAACTAACAGTGTGCTGACAACCAACAGTGTGCCGACAACTAACAGTGTGCCAACAACCAAAGAGTGCCGACAACCAACAATTTGCCAACAATCAAGAGTGCCGACAACCACCAGTGTGCCGACAACAACCAGTTTGCTGACAACTAACAGTGTGCCAACAACCAACAGAGTGCGGAGTGCCGACAACCAACAGTGTGCCGACAACCAACAGTGTATCGATGATCTGGACAAAATATAACTCATAACTTCTGAGGACGTAAAGATTAAAATATTATTGACACTAGTGGTCAGTGAGAATTCTCTATCGCCCAACCAACAGATAGAAGTCAGAATGTCATGCTGCCCTAAACAATTACAGTCAAACCTGTCTTAAGCAGCCAGTCAAGAGAAAGTGGCCTTTTAAGACAGGTGGTTGCTTAATACAGGTTAATTTACTCTGAAAGCATAGAAATGGAAAATGGCAAATGTGGCTGTTTAAGACAGCTGGCTGCTTAATAGAGGTGACCACTTACACAGGTTTGACTCTACAAGATCAGAAAAATGTTACAATATTCTTACCAAATGTAGCTTAACGACAAATTACCAGGCACACATTGACTAATCCTCTAATATTATTCATTATGACAGGGCGGTAGTGCAGTGGATAGTGTTGGCTGTTTATGCCAGAGGTTGTGGGTTTGGCCACTAATTCAACCCGATATCTCAATAATGGTTCTAACCAGGAAATGGACTCAAAAGCATTAATACATAAGGCTAAAAAAAACACTTGTGTATAGGGTTACCTTATGACCCTAAAATTGAGTCCCGACCCCAATATTTCTTTTCTTCTTGAAAAAAAAATAAATAAATAAAATAATGTTAATGTACAAAACTGCTGAACTAATCTGTTTATCGTGTCAAAAGTTATATTTGTATTGTTCTTTATTGGTTTATTGTCATAATTATTTCCTAGAACTTTCTGTTAAATCAATTTCCTTATAATAATTCATTTTTATGACATTTTCTCCATGACATAAAAATCAGAAAAAAAGTAAGAAAAGAAAATACTGCCAACCTACCTACCTTATTTTTGGAGGTCAAGTAACCCTAAACACAGTGGGTATTTTCTGCCCAAAGCCATCCTTAAAAAAAACTTTGTTTGCTGTGCTCCTACCCATTATTTTTCTTGTGGGTAGGCAGGTAGCTATTTTTTTTTGCCAGATTTTAATTTAATTTTGTGTAGTCATTTTTAATAAAAATGGACAGAAATCAATGCTGTGAAAGTCAGTAAAAAAAGTTTGGGTAGCTACAATTTTGAGTGAGTAGGTCAGAGCACGGCAAACAAATATTTTTTTAAGGACAAACTAAGCTCTGAGCAAACTTTACATTATAAAGCTTTAATAAATTAGCCCTTTACTTCATATAGACGCCTTTGGACACCTCAAATATAGACGCCTTTGGACACCTCTTAATATAGAGGCCTTTGGACACCTCTAATATAGAGGTCTTTGGACACCTCTAATATAGACACCTTTGGTCACCTCTAATATAGACGCCTTTGGACACCTCTAATATAGACGCCTTTGGACACCTCTAATAAAGATGCCTTTGGACAACTCTAATATAGAAGGTTTTTGAATTATTAGGTGAATTATGTTTATATCAACTGACAGAGTGGAAAACAGTGCAGGAAGTGTTCAGATTGCTCGTAACGAGCAATCTGAACTCTTCCTGCACTGTTTTCAAAGGCCTTCTGGGATTGGTGCGGGATAACGCATACCTATGGAGTAAAGGGTTTATATAAACTATCACAGCATTATCTCACATGATTCATTTCCACTTATTTCTTCATTTTCATTTCTGTTTAACTTCTGTTTCTTACTTAAAGAATTCCCTCGCTGGCCATAACGATTAATTGTTTAAGAGAGATGTGAGTTTGGTGGTCGATAAGGAGTGAAATAGAAGCTGCACAATTTAGGAGATTAAAGAATCTTCGTAAATGTGTCATCAGAGAGTTACTATTGATCCATCGCAGGGTGATTAACAAATGAACGTCAAACACACTCCCATCGCACTCAGCAAAAACATCATAACACTTTACTGTCTATATATAGACATCCCTGATTAACACCACACACTTATTATATGGTTTAAAATGATGCAACTTTTCTATTTACAAGGACGATAACTTCAAGCGAAAGGATTGTTTAGCCTGAAATTATATATTTTTCATTGATAGTGTATTGTGTATTGAATGTTTTAATTCCTGGGTATAATATTATTGCATACAGACAAGGGGACCTGCAGGACCATACTATCATGGTCAAGTAATGAACCCATCACCCAGTGATCCTTGGTTCAACCATTCTACCACTAGAAAACATACAACATATAACAGTTACGTGATTTTTTTTTCTTTTTATAACCATTTTTATAGCTGTTAAAAAGATATGTTGATGTTTTTTCTTGTGAATGAGCACTATATTATTATTTTAATTTTTTTCATATCAATTCTCATTTAACTTCTTTCCAAGAGAAAGTATTAGAATTTAAACATGACTATGTGTCAGCATGTGGAGAGCCAACCATTATTTCTATGGAGCCTACAACTTCTGTTGAAATGTAGTGTACAGTTTATATTTTATACGGCAACATTATTAGCCATCTTTTATTTTCACAGAAACAAAAGGCACATAGTCACACAGCCGAGTCTCAAGATCTCCAATTGCTGAGGTAAGGGGTTTGAGCCTTGCTCAGTCCAAATATTTATCTGAGAGAGTATGTCATTGACGTGCCGCAACAGCGATTATAACTCAGCCAACTGGCCATGCGACATTGTTTGTCCAGCGTAATACAATGCAGTGTTTACTTAGAGATCGTAAGCTTGTCTAAGGAAAATGGCAATGATGTAAAACAATATTAATCGCGGATTGGATTATCAACTTCTTCGACTGACAGCCCACGTCAGGTCAATTAATTGCAGGACGGTGTTTCTCCTCAGATTCAAGTCTGACGTCTTATAAAACTAGCTGTCATTCATAACCTGTAATGTGTTTGCAATGGCAGAAAACTCCATTTGATATAAAAGCTCAACAAAATAAACAAAATAGTATATGACTTCACAATGTTGATTCTCTAAGCAGACATGCAGGATTATTCATTTGATGTAACAAGTAATCATGAGCCAGACTTATATTCCCCCTGAAAATAGGTTATGCTGTCTCCTAGAAGAATATGCAGGAACTGTAGATACGTGCTTGAAGGACAAAGATAGAGACAATATAGTGCAGCTAATGTTTGATCATGAAATATGAACTATATTTATATTCACCTTAAATTCACCTGCTCATCACCTGTAATCCACATGTACAAAACCTGTAATCCACATGTACAAAACCTGTAATCTACATGTACAATGTACAGCCACCTGTACAATTCATGTAATTCACTTGTACACTATAACTGTATTTCATCTGTACAACACCTGTAATCCACATGTACACTACCTGTCATCCACCTGTACAACACAAGTCCTATCATGCATATGAACACTACTTGTTATCCAACTGTATACCATGTGTATATCACATGTACACCACATGCAACCCACCTGTACACCACATGTGTACTACCTGTCATCCACCTGTACACCACATTTGTACTACCTGTCATCCACCTGTACATCACCTGTAATCCATCTAAACAACATCAATTCTGTAATGCACCTGTACACTACTAGTATTCCACCTGTATATAACTTGTGTATTTGTACACAACATTTTCAACTAAGTATCACCTATAAGCATCTTAAACCATATGAAACCTACCTGTAATCCACTTTTACACAACCAACAAAACATAATGTAATTTGCCTGTTCATAATCAATACACCACTTAGATACCATCTGTAAACTACATGTAAACCACATGTCCTCCACCAGCACACCATCTGTAAACTACAAGTAAACCACCTTTTCTACACCTATACACCATCTGAAAACTACATGTAAACCACAACTACTCGACTTCTACACCATCTATAAACTACATGTAAACCACATCTACTCCACCTACTCACATCTATAAACTACATGTAAACCACATCTACTCCACCTGCTCACCATCTATAATCTACATGTTAACCACATCTACTCCACCTCTACCCCATCTATAAACTACATGTGAACTACATCGGCTCCACCTGCACACCATCTGTAAACTACATGTACTCCACCAGCACATCATCTGTAAACTACATGTTAACCCTAATTGCATTCCACCTGCACACCATCTTTAAACTACATGTAAACCATATATACTCCTCCTGTATCCCATCTATAAACTACATGTGAACTACATCTGCTCCACCTGCACATCATCTGTAAATTACATGTAAACCACATGTACTCCACCTGCACATCATCTGTAAACTACATGTAAACCCTACTGTACTCCAACTGCACACCATCTGTAAGCTACATGTAAACCACATGTACTCCACCTGCACACCACCTGTAAACTGCATGTAAACCCACCTGTACTCGACCTGCACACCATCTGTAAACCACATGTACTCCACCTGCACATCATCTGTAAACTACATGTAAACCCTACTGTACTCCAACTGCACACCATCTGTAAACTACATGTAAACCACATGTTCTCCACCTGCACACCACCTGTAAACTGCATGTAAACCCACCTGTACTCAACCAGCACACCATCTGTAAACTACATGTATACCTTACTGTACTCCACCTGCACATCATCTGTTAACTTCATGTAAACCCTACTGTACTCCACCTGCACATCGTAATGTAAACTACATGTAAACCCTACTGTACTCCACCTGCACATCATAATGTAAACTACATGTCAACCCTACTGTAATCCACCTGCACACCATCTGTAAACTACATGTTATCTATACAAACCTTTTTCTTTTTATTGTTGCAGACTTTTACTCCCTCCACAGATATTGTTAGATCTACTTTTTTCTTCTTTATGGCCTTGGCCTTGAATTCATACTGAAACAAGAAATAAATGTCACATGACCTAATTGGTATGAAGATTTATGTGGCCATTTTTTATCATAACCAGTTTTCTCAAGTTTTATATGCATATTTACTAATTTATATTCCCCGAATTTTAAGAAAAAAATACTAAATTAAATTTACCCATTTTCAGAATTTTATTTTTAATTCTCAAAATTTTAAAACAATGTTGAGAGTCTGTAATTAATATTTGTTCCAAGAAAATATAATCTCAAAATATCAGAAGCCGAAATTTAATGTCACATATTTGGTATTGATCCAAGTTGTCAAATACAGCAAAATGTCAGAGGATCATTTTTCTCGTTTTAACAAATTGTTTCACTTCACATTCCAAACAAGAGAACCACATTGCTCACCTGTGGCAAAACAAACGATTCCAAATATGGAAAGTTTTTACACTGAAAGGGCTAATGGAAGGACAATAACTATAACCAGGGCTAGAAAATTCCAATTGTCCGCGCGCCATGACGAGTCAATGTTGGTCCGGACAATTAATATTTAAGAAATTTACCTGAATACTTCTTTTGATTTTAAAAATTCGAAAAAAAAATGTAAGAAAGGAAGGACGAGTAGTTCTTATAAGAAATTTCAAGGCCTGTAAAACATTATTCATCTGATTTGGCCAGTGGTATTTATACAACCTCTATGTAAGTTTGATGATAATACAATCACAAATGTGGGACCTGGAGTACACACAAGACCAATTAATACAATAATTGACAATTCAAGGGGCACAACCCATACATCAATTATCTGATTTGGTCAGTACTGGGGTCCTGGAAGGTTAACCAGTACTCAAGTACACTCTATCTCTGCAAGTAACTGATAACTCTTGAATCAGTGGTGAGAGATGAATGTCATAATTATATCCATCATCTCAGAGACTGTGACTGGGCGGGGATTCAAACTCACGACCCCTGGATTGATAGTCAGATGCGCTTCATGGATATAATGATTACTGTGTAAGTAGGGTGAAGACCTAATGGAGAGTACAGGTTCATAATAAGTCATGTAGTGCAAATTTTGATGATTGAAGAGCCATAACTCTGATTTTAACCATCTGATTAGGCCAGCTCAAGAACTCAGATAGTATTGTTATAAAACTACTGTTTGTTGAATTAGAGATCATAGAATATGTCTGTTAATAAATTTGAGGTAAAGATTAATAGTGGAATAACTAATTTGCGAAAATATTTAAATTTGGATATATTTGGACTGTGCCAACAGACCTACGACCTCAGCGGTGAGAGGTTAGTGATACTGAGATGGCGCACTAGATCACTCATTTACCAAGGACCCTAGTTATAATTGCCAAATGAAGCATGGTTTATCATACCCGTATTCTCCGCATGGCTGCGACAATCTCCACACGGCTGCTGGGACGGGGAACATCAAGAGTTCCAATGTACTGAAATGTAAAATAACTTTCAGTAATACCAAACAAAACAGAAAACATGCAGTACACCTCCTTGGTCAACATGTCCGACACTTTATGTTCAGATATGAAGCAAAGTTGTTTTGGTGGGTGAAAACTGGATGTGCTTATAAATGCACTTTTCCTGCGCCCTTTCTGCACTCTCCATATAATCCCATCTCAGAACTGAGAGCTGTCCACAACAGCAACTTGCTGTGTTACCAAGGTCTGCATTCTAGGGAGTAATTTTACCTCTTAATAGCAATATAAAAAAAAATATTTGATTGCTCTGCTCCGACACAGTATTTTTCATGTTGGTAGCTATTTTTTATTTTGCAAGATTTTGATTTTGCTGTGTCATTTCTAACAAAAATGGATAGAAATAATGAAAAAACATTTTGAAAGTTAATAAAAATCACCCAGTTTAATTGTCTTAAAAGACCTCTTGATTTTGGTTTGGAATGCAGCGCCATTTCGGAAAATTACTGTTGTAAAAAAAATAAATAATGTATCTCAGAGCGAATGAAAATCTAGGAATTAATTTATTATTGCCTTAACCCTATACTTCATATAGACACCTTTGGACACCTTTGGACACCTAATATAGAAGGCTTTTGAATTATTGGGTGAATTATGTTTATATTAACTGACAGAGTGGAAAACAGTGCAGGAAGTGTTCAGATTGCTCTGAACTCTTCCTGCACTGTTTTCAAAAGCCTTCTGTGATTGGTGCAGGAAAACGCGTATCTATCGAGTAAAGGGTAAATAAAAGTCAATGGTGAAAAAGCGTCCATTCCAGAATATTTGCTGACTCCTATGGAATAGTTTATAAATACCAGACAAAATGATTTGGCAAACAAACTAGAAACAAATACAGCATTTGCTATCATTTGTAAAAGAGTTTTTTTAAAGATTAAGTGTAAAATTATCTTGCTGAATATTTTCATGATCCAAAATAATATTCCAATCTGATAAAAGGTTCGTTTCACTGAAGAAATCATTGATCAAACACAAGTCCAAGTCTACATCACCATTTGGGGTTCCATTTAACCAGTAGAGATAAATAAATAGAAGGTGCCAGGTAGATTTGTTTAACCCTTTACTCCGTAAATGCATTTTTCTGCACCAATCACAGAAGGCCTTTGAAAACAGTGCAGGAAGAGTTAAGATTGCTCGTAACAAGCAATCTGAACACTTCCTGCACTGTTTTCCACTCTGTCAGTTAATATAAACATAATTCACCCAATAATTTAAAAGCCTTCTATATTAGGTATCAAAAGGCGTCTATAAGAAGTAAAGGGTTAATAGACTTTAATGTTGTTGTTGTTGTTGTACGGTGTTTAGCAGACCAATTAACACATTTTCGTTATATCCAGATAGCATGTCTACTTGAGACAGTATTCTGAGCAATGCCACACTGGAGTATGATGTCGTAGACACATGGTATCATGATACCCCATCCAGTCACTTTATACTGACATGGGGCCAACCAGACCTGGAACTATCTTCTAAATGCTGAGCACAAATAAGAAGTTTCTAGTAGCACTTTTCGATTTTTTGGTATCGGCCGGCAGGGGATCGAACCCGCATGCTCTTCCACTAGACAACTGCTGTGTCAATATACTTTAATAGACTTTATGTCATTGCTCTGTTGCCCATTTGGAAGGAATGTAAATAAGAATCCAAGCAGACTCAGATCAGCCTGGGATTACCGTCGTCTTATAAATATAACACGCACCAGAATAAAAAACATACATGCCTATTTGAAAGCTAAAATTGATGGAATTATGGCTGTAAACCCCATATAATGCGAGGTTCTATTTCCAAACTGAATTCTGATCTCGCAGACTGATCCAAGCTATGATTTGTTTGTAAATAAGTTAAACTAACCAATGAATGTGAAAAATATGGCCAACTATTATTTTATGCAATGTCCTTATATTCAACTGAACGTCTTTCAATGCCACACCTCAAACAATCAGTAACACAGAGGATATTTGTTTGGCGTAAGATCGAATTATATTTCATCAAGACAGTGATCACCAAAAGTCATAATTTATTTATTTGACAGCGTAACGGGGGGGGGGGGGGGGGGGGGGGGGGGGGAATGGCCAATCAAAGTCGAATCAGCCGATGGGATGTCATATTACACAAAAACAAACTGAGAGATGACATACACAATTCTCTTTGTCATCAACCCTGTTTGAAAAGACATAAAACAAAGTTTCTCTATCTTGTTACGCAAGGCGTAGTAATATGGTTTAGTAACGGAACATTTAACCTATGCTCAAAAAGACTTAAATGAATACAAGATGTTTGATAAAACCTATAAATTATTGTTTCTTTTATGTGGAACCACTCAAACATTAGAAAATGATACAACTGTATATTACTTGTCATTTTGTTACAACCCTTCTTTGTTGTGTTTGTTCATTTTCTCTTTTTCTTATTTTGTATTCTCTTTTCATTACTCTCTCTCTAATAATCAGATACAAATGTAACCAATTAAAACTGTACTGTAAGGAACACATGTTTATTCATTTATAGATGTTATAATCCGTTTGATTTTGTGTATTGGGAAAACCATACCTAATGTTACGAGAACTTGTGGCCTAATTTGCTTATTTATAAAAGAAAGCAATAAAATATGTTAAATCTACAATGCATCGTACAGCATCCCTGGCTTAATGATACATAAACTGATGAAAGCTGCCAACAATTTTATCTGTTATTGTTATCATTCACAACAGGATGTTTACATAGATATCGTGCACTTTGATGAAACCATTTTTATTTATGCGTTTGTGATTGTTATTTTAAGATCTATTTCCCCAGTATGTGTGTGTGTGTGTGATAGACAGAGATGCGGGTATTCGGTAAATCCAGTAAATTCTGTGGTTAACCTAGCTATTCAATAGTATGTCGAATCCTGAATTGAATGTAATCAAGCGAAATAGTTTAAAATATTTGCAGCACATCAAAAAAAAGTTGGGATCAAAGAAAACAGGAATTTTTACTATTTGCCTTGATTCGACATATCTTGAGCTGTTTTTCCCTGTTTTTTTACCCATTTTGCCGTTTTTCATTGTTTTGCCCTGTTTATTGTCACTCTTGTTTAAATACTTCCCATGTCTCCAAATATCAAGAGGGTGCTCAGTGATGTGTAAAAACAACAATTGCATCATTCAAAATAATTCACTCTTAAGGCTCTTCAGCTGACATTTTTTTCGTGCAACTCTCTTCATGAAATTACATGAAACAAAGACAAACACCGTTTCTGTATAGAAAACCACTGGTGCTATCCCGACAAGCTGCCATTAAACAAACTATCCCATTACTCCATAGATACGCGTTTTCCCGCACCAATCACAGAAGGCCTTTGAAAACAGTGCAGGAAGAGTTCAGATTGCTGTACTAGCAATCTGAACACTTCATGCACTGTTTTCCACTCTGTCAGTTAATATAAACATAATTCACCCAATAATTCAAAGCCTTCTATATTAGAGGTGTCCAAAGGTGTCTATATTAGAGGTGTCCAAAGTCGTCTATATTAGAGGTGTCCAAAAATGTCTATATTAGAGGTGTCCAAAGGCGTCTATATGAAGTTAAGGGCTATACAACAAATCATACCTTGGCCTGGAAGTGTATGCCGTGTTGGAAGGCATCTTCATTATGCAGGGGTATGCGACTGTCGTAGCCATCGTCGGACACCAGGTCATACTCTTTCTTGGAAGGCATACTGCTACATTCTGAAAAAATACATATAAGTCAGGTTTAATTTCAGTATCATTTATTACTGATCAACTCTATTGTATTATACAGTCAAACCTGTCTTAAGCAGTCATTCAGGGGAAAGAACTTCTTAATACAGACTGATTAAAACTTAATTTATAAAAAAAGGTAAAACAGAAAATGTGTCTTTATAAGACAAAAGGTTGCTTAATAGAGGTGACCACTAACACAGGTTTGCCTTAATAGACAGGTGGTTGCTTGATAGGTGACCACTAACACAGGTTTGATTGTATAGCCTTGTCATTGAAGATCTTTCTTAACACATATAACCTGTACTACGACCAATAGCAATATATCACGTACCTAATAACATTATATATTATTTATACACATAGTAAGTAATCATAGTCTATTCTATTCTATTGAATGGTCAGTTTTTTGCGATGCTTTTAGCAACATTTCTTTTGCACGACAGCGATATCTGTTTTCAGGCAGTATTTAAAGGGCAAGCTGCCACACTGGAATAATGCCGCAGACACAAGGTTTAATGAAGATATTCACGGTGACCCGGTCACATTATACAGACACTGGGCCAACCAGACCTAGAACTATCCTCTAAATGCTGGGGAGTGTCATGTATGGAAGCGTACCTTTGTATGACCCAGAAGTGTGTAATATTACCAAGATGTATGGAGTCTAGTTTTAATTTCCACCGTAGAAGTCGAACCCAATTGAGGATATAACAATACCTGTTTACGGCAGTTTACGTTAAAGAAAATCGTGAATATTAAATCACATATTATTTAAAGTTTAAGACTGTTTTGATTAAATATTAGATTTATGTAATCTAAAATATGAACACTTAATTTTTTAATGAAATATTTTTAATGTATATTATGTCTATGAACAATGATAAAATCTTGTTTTTATTTTGACATGTGATTGCTATAAATGATTTCTTACAATAAATGGCTGACAAATACGAACTTATTAAAAAACATCAGAGACCCCGACATTAGGAATATTTTTCGGCTTAAAATATACAAGAAATACTTAGGATACTAGCCGTTACTGCTGTTTGTCATATCAAGTGTGATGGAGTAATGTTACTAGTAGCGACATTTAAAAAAACCTCAAGTTTTGCTGAATGTGGAAATAGAAACCGGTCAAATCATTTCAAAAATTTAAAGTTTTAGTCACCTGGAAAAAAAAAAATACTAGGTAATTATGTTGTTCACCTGCCTATTGTTACATGACTTACAGCGTACCACTTTTCTTGCTTCTCTCTATAAAGTGCAGCGCGAACTATGGTGCACATGAAACACTGATTCATTACATCATAGATGTATTACAGTGTTTTGTTTCACCATTTTGGAAAGATGACCCATACACATGGAATAGCGAATTTTAGCTGCGTTTTCATTAATATTGGGAAAACTTTGCATTAAATATATCTTCATAAAAATGTGTGTGTACTTGCTTCTCTGGCCATTTAATTAAAGAATCAATGTCATACTCAATTCAGAATGGGGAAAACTTTGTCATTTATCATGGAATTATGGCAAGTTTTAATTTACAATTATTGAAGCTTTCAATTGGGAATTTTTACCACTCAATTGGGAAACAAGTTGACTGCTTTTAAAAAGCATCCAATGGTTAGGTCTTATAAATGATGTGGCAATTAAAGTGAATGAATGTGTAAGTTTTGTTCCTTGTAAAAGGTACTAAATACACGGGTGATACCAAATCCCGACAAGGTTCCGGCTAACACAGCAAATTCCTGGCTGCAGGTGTGCCTGATAGTAATTTTGATGTTTAAATGTACTGATATCAATCATTATGTATTGCCATTTGCATATTTAAAAAAAAACTTACCTTATATATTGTCTAACGTACTAACTGCTATGTTTTATACAATTTACTACTGTGATAATAATATATTTTCAAATAATTCGTATCCGTATTTCAAATTAATTTGTAGATATATTATTTTTTAAAAACAACAGTTAAAATTACTGTTTTTCCAAAACTTGTGCATTCAGCGGTATATCTGATTCGGACGACGTGCTGAAAATGTGTCACACCAGTAAACTATATTTATATCTCTGTTGTATCGAATAAAATAAACAACTGTACATAGTTATTTGATTTTATCATTATTTTCATTGTTTTGGGTTCAGCATAATATAGTAATTCAGTAAATACATCGTTATTTGAAAATTATTTACATTAACTCGTTAGTAATCTGTCAGAAACGGCGATAAATTGTCAAAAAAAATAACTTTCAAGACCTAATTTAATCAAGGAATTTTAGAAAATTCCTTGATTTAAGGCATAATCATTTTTTTCCTGATCAAATATGCAAAAAACAATTCATAATGATCTCAATTAGTGCATTAAAATGTCACAATCAATTATCACACACACCGCATTTGAATTTTTCTTTTAACCGGAAAGTGCTTGGAACATGACTAAGCAATTTTACATTCCCATGGTGCACTGCTTAGAAAAACAATGGCGACCTCCATGTAGCGAATGCCGTATTTTTAACATGTGATCGTGACGTTTCAATATGGCAGCGCCCAGAGTCAATTTTTTAACTCGCCCTTATATAGGGTTAGGTCGCTCATGCGACCTAACCAAAAATATACTATTTGCCATTGGGAATATGACCCAATAACAGCTATATAAATAGCTGGGAAAAAAACACTGCATTATATGATAACATAAATATTCTTATGAAAAAATATTTTTAGATACAAGATAAAATTCTTCTAAGTTCATTGACCACCAGACTTTGTGAATGGTCATGATAAATCCAGCATGTGTAAGTACAGGTAGACTGGTACCACAGCTGGTTATGAGATCAGACTGACTGGCACTGTAATACTGTGTACTTCCTGGCTGCTTATATACAGCTATCCACATGTGCTCAGCAGGTCTCTCCAAAATTGAGACTCTGAAACTGTGTGTACAACCAATACCTGGTATTTCACTCACTGGATCCATATACATATTTGAAATATTATAATATCTGCAGTTTTGATCAAGTTTGAGATTTTCAAAATCTGGGTATAGATTGATATAGATGAGACCTGTATCAAAAATCAAAGGTCTAAAGGCATGAGGGAAGGCTCGTTACTCAATCAAATTCATTAATATCAGGATTTAGGAAATTGAAATATGTGTTCAATAATACATAAATAAATTATATGTATGTATGTATGTACTATGTATGTATGTAATATAAAGCAGTCAGAAATTCTTGATCTCTGGGTGATTTTTAGAACACTGTACTTAGTGGCGAATGGTCTAAGGTGCCACTGACCTCTCACCAACGAGGTCATGTGTTCAATCCCCGTTAGCTGGATCAAAAACTGTATGTGAGAATGTTGGCCCATTACTTGCGAAGACGGTAGTTTTACTCAGATTCATTCTGAGGTCTTTCTCCGTGGGACCTAAGTATGGGTGTGTGGGGTCCAAGTATGAGCGTGTGTGGGGTCCAAGCATGGGTGTGTGGGGTCCAAGTGTGGGTGTGTGGGACCTAAGTATGGGTGTGTGGGGTCCAAGTATGGGTGTGTGGGACCTAAGTATGGGTGTGTGGGGTCCAAGTATGAGCATGTGTGGGGTCCAAGTATGAGCATGTGTGGGGTCCAAGTATGAGTGTGCGTGGGGTCCAAGTATGGGTGTGTGTGTGTGGGACCTAAGTATGGGTGTGTGGGGTCCAAGTATGAGCATGTGTGGGGTCCAAGTATGAGCGTGTGTGGGGTCCAAGTATAGGTGTGTGTAGGACCTAAGTATGGGTGTGTGGGGTCCAAGTATGAGCGTGTGTGGGACCTAAGTATGGGTGTGTGGGGTCCAAGTATGGGTGTGCAGGACATAAGTATAGGTGTGTGGGGTCCAAGTTTATGTTTTTTACAATTTTCAATGAAATGGAGACCTCTTCTTTTTATAATTTATACTCCCCGCAGCCTTTCCCTCCCCCTCACCAAAACAAATAGGAAGTGTATAAATAATAATCATACGTAGGGCCTGATCAAAAAGATGTTCCCCACTTCACCAATATTTCAGAAATGCTGAGTAACTGCTATTGAGTTTGTAGAAGTGCTAACAGCATAGTGAAACATTAATTGATAAAAGATAGATAAAATAAATGCCTACTGTTATATCGCTTGTTTATTTCCAGTAATTGGCAAATGTGTAAGCCAAATACTTTATAAGATTGTTTTTTAGATTCTACAGGGGCAGTTAAAATGAAATTTAAACAAAAAAAATGTTTACTAGAAGTGTATAGGTAAATTCCAGGGGCAAAGATGTTTACGAGGGTAATGGTAATATCTGGGGCCAGGAAGTTTATAGGGTAGTGTGAAATCTGGGGCCAGGATGTTTACTGGGAATGATAATATCTGGGGCCAGGATGTTTACAGGGTAGGATAAAAATCTGGGGCCAGGAAGTTTACTGGTAGGGTAAAATTTCTAGGGTCAGGAAGTTTACAGGGTAGGATTTAATATGGGAGCAAAATGTTTACAGGGAAGGGTAAAATCTGGGGCCAGGGTATTTACAGGAAAGGGTAATCTCTAAAGCCTGGATATTTATAGGATAGGGTAAAATCTGGGGCCTGGATGTTTACAGGAAAGAGTAAAATCTGGGGCCTGGTTGTTTACATGGAAGGATAAAGTCTAGGGTCTGGATGTTTACAGGGATGGGTAAAATCTGGGGCCTGGATGTTAAAATCTGGGTCCTGGATGTTTACATGGAAGGATAAAGTCTAGGGTCTGGATGTTTACAGGGAAGGGTAAAATCCGGGGCCTGGATGTTAACAGGAAAGGGTAAACTCTAGGGTCTGGATGTTTACAGGAAAGGGTAAACTCTAGGGTCTGGATGTTTACAGGAAATGGTAAACTCTAGGGCCTGGATGTTTACAGGAAAAGATAAAGTCTAGGGCCTGGATGTTTACAGGAAAGGTTTATAGGAAAGGTTTACAGGAAAGGATAAAGTGTAGGGAAGGGTAAAAACTCTTTGTTTGGTTGATCATCACATGATTTATTTGAATTCAAGAAATACAATTGGGTCAAATCATAATTTAAAGTGTCAATTGATGCTCAACCAAAATGGCGAAGCCAATGAGGTAAATTAAACTTAAATTCAAATTTTATAAAAATATATCGAATTCAGTGTGACATGTAATAACGTTGATCGCACAGATTACACTAAGTATTGTGTTTATTGTGAAACCTTGAAGTTTGAGCATGGATTTATTAATGTATAAATTTGACATGCCAGAGATGTCATAAAATCAACCTTTCATTTCTTCAATTAAAGAAAACTGTCCTTTTTGTGAAGATATTTCGAGTCACGGCTTGGACTATGTATTAAGGG
Organism: Panopea generosa; assembly: GCA_029582155.1. Classification (NCBI taxonomy): domain Eukaryota; kingdom Metazoa; phylum Mollusca; class Bivalvia; order Adapedonta; family Hiatellidae; genus Panopea; species Panopea generosa. The sequence continues at coordinate 36,754,750 of CM055905.1, forward strand.
ATAGAGTGAAAGTATGTTTGGTATGAATTAAGTAATTTTATATCAACTGCAATTTTTTTTATGTTGTTTCAAAAGTTTATGAAGACATGCCAAGATATAATATTATCTTTCTTTCCTCCAATAAGACAAAAAAAAATTGGCCAGTCATTTTTCTCGAGGCAATATTTTTTGCATTCTTTAAATGTTCCTGAAGACCAAATTATAGTCACAAACTGATTAGTTAAAACTTTATTGAATTATGTTTTTCTTCTAATCTGAATTTAAAAAAAAATGTTTCTTATAATATTTCGAATTAAACAATTTCTAGTCAATTTGTTCCATCATATGAACATACTGTTAAGGAACTAATTATCAATCAGGGTTTCGCACAGGATGGAATGCAAGCACTGGGGTAAGAGCGCGTAATTGCCTGTAACACATTTTCAAGAGGTGTGTAACTCACTCATTGAAATATATTTCACTTGTAAAACTTGTATTAATCAGTTCAAGTCATCATATTTAGTATTTTGGGAAGATGACCCATACCCTTGGAATTGGGAATTTTAGCGGCATTTTCATTAAAATTGGGAAATTTTTTTGCATTAAATATATTTATAAAAAGTGTACACTTGCTTATCAGGCCATTTAATTAAATAATCAATGTCATACTAAATTCAGAATGGGGAAAACTTTCTTTATTTTATCAAGGAAGTATGGCAAGTTTCAATTTACATTTTTGAAGCTTTCAATTGGGAATTTTTACCATTCAATTGGGAAAAAAAGATACTATTTGCCATTGGGAATATGACCCAATAACGGCTATAAAAATGGCCGAAAAAAAACACTGGATATGCAAAGAAAAAATAATGATTTAAGGAAAGTAAGCTTTTGCAAAATTCAAGCGCTACGGGAATACCATTTCTGACAGTCAAGTGGTGGGTTGCCCCTGTAGAAAAGCCTGTCAACTATCATGAAATTTCAATTCATTAACCCTTTACTCCATAGATACGCGTTTTCCCACACCAATCACAGAAGGCCTTTGAAAACAGTGCAGGAAGAGTTCAGATTGCTCGTAACGAGCAATCTGAACACTTCCTGCACTGTTTTCCACTCTATCAGTTAATATAAACATAATTCACCCAATAATTTAAAAGCCATCTATATTAGGTGTCCAACGGCGTCAATATTAGAGGCGTCCAAAGGCTTCTTTATGAAGTAAAGGGTTAAGTGACAATGAATGCCCACTCTTCAGAATCAGCCTATCTGGACCCTCATATATGAATATAAAATAACATTTAATATAAAGTACACTTATATATATATAAATGTTTAATAAAAACAAACTTGACATGTAAACTTGTCATTATAAATTGTGTGGAGCACATGGTCCATAGGTAAAGCACAGTTCTTACCCATTTTTTTTGGAGGGTCATGGGTTCAATCCTCCGCCACAGCTATGTGTGGTGTCTTTGAACAATATACTTTTCCGCATTTGCATAGAACTGGTTCTAACCAGGAAGACTTTGAGCATAATTTGACTAAATTGTAAGAACTTATTTCAAAATCGAGGTAAAATAAATAAGTTTAAAGTAAACATTGTAAATTACCTTGTGTTATCGTACTGGTATATAAACAGGAAATATGTTCAAATATGTAGCAATACCATTCTCCTCCTTGAAAAGGATTTCTTTTTCTTTTTTTTCTTGACACGTTATTTGTTGTGCGTTATCAGAGACATATAAACAATTAAGTCACCGGGGTTATGCATTTAAATGTCTTATTATTTGTATGTTTGAAAGCATGAAAGTGAAAAATTATTATCCCTTTACTCCATAGATACGCGTTTTCCCGCACCAATCACTGAAGGCCTTTGAAAACAGTGCAGGAAGAGTTCAGATTGTAAGAAGCAATCTGAACACTTCCTGCACTGTTTTCCACTCTGTCAGTTAATATAAACATAATTCAACCAATAATTCAAAAGCCTTCTATATTAGGTGTCAAAAGGCATCAATGTTAGAGGTGTCCAAAGGCATCTATATGAAGTAAAGGGATCTGTATTGTATGCTATAAACTCTGGTTTAATGCTGTATTACATTATGTTATTATATCCACAATGAATGCCTATTAACAACACCAATTTACAACGCTAATGGATAGCAATTAACAATGCAATAAAAAGGTCAAAACTCTCTAGTAAACCAGGACTAGTCTAGGTTATTTTGGCCATTCGTTAGTATTTTCAATTAGTCACTGGTTACACAACAAATGAGAATGCACACAGAATTTGTAAACATATATTCCGACTTGCAAGCGCTAATTACCTTTCCACTCTTCTGACAGGAAATGCCAGAACGAAATTCCAAACTCTCGTCTCAAAGACAAAACTCTCTCTGTTTGGTCCAACGATAGCACCTGCAGAAAGTTTATTCCAAACTTCTTAACAGTTGTAAAACTGCCCACTATAAAAACGCATTGATTTCTTAGTTCACTTCAGTATTCCGGGCACTACAGATAATTAACAAGCCATAAAGAAGAGTGCCAAAGCCTTAATTTGCGAAAAATTACACAATTATTTTCTCCCGTCTCCACAAACATTCACACTTCCGCCAGGCTCAGAATCGCGGTCACGTGACCGTGAAAAAAAACAGCCAAAATCCAGTGACGTTTGGTAGGTGGGCGGAGTTATATACAAATACAGGTGAACAAGGGAAAACGAAGAAATAGTAATAGGGGTCGAAGTGTGCAGGGGATACGGGTAATAGTAAATTGCTAATTAACGGTTGCTAATTGGGTAAACAGTAATTAACATAGATCTTATATGTTATGTCCTAACAAACACAGCTTGATAACATATAGTCAAGGGAATCTTGATGGTCCGGGCGATGTAGCTGGATGCACTGGCGGATTTAGACGTGTGATGGTTGGGATTGCGGGTCCCGAGGGGAACTTGGCGTCTTAGATTTCCCGAATAATGAAAAAATTTGGATCTAAATAGTTCAGTGCAAATGCATTCACATTTGAAAACCCATCTTGTGATGTACGAATATTAACCTCTGACTGAAAAGCGTGTATGCATTGTACAAGTAGTAGGCTATACATATTAAAGGGAATTTATCAAGATTTTTTTCAAACGTATAAAATTGGCTAAAACATTTTTCCCCCTATATATCATAGTTACGTATATACTCACTGACCCTGTATTGCTAAAAGGACATCTATTTAAACATGTCAAAATAATATATTGAAAAAAAAAAATCCTAACTTGGGCTACGTAGGCATACGCGCATGGTGAGACTAAAATATATTTCCCGCCTAAAATTGCAACATATTTTGTGATTTTATCATTATTCCTTTTTTATTTTACAAACTATCCAATTTGCGAGTCAAGGACCTTTATGGAGAACAAAAGCAAACAATTGAATATGTTATGAACGATTGCGTATTCACGCAAAATCTCGCGAATTCTCGTTTTCAAATATCTTAACTTACATTCATCTAAGAAATACAAATCAACATTATTTCTTTGCACAATGGATTTCTCTACAAAACTTGATCATTCCCAGTAAATAATTATGTTTATCAGTGAAAATATGTCACTGACGAGGTGATGGTCGTGAAGCTGTGGGCCCACTCACATGCGTGATATTTACTTACGTTTCAAGACATGACTTAGATTAAAATTATTTATTTTGTCTCGTTTGAACTTTAAAAGTACATGTGTGTGAAATTCCAAATCATTACTATGCTTATATGTCTCCAACTCTTATATGATATGACCTTCCAGGTATTAACAAATATCCAAACACACGTGACCAGTTATTCATTTATTTACAGTGTACAATATTCATTATCATGTGTGGAAATACTCGTTAAAGTTACATCTTTCAGTAAAAGCATCATCAAAAGCCACTGCATGGGGTCAGCATGATAATTATGACATGATAGTTTTTATTTCCAATATCCAATAGGCATACAGGCCCATCTGGTACATGATGTATGCACACATATATGACACACAGTTGTTTATTAATGATAATAAACACTTACAATGTTATTTTCATGGTAAGAATCATATCGAATAAATTTAAATTCAAGCAAGGGTGAAAGTGGAGAAGTATATATGTATAACAGTTATAATATTCAAAAGTCATGTCAGAAAGCAAATATAATGCAACATGATCTTACCTACAATAAATATTGTAATTGAAACAACATGTAAATCATACATATATGGTTATATTCCTTATACTTCCTAAGCATGTTTGATCTTCCCAATAATATTAATGTTTATATACTTTTCCCAGATCGGAATATAGCATACATTCAATAATAAAATGATATTTATCCTCTAACTTATTACTTATCTGCACTTTCGTTCGTCAAATGGTGTTCTAATTGGGCCGTCTCAAACAGTCTGTCTCTACTTCTAATCGATGCGACGAGACATAGCAAAACTGATCAAGTTTGATACAATTTAAATAAGGCTGAAATCTTAAATTAATAATACTATTGTAAAAGACTGCGCGTGTTGACTCAGTTAAACGACTATGCCAGTTTTAATAAAATAAATAGTTCCGGTGATCCGGCACCTTGACGTAGCCACACATCATTAAAGCCTAAATTTGATAAAAGCTTTTTTCAATAAAGACACTCTAGTAGTCTTATTTGGATATAACTCTTAACCAGTTAAAGCATATTATAAACAATTATAATGTTTTGTTTTGGATCGTTTGCATTCAGTATGTTTAACCAATATTTAATTATATTTGTATAGCGTTAACAAATAAGAGAAAGTCTGCCAAATTAAACATACATTAAATCATTCTACTTTGATTGTTAACACCTATTATTCCTTTTAAAGACAGTAAATGTACTCTTTGGACGGGTATACCATCATTAAATCCCCAGACTTCACTCCCGTAATTCAAAATTGGTGTAATTAACTTGTCGAAATTATCTACCCTATGCCTCTGCGATATGAAAGTAAATTTATATAAATATATATTAATTTAAAAAATAACCTTTTGTGCTTGACCTGATAGAGTGTCAAAGGCGTCAGCAAAAGAACCACCGACTGTAAAAACTGTGCCTAAGTAGGTAAATCTATTAACACTATCAATGACGACATTATTACATGTAAATGATATATATTGTTCGACAAGTTGCCACCTTTTCTGAAAATAATGATTTTTGTTTTTGTTGTATTGACTTTAAGTTTCCATTTATTACAATATGAATCCAATAAATTTAAACCGTGTTGTAATTCAGTCATCTGCTGATTCTGAAAATAAAACGATATCATCAGGGTATAAGAGCAAGAATGGTTTAAACATATTAATGTCAAGACTATTTAAGCCACTACGTGCAAATTCCTGTACAATATCATCAATTTATAATGACGATAAGAACTCCCCTTGCCTCATGCCAAGCGCGCATTGAAACTCATTACTTAAATTATTACAATAATTAACTCTTGATTTTATAGACGAATGCATTGATCTAATAATATTTAATATTATACCCCTAATTCCTAACTTAATCAATTTATACTACAAATTGTCACGTATAATGTAGTCAAAATCTTTAGTAAAATCGATGAATGCACAATATAATGTTTTACCTTGATTAGAATATGAGAAATCCGACCATATAACACAAAAATTGTGTCAACAGTACTTATTTTTTTATCTTAAAGTGACCTGATTTTCTATATAAAAACCGTAAGTTTCTGCCCACTGAGAAAGACTTATATAAAATACGCGTGAATAATTTACCTAAACAGCTTAATAACGTGATCCCACGATAATTACCCACCACACTTGTACTGCCTTTTTTATGTAACGGTATATTATGTCCCTCCAACCAACATTCAGGAAAATAACCAATATTAAATATCCTATTAAATAGTGTAACTTAGGTTTGCAGTAAAGCTATTTTACTGTGGATAAAACATTCATTTATTGTATCACCAGAGCCATAGAGCAAGGCTTTCTTTTTTTGCGCTATAGCCTTCAATATGTCAATACTGGTAAACTCCGATTTTAATTCATCAAATAATACTTTGAACATGTTTTTTCGTATCTAGTAATAAGATTTAAACATCTTCATCTGGAACGAAAAAATGATCTGAAGGGTTATTTATGGATTTAAAATATTGTTAAAAATATGATGACATGGAAATATTTGATTGCTTTATAGCTGAAGCCTCTTTTTACATTTTCCAATATAACTTTGCCTTCTTAAAACGAGCATTAACAAGTTTATTTGTTTGTTTGCAATCAGACTGTGTTCTGCATTCTCTTAGCATGTCACCATGTACGCCTGGGGTACAGCACTTCCCCTTTACTGATGTCTTAATCTTATAAATTCGAAACCTGTTCTAAATATTGCTAAATATGTTTTATCCGGCATGCTCGAAACCTACTGCCAGTCAATTAATTTCAAATCTGACTTGAGGTAATATTCTGTTAAGTTTAGTTTAATACTAATTTATTTTAGCTCGATTGCGATAAAAGCTCAGAGCTCTCAAGCCCGCTTCCTGGGTAGAACCAGTACTGAGTGTTTTTTTAGAAGAGGCATCGGGTCTACGAGGCATCGAATTCGTAAACTCTGGCGTGAGCTGCCAACACTCCACCCATTACACCACCACCTCGCTTATATTCGTTTTTAAGACATTTTGTAAGATGCGCGATAGTGTCATTATGCAAATTTTAGTAATACAACGTTTATCTTAATTTTAGGCGGAGGTCAAGATTAGCAGTATCTTTTCAACTTTTGTAATACTGTTAATAATTGTCAAGAATTAATGTTAAGTACTGTGATGTAAAAGCCAGTAATGCAGATACATTGTAGTGGTCCTGGTTTTGTGCTTATTACATGTAATTATTTTAAACGTTATATGACAGTGGTACCTCAGTGACCTATCTTTCTCCGTCTCTTATAATTCTTATATAGAATAGCATATGTTGTAACCTATAATTTGTTTAACTGTGTTATATAATTGTGCATATGATGATACGTCAATAAACCATTAAACTTAACTTATTTCAGTCGCATTATGGTGAATACACAGTCTATACATAATGTAAAAACGCATTACGTTTTACAAATAACCATACAATTCTATAAAGAATTATAAGAGACTTTATTGAAAACTTTTCTTGATACTTCTCTTTATAAAAAAATGGTATAATATAAGATACAATCTTTGTTATGTTATGTATGTAGATGTATTTCTGTTTTGCATATGTCCACACGGGTATATATCCTACTGAATTGCAAATAAAATGGTTCTTCCTCTTTAAAACATGTCGAAACATATTTTTAAACAATTTATCACGAATTCATATCACATTATTGTTTATATAAAGGCATGTTTATAATAAACTTGCAGAATACTAAACATTAACTGCGTTACAGGACAGGTTTATCGACTATACTGAACCAAAAAAATTTTTTTCGCTAAGTTTGAATGTGAATATTTTGTTAACATTTAACTAAATTTGGATGAAATCTTCTGTTTGTTGTATAATTAAGTTTTATCAATCTACTGAAATAACCAAATTGAACAGAAATCATCGGTTTTATTGTTTGATTTGAATTCAAAACAGGAAGGGATGAATTTCAAACTCGGGTTATCAGTAGCGTGTGTGGTCGCCGCGTGCAATGATGACTGCTTGACAGCGACGTAGCATTGAGAGCACAAGCTTGTTAATGCAAGCCTGTGGGATATTATGACGATATTATCCCACAGGCTGGCATAAACAAGCGGCGGTGCTAATCTTGACATAGAGTCTAAAACTTTATTAAGAGTATATAGGATTACGATGTTATGAGAAAAAGAAATGCAAACGCAACTGTTAATCAAAGCTTAAAAATGTTAAAAAATCGAATATCATTCAGATCCTATCTAGATTGAATTGATTAGCACCGAGTTCTCGTCACATTATATAAGGCATAGTACCACCATTGCAAAAAGGAAGTGCTTCCGTTGGGTAGTCGCATAATGGCGGTTATAAATAATCCTCAATTCTTCTTCTTTAAAAATGCATTTTCCTTATTTTAATGCCCCCCCCCCCCCCCCCCCCCCCCCCCCACCTTTTTTTTTGAATGGCATTATTGATGTATTTTGAACATTTTGATAGCACTGTCATGTTTGAATTGTGAATTTAGAAAAAAAAAATGATGCTTGGAAATTGGGGTATGAATTCATGATTTCGGAAGTCTACTTTCACTTTGTCACCAGTGTACACACTGAGCCGAAAAAATATCTTATATGACACATGACCCCTACTTTTCTCATCATATTTTGATAGTGCAGAGGTTGCCAACAGTAAAATGTAGGTTTCACTTCTTTCCTTTGGGATTGTCTATGAATGACCAGCCTTCAAACTTTTATTATTTTCTATAGAATAAAGAACAAAAATCAATGGTGGGTTTACACCTATTATAAATGATTTATATAATTAATTAACTATTACATCATTTATGTAAAATATTTTTTCGTTTTTGTAATATATTAAAATAGGTTTTGACACAAAAATTCCACTTTTTCATTATCTGATAATATAATAAAGTCGTTACACAAACGTATAGCTTTGTCAGTATTTGTTGTACGTGTTTCAACCAAATGTCTACATTTCAATTTTGCATGTTATTCCGGTTCAACTTCACGTTTACAGAAATGACATATACGTTCATTTCAGGTTTATTTTAACATCTACCCGTTTCTATTGCTTAGGGAGCTGCCCCACATCTGGGCCTGGCAAAGGCGGCTCTATGTTTTAACCCAGCAGTGAAATCAAACTTGAAAAAAGTCGATACGTTCCAAAAGATTTTCGACCATTATTACTCCGACCTCTAACCAAATACAGACTGTTCGACCAATCTGCAATATAACTTTTCATAGACCATAAACAGTTCCTTAAATATGTACACAATATTACCAAAGTTATCAATGTTGGTGCTCCTGAATTTGCCAACCACCACATAAATCCAATTTTTACACGAGCGATTAGCTTTTTAAAAGCCCAAACAAAACAACTTTTATTTATTCTTGTATTCTTGTATCCCTCGTATTCACACGGTGAATCCAATTATCACAAACCAGTTTCAACTGTCTAACATAAGAAGACAAGTAAGGACATACGCTTATAACCAATATATATACAATTACCAAGTGCAATAATGTTCAATGGAAAGTCATTAATAAATAAATTGAAAAGAAGAGGAGAAAGAGAACAGCCTTGTCTCAAACACGAGCTAATTTAAATTGTCTAACATAAGAAGTCATCCTACCAGGCCTTATCTAATATCACTAGTCACAGCAGCTGTTAGAGTATATTTGCCAAGAATTTCAAGAACAAATCTCATAGCTCTATTTTGACTCTAGTTATATGAGTTAAAGCCCCAAAACCGTACAAAATAACTGGCAAGACATAATAATCAAAATGTTTGTTAAAACGTCACAAGGCTTTTACTTTTACTTATACTTTTATGTATTGCAATCAGTAAACCCAACGCACGACTGGCACTTTGGGCAACATTTTAAGTCACAGTATTATAATCGAAATGTTCACATAATGTTAGACCAAGGTAAACTACCTATCTACAACACTTATAAGGCATAGTACTACCATTTGAAAAAGGAAGTGCTTCCGTGGGGTAGTCGCACAATGGCGGTTATAATTAATCCTCGTTTCTTATTTTTTAAAAATGCATTTTCCTTATTTTAATGCTCATTTTTTTATTTGAATGACATTATTGATGTATTTTGAACATTTTGACAGCATTGTTATGTTGGAATAGTTCTTTCATTTGGGTCTCTTTATGAATGCCAAGCCTTCAAACTTTTATTATTTACTATAGAATAAAGAACAAAAATCAATGGTTTTACACCTATAACATTACTGTACATTATTTCTGTTAACATCTACATTTTGAAGGCCATATGGAAATAAGTTGTAATTTGGTTTAATTGTAAATCTTATATGTCGCCTTCGGTAAATAAAGATTTTATTATTATTTATTATTTATTATTATTACGCCCGGCTTAAAAATGCATTCAGTTTTTTTGATAACATTTGGCCTAAAAAGAACAGCTTTACTATTTGTATTATTAACATATTATTAATACTACGCCATCTATCTAGTTCATCTAATATAATTTGTAGATCGTTTACGTTATCAGCAATTAAGACAACGTCGTCAGCTTATAAATGTAAGGACATACGCTCATGGTCAATAGACATATCTTTACCAAGTGCAATCATTTTCAATGGTAAGTCATTAATAAATAAGTTGAAAAGAAGAGGAGAAAGAGAACGTCCTTGTCTCAAACCTGAGCAAACATTAAACCAATCAGCGGTAGCCGTATTCACCTTAACACGTGCAGTGACGTTTAAATATAAAGATTTAATAGCTGTTATCATATTGCTTGAGACACGTTTTCCATATAAACGTATTCAAAGCTTATTTTCAATGTATATTAATATAATCATGTGACTTTTTAAAATCTATAAATACACAATATATGGATTGTTTCATTGTTTTTTTTGTTTGTATAATACTTGTTAAAGTTGAGATGTGATCTATTGTACTTCTTTCCCCCAGACCCATTCTGTATATCTACACTTTTATTATTTTCCTCAGAGCACAATGAGCGTCTAAAATTAATTATCGAACTATAACGCGGATACATAGAAGACGCGAGTGTACTCTCCGGTATACCGTTACGCCATATGTTAGTTTGAGGACTATGCCAAGCTGGCCAGCAGCCAACTGTGCTATTCTCATAAATAAACTCCCTATTGCTTTTCTGATAGGACCATTGAATACTTCTCCAAATGTAAGAGATCTTATATTTACATGCAGTTCATAAAATATATTAGTTCCTGTATCACCGTGGTGTGTGGAGGGCAGTATTCTGTATCACCGTGGTGTATGGACCGTGGTGAATAGAGGGTAGTCTTCTGTATCACCCTGGTGTATGGAGGGCAGTGCTCCTGTATTACCGTGGTGTATGGAGGGTTGTGCTCCTGTAGCACCGTAGTGTATTGGGGTTGTGCTCCTGTATCACAATGGTGTATGGAGGGTTGTGCTCCTGTATCACCGTTGTGTGTGGAGGGTTTTACTATTGTATCACCGTGATGTATGGAGGTAGTGCTCCTGTATCAACGTGGTGTATGGAGGGTTGTGCTCCTGTATCACAGTGGTGTATGGAGGGTTGTGCTCCCGTATCACCGTGGTGTATGGAGGGTAGCTTTCCTGTTTCACCGTGGTATATGGAGGGTAGTGCTTCTGTATCGCCGTGGTGTATGAAGGAAGGGTAGTGTTTTTGTATCGCGGTGGTGTATGGAGGGTAGTGTTTCTGTATCGCAGTGGTGTATTTAGGGTAGTGCTCTTGTATCACCGTGGTGTATGGATGGTATTGTCCTGTATCACTGTGGTGTATGGAGGGTAGTGCTCCTATATCACCGTGGTGTATGGAGGTTAGTGCTCCTGTATCACCGTGGTGTAAGAAGGATAGTGCTCCTATATCAACGTGGTGTATGGAGGTAAGTGCTCCTGTATCACCGTGGTGTAAGGAGGGTAATGCTCCTGCCGTGGTATGTGGAGGGAAGTGCTCATGAATCACAGTGGTGTATGTAGGGTAGTTCTCCTGTATCACTGTGGTGTATGGAGGTAAGTGCTCCTGTATCACCGTGGTGTAAGGAGGGTAGTGGTCCTGTATCAACGTGGTGTATGGAGGGTAGTGGTCCTGTGTCACCGTGGTGTCAGGAGGGTAGTGCTCCTGTATCACCGTGGTGTATGGAGGTTAGTGCTCCTGTATCACATAGGTGTAAGGAGGGCAGTGCTCCTGTATCAACGTGGTGTAATGAGGGTAGTGCTCCTGTATCAACGTGGTGTATGTAGGGTAGTTCTCCTGTATCACCGTGGTGTATGGAGGTTAGTGTTCCTGTATCACCGTGGTGTAAGGAGGATAGTGCTCCTGTATCAACGTGGTGTATAGAGGGTAATGCTTCTGTATCACCGTGGTGTATGTAGGGTAGTTCTCCTGTATCACCGTGGTGTAAGGAGGGTAGTGCTCCTGTATCACCGTGGTGTATGGAGGTTAGTGCTCCTGTATCACCGTGGTGTATGGAGGGAAGTGCTCCTGTATCACCGTGGTGTATGTAGGGTAGTTCTCCTGTATCATCGTGGTGTAAGGAGGGTAGTGCTCCTGTATCACCGTGGTGTAAGGATGGTAGAGCTCCTGTATCACCGTGGTGTATGGAGGGTAGTGCTCCTGTATCACCGTGGTGTATGGAGGTTAGTGCTCCTGTATCACCGTGGTATAAGGAGGGTAGAGCTCCTGTATCACCGTGGTGTAAGGAGGGTAGTGCTCCTGTATCACCGTGGTGTAAGGAGGGTAGTGCTCCTGTATCACCGTGGTGTATGGAGGGTAGTGTTCCTGTATCACCGTGGTATATGAAGGATAGTGTTACCGTATTGCGGTGTTGTATGGAGAGTAGACCATCCTGCCTCGCATAAAGTCTCCTTCTATTTAAATATCCGAATATCAAATTAGCACATGACAAACTTAAAATCCATTTAACTTTCTTTCTTACATTAAACCAGTCTTTAAAACGACGAAGGTATATTTATCTTAGACCCTTTACTTCTGACACGTTATATAAAAGATAGTACATTTTGGGGTTAAAGAAATGGGAACACATCTTTAAAGTTGAATTGTTGTTTCCTTGATTTTCATTTGCCATCAAGAGTTACGCCTCTTACAACAGAATCGAGATTTAGTGACTTCATTAATCATTTCGTATTAATATCATGGTGTGATATTTTTTTCATAAACTATTTTTGCGTGAAAATGTATAAGGAGTGCCGTGTCTCTCATTAATCAAGGAATTATGTGTTCACAAACTAATGCCCATGTATTGATTCAATACATAAATATTTTAATAGAATTTAATGCCGTTTTATTTTTAAACATATTTCATGTTATGCAGTATATCGTATATTTAGTTTTTCTGGTGCTGGAAGACCGTCCTTCAGTAAGTAACTGGAAAACTCAACGGTGAGAGACGGTAAGGGATCTTAATACGGAGCCACGGAGACCCTTAATACTCTTCATTTTGTCGTTTGCGAATAATTTATAGAGGCACGAAGCAAAAAACGCGTGCTAAAATGACGGCACATTTAGTATATTTTATTTATCTAAAATCAAGGTTCCTTTTACTATACCAGATTTACTTAATGCATATATCATGCATAAACATGTGCATAAACATAAATAAAGTATTCTGAAATAATAAATACAGGTCTGTTTCAATATTTGTCAAAGTTTGCCAAATTGTACAGGAGTTTAAGTCCCTTTATCGACTTTTTTTTTGTAAAATTTACAAGCAAATAGCGGGGTCATCTGTGTTCTATTTGGCACATTTCTAGTTTTATCTTGCGTTAATGTCAAAGCAATTAACCCCCCTCCCCCCCCCCCCCCCACTTTAGTGCCGGTGGCAGATTCTTGCACTGGAAAAATTAGAGCTGTATTTTTAAATGCTTAAATGCGCTTTAAACTTGCGCATCGCGTTCAATGTTTAACCATTATTCATTATTTTCATTAAAACATATTCCCCAGAGAAGCAGATATACACGTAACACAAAAGTTAAAATCACCCTTTATATGATTTATATATCTTGGGGAAGTAGAATATATAAAAAAAAGTAATACATGCCACTCTTTAAATGATTTACATATCTACTATACACGGATAACAAAAGTTCAAAAACCACTCTTTAAATAATTTATATTTCTGGGGAAATACGTTATTATATAACAAAATGTATTTATATATCTACTTACTTGAGAAAGATGTGTGGATGAATTAAAGGCCAATTTGCTAAAATTTTAATTTCGTTGTTTATTAATTCTTTCGTTCGTTCGTTCGTTCATTTCTTTATTTATCTGTTTATCAGATCCATCCATTCATAACCCCCCCCCCCACACACACACACACACACACACACACACACACACACACACACACACACACACACACACACACACGCATCCGTTCGTTCGTACTTTCATGATTCCGTCGTTAGTTATGTTTTTCCCTTCGCTCGTTCGGTCGTTCATTCTTTTAGTTATGTTTTCGTTCTTTCAGTCATTATTTTCTTTTTAAATTCATGAAAAAGTGAAGGTTACAGTATGTATAAACGCCTTTCTAACTTTCATTTTAGGAGCTAATATCAATAATTAAGTAGACCGCAGCGTGGTAGCGGAAGGTAGTGGGTTCGGTCCGGAACTCGGTCATACCAAATACTTTAAAAATGGTACTAGAATTTTCCTTGCTTGATGCTCAGCATTAAGGGGAAAGTTCTAGGTTTGGTCGGCCAGGTGTCAGTATAACATGACTGGGTGGGGTATCGTACCATGTGTCTGCGGCATGATACTCCAGTATGACAGCGCTCAGAATACTGTCTCAAGTATAGACCGTTGCGATATGACCGAACAATTGTTGAAAACGACGCTAAACACCATACAACAACAACTACAACAACAAAATTATTACGTTTAACCATTTGTGTTTCAAGAAGTTCAAAACCCCAAACTAATATTACCTACTTCCGTCCACCCTCTCATTTATTCGTTCGTAAGTTCGGTCATTAATTCATTCCTGTAAAAAATCAATTAACCCTAGGTTCAATTCAATCGCTCGTTAGTTCGCTTGTTCGTACGTCCATTATTTCATACTGACGTATAGTTTAGACAATGTGGTAATCAAATACTTGTTCCTATCATGCCAAGGTCCTGTAGTAGTTCCTCTTCTCATGTCGCTATTGTTTTAATCGTTTCCATTTATGTCAGAGTGTCTCATTAACTTTTATCTCAGACGTTTTATGGTCAGTGATAATAGCCGGGTATTCGCACTGGTTTGGCATTCCGCAATTACGTACCGTGATGTTTGTGTAATTCTGCCGTAGCGCTCCGACTCATAAACAATCCGGATGATGACATGGTATAAAAATCGGAGTAGTTTACGGCCTCGGTGTACGTGTAAGTCTAAGTAAAGTGCAGAGCCGCTATAACCCGGACAAAATAAGTTAAGGACCATACCCTATATAATTCGACTGAACTAAAATTTAAACTGCTCTGTGGACACACCTAAAAAGTGAAATGTTTAAAAAAGCTTTTTTTTCACCCAAAAAGATTTTCTTGTATTGGATGACTAAATTAATTATACATTTATAGTCAATGAATACGCAAAATTTTAAATAATCTGATGTAAGACTTAAGATATAGAGGATTTTTAAACAAGTAACCCGATTTTTTTCACAACAAAATGCATGCGTTTTATTTTGGCGATTTTATAAAGTCGGAGTATGATCTAGTTCAACTGGGTATTGTATGAAAGCAGTTTTTACAATTAAGTTTGGTGCTTGAATTAAATTTTGAATTGACAAAAAAGACATATACCATTTTATTGTTAAATTTATGGAAAAAAAATTATATGGTCCTTAACTTATTTTATGGAGTATACTACGGACTAGGTATAATACTGAGTAAAGTATAGACCAGCTGTAATCCGGAGTAAAGGATGGACTCGGTATAGATCCGCTGTAATCCGGAGTAAAATATGGCTCGGTATAGACCTACTGTAATCCGGTGTAAAGTATGAACTCGGTATAGACCCCTTGTAATCCGGAGTAAATTATATACTCGGTATAGACCCGCTGTAATCCGGAGTATAGTATGGACTCGGTATAGACCCGCTGTAATCCAGAGTATAGTATGGACTCGGTATAGACCCGCTGTAATCCTGGTACCAATCATCGATCAACATTAATCAAATTGCATTCAAAATATTTCAGCTGTGTGACGAGAAGAAGATTACTTTTTTTTATAAGATCATTAATTTGTAAATTCTCTCGCATTTTTTTAGTCAACTAATTGTCGCTTAAATAGCGCCAATGCTTCAATTGTCATCGTTAGATTGACCAGAGGTTATTGCGGAAGATGGATTTTCTGGCTGGTTTGAAATATTCAAATGTGATTACGGGCAATGGTTACGAGGGTTGCTTATCATTTACGGCACGAGGACGCGATGATTGATCGATTACATGGTTTAATTCATCATTAAAACAACACATATAGGAAGGGAAGTAGACAGAGAAAGCGTCAGTGATATATTCATGAGAGACTTTGTGTAATAAGAGAGGGACAGGACGAATTCCATTATTCACACTCGGAGTTATCTGGTGTATAAAACACGAATCGTCTGGGAAAAGTGTGGCTTAAATTCTCTCTAAGTAGCGGGGCGCCTAGTGAGTGATGGCTCTGCTACACTCACCGTGGATGTTACATGTTGTAGGAGAAGATACATAGTTATCTCCAACCTTATAGGGGAAAAACATATAGACCCGCCAAACCGATAGCGACGGACCAAATAGAGTCGCCAAACCATAGGTGGCCAGACAACCCAGAGTCGCCAAACCATAGGTGGCCAGAAAACCCAGAGTCGCCAAACTACAGGTGGCCAGACAACCCAGAGTCGCCAAACCATAGATGGCCAGACAACCAAGAGTCGCCAAACCATAGGTGGCCAGACAACCCAGAGTCGCCAAACCTTAGGTGGCCAGACAACACAGAGTCGCCAAACCATAGGTGACCAGACAGCCCAGAGTCGCCAAACTACAGATGGCCAGACAACCCAGAGTCGCCAAACCATATGTGGCCAGACAACCCAGAGTCGCCAAACCATAGGTGACCAGACAACACAGAGTCGCCAAACCTTAGGTGGCCAGACAACCCAGAGTCGCCAAACCATAGGTGGCCAAACAACCCAGAGTCGCCAAACCATAGGTGGCCAGACAACCCAGAGTCGCCAAACCATAGGTGACCAGACAACACAGAGTCGCCAAACCATAGGTGGCCAGACAACCCAGAGTCGCCAAACAATTTAGGGACAGGGCTATGACAGGGACGCAGACACGAAATTGATATTGGTGCGGATAAATATTTTATAATTTTGTAATTTTGTAGACTTTAAAACGAGCAGCACCAGTGGTAACAGTCCTACAGGAATGACAAATGCTACCGTTGTCCGAATTTAAGTTAATTTAATAATAAAACAAGAAAAACGTAATTACATTTGTATAAGTATATATACATATTATTTGTTGTTGGTGATGTTATATGGTGTTTGGTGTCGATTTAAATAATTGTTCAGTTATATCGCGACGGTGCCCACTGCAGACTGTATTCTTCGCTCTGCAGCAGACACAGGGCATGACGCCATTT
The DNA here is from genome assembly GCA_029582155.1 of Panopea generosa. Lineage (NCBI taxonomy): Eukaryota > Metazoa > Mollusca > Bivalvia > Adapedonta > Hiatellidae > Panopea > Panopea generosa. The sequence continues at coordinate 36,772,028 of CM055905.1, forward strand.
CCCTGTCCCATTAAATTGACACCGGGACGACCAGACCTAGAACTAGCCTCTAAATGCTGAGCACCAATCTCTAGTAACAGTTGATATGACCCGACCGGGGATCGAACCCACGAATTTACCACTAGATCACCGCTGCGGTTCCCTTATGTTATGGTTTAACAACTATTTTCACGATCGCAGTCGAGACTGTGCATCTCGTTTTGCGCTCCAAAACACTATAAGTGAAACAGTGAACCCGTCGACACCGTTGAGATCATTTAAATAACTAAACGAAGAAAGAGGGACTTTAGACAGAGTTTATTACGGAAGACGTATTTCTTGTCGACTTGATATATTTATTCCGATGTGATTGGTGGCTGTCATTACTGGCTATCATGCCGGCACACGGGCGTTATGACGGATCATTTTCAGCGTCTAATTTATCATTTCAGGCGACAGAGACGACTCCCTGACTATCAGGGAGACAGTAATGTGTTAATGGGAGAACATAACACAATGCGAGACGAGTCAAAACGAAAACTATTGGCAATAATTAATTATCTTCTGATTACCAATGCATCTATATTTGTTATGCACAGTTTTTATGCTTCTCTCTTGATTAAGAAGACAGACAGACAGACAGACAGACAGACAGACAGACAGACAGACAGACAGACAGACAGACAGACAGACAGACAGACAGACAGACAGACAGACAGACAGACAGACAGACAGACAGACAGACAGACAGACAGACAGACAGACAGACAGACAGACAGACAGACAGACAGACAGACAGACAGACAGACAGACAGACAGACAGACAGACAGACAGACAGACAGACAGACAGGCAGGCAGGCAGGCAGGCAGGCAGGCAGGCAGGCAGGCAGGCAGGCAAATGATAAACGGACGGACATACTCATTTTCAGTAATATGACAGATTTAACGATTTAAGTATACAAAATATTCAATTGATCGTACATGCATTATATTTTACAGAAAGGTTAAAGTTCTATAAAGACCCGTCACAAATCTGCAATGGTCGACGCTGGCAGTATTGGTCTACATATTCCATTAACTTCTTCTTCCCCTACATTTATCTTAAGATGATTGCCGTATTCGGTTAAACGTGGATTGTTCGTTAAATACGCCTCAGAGATCTTGTAAATACACAGATAAAATATTGTTGTCGTGCATTCAGTTGTAATGCCAGAAACTACGGATTATACAAGAGGCGCACTCAAATGAGTTTGAAGTCTCGGTTTATCTCGGCGTAATAGCCTAAATGTCTCAACGCCACGAGATAAAGAAAAGTGTTCTGCGGAATAAAAAATAGTTTACGACATAAAATGATACATGGATATAGCATTACCATTTAGAACATTTCCTTTTTTAAGTCACATGGCAAAGATAATCGCCTGTGTTAGTAGTGAGGTTTTTAACGACTGTTTTACAAAAACAGTCATTTTGTCTACAAACCGCTTTTTTGTTTGCTTATACTAATATATATGGTGACAAACTCACGTGACTTTATGCTATCGAGTGGTGCTCCGAGGAAAATGTCCGCTTCAGATATCATTTTTGGAGATAACTTTCTTAATATTTTATGAAAATTCACGAAACAAAGACGAACGCCATCTCCGAGATGAACCACCTGTTATATCAATTGAGCACGAAAAATAATGCAACGGCGCTTTTGTGTCAATTTCACCGCTCCATGTCATTATTGTCTCAAATGAGCGCAAAACGCCGTCTCACTCAAGACAGAATCATTTACAATCCTTTACAAACCTTTACAAACCTTTACTAACGTTATTGAGATGTTGGAACGAGTCGGAAACTACGTCCGAGTGTCGAGTGATACGACCAACACCGAACGATTAAACTGAGTGATATTACACTAGGTTAATATAAAAACGATGTCACAGGTTTATTGCACCGGAAATCATGTGATTACATACTGTATTGCTTGTTATTTCCTGTCTATAAGATAGACGATCTCTTTTGACGCCATTTTGTTTGTATGTTACCTTTCGAGGAAGCAATTACCATGGGTGTTTGAAATAGTTGAAATAGTGACCGTCAGTTGAAACAGTGACCGTCATTAAAATAGTGACCGTCAGTTGAAAAGGTGGCCGTCAGTTGAAATAGTGACCGTCAGTTGAAATTGTGACCGTCAGTTGAAAGAGTGACCGTCAGTTGAAAAAGTGGCCGTCAGTTAAAATAGTGACCATAAGCTGAAATAGTGGCCGTCAGTTGAAAAAGTGACCGTCAGTTGGAAAAGTGGCCGTCAGTTAAAATAGTGACCCTCAGCTGAAATAGTGGCCGTCAGTTGAAAAAGTGACCCTCAGCTGAAATAGTTGCCGTCAATTTGAATGATACTTTGGTGTTGTTGCACCGCCAAACTGACCACATTCTCGAGTGTAAAGGAAAGTATCCTGTGACAAGAATGTCTCGGTAAAACGGCGCTTACTCGCCAAACTGACGTTGATGATTGCGGAAAAGTCCCGTGGGACGTCAATTATGCTGAGATGTCGACTTAAAAAACGGTACACTGTAATCTCCCTGCTTCTTGTAAAAATAGTATTCTCTTGTTGGGGACTTAATTAGAACGGAACGCTGCAATGTTGTTTGCGTGTTGCCGACAATAAAGTACAGGTCTCCCGACGATGTCGGATAAAGATACTAAATTCTGTACACACATAAATATCAAACGATCACTACTGCGGATCGTTAAAGTCATCACTGGAGTTTCAGTATTCTTAAAGGCAAACGAAAAACAAAACAAAATCATCAATCTTAAGAAATATGGTTATTTTTTTCAATGTCATAATCTCTCGGGAGGCGTCGTCATCTACAGAGGAGAAAGCGCCGTCATCTGAAGGGACTCGTCATCTCCAGGAGCTCACACTACCGCTAGCTGTAAGACAAAGGTGTCGCCACCTGTAGGGAAAACAGTACCGTCATCTCAAAGGACTCGTCATCTCCAGGAGCTCACACTACCGCTAGCTGTAAGACAAATGTGTCGCCACCTGTAGGGAAAACAGTACCGTCATCTGAAGGGACTCGTCATCTCCAGGAGCTCACAATACCGCTAGCTGTAAGACAAAGGTGTCGTCACCTATGAGGGAGACAGCACCGTCATCTGAAGGGACTCGTCATCTCCAGGAGCCCATGTGGCCGTTATTTATAAGATAAAGGTGTCGTCACCTGTAGGGGAGACGGCGCTGTCGTCTGAAGGGACTCGTCATCTCCAGGAGCCCATGATGCCGCTAGCTGTAAGATAAAGGTGTCGTCACCTGTAGGGAAAACAAAACCGTCATCTGGAGGGACTCGTTATCTCCAGGAGCTCACGATACCGCTAGCTGTAAGACAAAGGTGTCGTCACCTGTAGGGGAGACGGTACCGTCATCTGAAAGGACTTGCCATCTCCAGGAGCTCACGATGCCGCTAGCTGTAAGATAAAGGTGTCGTCATCTGTAGTGGAGACAGTACCGTCATCTGAAGGGAGTCGCAATTTCCAGGAGTCCATGATGCCGCTAGCTGTAAGACAAAGTGTCGTCACCTGTAGAGGACACAAGGACTCATCTGAAGGGACTCGTCATCTCCAGCAGCTCAGGATGCCGCTAGCTGTAAGACAAAGGTGTCGTCATCTGTAGGGGAGACAGCGCCGTCATCTGAAGGGACTCGCCATCTCCAGGAGACCATAATGCCGTTAGCTGTAAGACAAAGGTGTCGTCATCTGTAGGGGAGACAACGCCGTCATCTGAAGGGACTCGTCATCTCCAGGAGTCCATGATGCCGCTAGCTGTAAGATAAAGATGTCGTCACCTGAAGGGGAAACAGCGCCGTCATTTGAAGGGACTCGCCATCTCCAGGAGTCCATGATGCCGCTAGCTGTAAGACAAAGGTGTCGTCATCTGTAGGGGAGACAGCGCCGTCATCTGAAGGGACTCGCCATCTCCAGGAGCCCATGATGCCAATAGCTGTAAGACAAAGGTGTCGTCATCTGTAGGGGAGACAGCACCGTCATTTGAAGGCCCTCGCCATCTCCAGGAGTCCATGATGCCGCTAGCTGTACTACAAAGGTGTCGTCACTGTAGGGGAGACAACGCCGTCATCTGAAGGGACTTGTCACCTCCAGGAGCCTATGATGCCGTTAGCTGTAAGACAAAGGTGTCGTCACCTGTAGGGGAGACAGCACCGTTATTTGAAGGGACTCGTCATCTCCAGGAGTCCATGTTGCCGTTAGCTGTAAGACAAAGGTATCGTCACCTTTAGGGTGACAGCGGCGTAATCGGAAGGGACTCGCCATCTGCAGGAGCTCACGATGCCGCTAGCTCCAAAAGCGTGGTCGCCAGCTGATGAGAGGTTTACAGACATTTGAGTCAATAATTGACACAGAGGATCAGTACGATCTTTGTACGTTCACAGAGAATGTCTCGCCATGGACACAGGACCAAGGCTTTACATCCGCTCCCAGTGACGTCATACTGTTATATAGTACATCCTCTCAGTCTGTCATGTTGTGAGTGCGTTTGAAAAATCTCGGATGGGACAGAACTGAGAATTGAACCGGGAACCTCTAGGTCTTGAGGCGTTATGGTAACCTCTAGACAGCCATTCTCTTCGGGTTAATATTGTACATAATATTTCCAATTACAAGCATGCGGAATTGTAAACAAGCCAATCGTTTTTAAAATTATCATCACGTGACGCATAATCTTTCCGAGTCACGTGATCGGTAAGATGGTTCCTTCAATATGGAAGAGATAGAAAATGTAAAAATACTGGTTAATTTTCTTTGTTTCATTGAATCGAGTAGCCGTTATACAAGTCAGTTGTGTAGTTAATATCCTTAATAATAGTATGACCATCCATTGTCGGGCCAAACAACGAACCGTTGACCTTTGCTGCATGAGAACGATATAAATCCGCTTCCAAATTAATTTTGATAACATTGTATTCACAATATACATGCAAATCTTACATCCACTATCCGCAATAAATAACAAGAGAAAAGGATTCAGAAGGAAAGAGAGAGAGAGAGAGAGAGAGAGAGAGAGAGAGAGAGAGAGAGGGAGGGAGGGAGGGAGGGAGAAAGAGAGAGAGAGAGAGAGGTGGAGGGAGGAAAAGAGAGAGAGAGAGAGAGAGAGAGAGAGAGAGAGAGAGAGAGAGAGAGAGAGAGAGAGAGAGGTGGAGGGGGGAGGGAGGAAGAGAGAGAGAGAGAGAGAGAGAGAGAGAGAGAGAGAGAGAGAGAGAGAGAGAGAGAGATTGTATTGAGGTATGAAGTATGTTTCAAATTGAATATATTAAAACTTATAAAAATATTAACAACATGCCTGTCTTAAACAAAACTTAACATAAAAGCCATTAGACATAGATACTATTGTTCCAACCTCTGTCTGAAACAAGGCTTTTTATAAACAGAAATAGCCAGCAATAAAGCGTTTGTTAGGCAGTAAAGTGAAGACGTATTTTTATATACCGCTAATCTCGGCGTCTGCTGATATATAATGCATTGTGGGTCTAGCGCTGCCATGTAAATAGATCGCTCATCGTAGAAAAATGTCTCTCAAATAGAAATGACGGGTTAATGTTGTCAAGCAAACGACTGGTGATTTTCTGTCATCATTTTAACCACATAAATTCACGGGAGTAAGTACGATAGACACACAAACATGTGCCCGCACGCATGGCCACCCACACATACCTGTTCCCGAATGCGTGGTCACCTACACATACATGTACCCGCACGCATGGTCACTCACACATACATGTACCCTCACGCGTGGTAACCCACACATACATGTTCCCGAAAGCACGGCCACCCACATTAAACATGTACCTGCACGCGTGGCCACCCGCACATACATGTACCCGCACGCGTGGTCACCTTCACATACATGTACCCGCACGAGAGTCACCCACGTATACATGTACCCGCACGTAAGGTCACCCACACATACATGTACCCGCACGCATGGTCACTCGCACATACATGTACCCGCACGCATGAACACGTTCACATACATACCATACGAATATCGAAAGAAAACATCAATTGTTTGAGAAAGTTAAATTTAATTTAGTGAACAGTCGGCATTCTGAAAATGATGTCACAGAACTGTAGGAACAGACGACATGGAACAGTTCGCTTAAACTTCCGACCCAGACGAGTTTAAGTCATTGTCATTTTACGTCTTGCAGGAAGATCAACAGACATTCCGTTTTCACATAGAAATAGAAGTACTGACATTTATAACAACGTGTTTATATACATGTACAATTAAGTTCAATTAAAACCGAATGGTACATGAATGAAACTCCTTTCTGATAAAACTTCATACGAATTTATTGATCGATTGAGAGATAAGTTCAGACATTTTGTACATCGCTCTTGAGGCCGTACCAGTACTGGAAGTTGTTTATGAGAGGCTATGAGGGCGATTCTTGGGCCCAAACCGCAACCTTTGGCCTGGACGGTCAATATCCAATTCATAAAACCACCGCCTCGTTTTTATTGTGATAACTATAGCGAGGCAAGGACGTAAAGCTACAGTGCGCGCGAAGACACACTCGTGTAATAATGGCTGAACAAACGGTGACAATGGCGTCGCTTACCAAAGTACAATAGCATCTGACGGTATAGTTGCACATAGTTGTTAAATGAGATAGGAATAACAGTACAAGACCTGGATTGCTCCGTAACTACTTTGACAACAAAGACGACTAAAGAACAATAACATTTCCTGAAGTCAATGTCACTTCATATATACATGATGATGACGATACTGATGACGATGGCGATGATGATGACGATGATGATGACGACGATGATGAAGATGACGAGGACGACGACGACGATGATGATGATGATGATGATGATGATGATGATGATGATGATGATGATGATGATGATGATGATGATGATGATGATGATGATGATGATGATAATGATGACGACGACGACGATGATGATGATGATGGTGATGGGATGATGGTGACAATAATAATGTTGATGATGATAAAGATGATGATAAAGATGATGATGATTATGATGATAATGAGTATGACAGTGGTATTGACGTCACTGTAACGGTTAATGAATAATGATGATGATGACAATAACATTCCTGAGAAAACATACCCATAAAATATACATTCTCGCGAGATTAATTGACATCATTTTATAAAACATCGAAGGTGAAGTTTATTTAGTTGTTTATACAACATGATGTAACAGGGCCTCATCGATACAGCACACCCAGTAATTTAGCTCCATTAACACATTTTCTAAAAGAGTGTCTGTTTTTATGATGCAATTATGCAACAATAAAAAAAACCAATATGCCGTATATATGCATGGCCTTAATTGTGTTTCTATGTTGGACACTTGTGAATTGTTGAAAGGTGTTCTATTTCACATATTTGTGGTCGTCTTTGACAACAAGCGTAAAATGTATTCTGATTGTATCAGTTTTACCCCGGTGTGATTTTTAACTCCACATTTTGATTTAGGATACAACATAATTATGTTGAATATTCCTTCAATATAAACACTCAGATAGTAAAACCAAAATCTCCATACATTTACTTATTCATGTATGATTATATTTTTATGTACAATATCATAGAACATGATAGCTACACTTAACATAAAAAAAATATACTCCATTCTAAAAAGAATTGTAAGAGACAATAAACAAATCATGAAATATTTCTTCCGATCACATACGATCATTACAAATATTTACATTTTTTCAAATAAAAGTCGAAAACCCATTACTAATCTTGATTTCCGTCTAAAAGTACTTAAAACCAAAAAAAAAAAAAAAAAAGAATTGACAAGCAAAAGAAGCACTAATGCACATTTAAGGAAATGTTTTAAAAGGTCGATAATCACTTCAAATCAGACTTGTAGTGAACTGATTAGCAATGAGCCTTCGCACTGAAAATAAATATTGACAGTGGTTGTTGCAAATAAAATAATATTCAAACATTCATATAAGTAAATATTTCGTTCTCTAATAAGATTTTTAAAACTATTTTTAAGCTTTGAGTAGCAGTTGCGTTAAAATTTCTTTTTCTTCTCACATCGAAATCTTGTATACTTTTAAATATGTTAAGATTAGCACCGGCTTCTCATTTTTTATTGTGTATATAGATGATAAAACGTGGTGTGTTGTATGCGCTTTTCTGCAAGTCTATTTTGTTATTCTGTAAGGGTGTCAGTAAACATGCAAATATATAAACAGCAATGTGATATAAATGTGTGATAAAGTTTAGAATATGTATTGATATGTTTTAAATATAGTCTCTTATAATTCTTTATAGAATGGCATGGTTAGTTGTTAGATATAATGGTTTATATAATGTTTACACTGTGTACTAACCATGATGAGACTTAAATTAAGAAATATCTTTCTAAATGAGGGGTTTCCGAGACAAATAGTTCCACATGATCATGCATTTTAGACTATACGTGAAGATTAGCACCGGCCTCTCATTTATTACATCATATATAGATGGTAAAACGTGTATGATTATGTTTGTTTTTCTGTACGTTTGTCTGAATAAACACGTGAATACATAAACAGCAATGTAATATAAATCATAAATGTGTGATAAATTGCTTTAAAATGTGTAATGATATATTTTAAATATAGTCTCTTATAGTTCTTTATAGAATGGCATGGTAAGTTGTCGCATATAATATATACACTGTGTATTACTGTATTGCTTTGATGAGATAAGATGAGTTCAACTGTGTCGTGTGTTCCTTTGATATCGCGGCTTCCGTTATAAGTCCATGTCAGTATTATTATAAAACAAAAATATAATGCGCATATCAATAATAAATATCACGTGGCTGTTATGCAAAAGAAAGCTTTATTACTTTTTCAGGAACCTGTCCTTCAATAGCATTGTTTTGTATTCCAGGCCATTATTGCAATGAATGTTTACAATATCGCAGGAGATTTATTATTTATTATTATGGTTACACAATAGTTCAACGTTTAAAGCATTAAGATTAAAAAAATAAAATAAAAAATAAAATGTTTTCTCATTCATTTTAAATATTAATTACGCCTAGGCCACCGCTGTGATTACCGTGTTTTTGAAATACCATGAACAAATGCTGTATGAACCCCTGGTGTTTCCCTAGACCACAGCTGTGATAACCGTGTTTTTTAATTATTATGAACAAATGCTGTATGTACCCCTGGTGTTCCCCTAGACAGACCACCGCTGCGATTACCGTCTTTTTGAAATACCATGAACAAATGCTGTATGTACCCCTGGTGTTCCCCTAGACCAACGCTGCGATTACCGTGTTTTTGAAATACCACGTAAAAATGCTGTATGTACACACGGTGTTCCCCTAGATCACCGCTGTGATTACCGTTGTTTTTTTTTAAATACCATGAAAAAATGCTGTATGTACCCACGGTGTTCCCCTAGATCACCGCTGTGATAACCGTATTTTTGAATTACCATGAACAAATGCTGTATGTACCCTTGGTGTTCCCCTATACCAACGCTGCGGGAAATAGTTTCTGCGGGAGATGAAAGCGTGAGAATCACTATTTCCGATATCGGTCCAATGTCTTGCCTGAAGGACATATTTTTCTTCTTATTTTGCAAAAACACTGGTATATAAGCTATACCACCTTCTCCCGAATAAACACTCCTGGAGGGAATGTATTTTATAAAATGCAGGTGGTGCGGGGCGCGTTTATTTGTTTATATGGGTCCAGTTAGTGTTTTCAAGCGATTTACAAGCAATCTTGTGTTTAATAATTGACAAGCTAATACAAGTTAGTTTTTTACTGTTACAACTTCAAATAAATATTTTTGTGTTTTAAACGATTTTTTTGGGAGAAATTTATAAACAATATTGTGTTTGACTATTGTTCCTCACGCAAATGCACATTGCAAATTACAGGTAGACCCCCCCCCCCCACCACCACCCCACCAAAAAAAACAACAACAACAAAGAACAAAACAAAAAAACAACAAAAAAAACAACACTTTCAAGATAGCATTAACAAAAATACAGTCGGTCGGGTTAGCGAAAAAAAACCAGGTATTGTTTTTCCTCACGTTTTTTTTTTCAACCAAATTTTTTAAATGTCAAGGGACAATGAATTGCGAAAAGCGTTTCATTACCAAACATTTTTTCCCCATTTTGTGTTACAAATTACAAGTAGATTCCTTTTTACTGATAACTCTTGCCAACACCCCCTCCTCCCTCTCATCCCCTCCCCCCACCCCCACAAAAAAATAAACAAAACAAATAAAAAAACACACCAAAAAAAACAACAAAACAAAACAGCAACAACAACAATAACTTTCAAGTTGGCAGTAAAAAAAATACGGTCGGTCGGGTTAATGGAAACACAGACATTTTTTTTGCCTCACGTCTTTTTTCCAACAGATAATTTTATAAATGTCAAGGAACAGTGAATTTCGAAAAGCGTTTTATTACCAAATATTTTTTTCCCATTTTGTATTATTTCGTTTGCTTGCTTTTCGATTAGAAAGTTTGTTTTTTTCATCTTTGCAATTGGAAAGTTTGGGGGTTTTTTTCCAATTGAAATAGGACATTTCCAATTTAAATGACTAATGTCGATTCCACTGCCTTAAACAGTGTGATTAAAATTTGAGAAATCCCCATAATTCATCAGAATAAACATAAAATAAATTGATTAATCTTTAACATCTCATAATACACAATTTCATAACGTAAATTTATTCGGCAATTAACCATTTGATGCTTACAGCATACACATATTTCAAACCAGAAAATATTACTTATTGTCCGCATTTTGAATATTTTAATATGGACGAGTATTTTATCTCTAATTGAATATTTGATTTGTTCAATTATGTTGAATTGATTTAAATTGCCTTTTTCATCTCAGAATGAACATCCGTTGTAGCTTTGTTATTTATTAATCAGACGACATTATTTTAATTATAGAACCATTGTATGTAGTTGTGGTACTAGTATTATCGGAATAAATTCTTAAAGGGACACATGGAAATTTTAATCGATTTTAATCATGTTCGCGCAGCATGGTATTCTTGATCAAAAAACCGATTTTAGATTAGCTATATACTTCTGCATACCTTCCAATATGTATTTTACTGTGCTGTGCTGTGCTGTACTGTGTTGTATTGTGCTATACTGTACTGTGCCGCGTTGTACTGTGTTGTATTGTGCTATACTGTGTTGTAGTGTGCTATACTGTACTCTGCTACGCTGTACTGTGTTGTATTGTGCTATACTGTGTTATATTGTGCTATACTGTGCTGTACTGCTCTGTACTGTGTTGTTTTGTACTATACTGTACTGTGCTGCGCTGTACTGTGTTGTATTGTGCTATACTGTGTTGTAGTGTACTATACTGTACTGTGCTGCGCTGTACTGTGTTGTATTGTGCTATACTGTGTTGTAGTGTGCTATACTGCACTATGCTGCGCTGTGCTGTATTGTGCTATACTGTGTCGTATTGTGCTCAAATGTACTGTGGTGCACTGTAATGTGTTGTATTGTGCTATACTCTGTTGTTTTGTGCTATACTGTGCTGGGCTGTACTGTGTTGTATTGTGCTATACTGTGCTGTGCTGCATTGTACTGTGTTGTATTGTGCTTATCTGTATTGTATTGTGCTATATTGTGCAGTGCTGTGCTGTTCTGTGTTGTATTGTGCTATACTGTGATGTATTGTGCTATACTGCATTGTGCTGCGCTGTACTGTGTTGTACTGTGCTATATTGTGTTGTAGTGTGCTATACTGTACTGTACTGTACTGTACTGTGCTGTGATGTACTGTGTTGTGCTGTGCGGTGCTGTGCTGTGCTGTGCTGTGCTATGCTGTGCAATGCGATAAACCTAGTGTAACAAGACCCTTAGTGTAACAATTGTTACAACCCTTAGTGTAACATTTTTTTTACAATAGGGGTCATAACCGCAACCATTAGTGTAAAAAACATATTTTGTTACACTAAGGGGAAATAATTATGTGACATATTATAGCAATATGCTACACAATTTCAGAAATCAACTTCTCTTTAATATCTCTACATATCATGGCAAATTACACAATTTATGCAAATTATTTGTTTAATACCGTTATGTGTTGTCTATTCAACCGTCTTAAAATGGGAAGGGTATAGTGCAACCCATATTCGCCCGTCCGTCTTACCGTCCGTTCGTTCTTCCGTACGTCACGATTTTCAGGTCAAGGTCAATGTCACCGTTACTAAAAATAGCATATCGCTCTACCGGCCTTATTTTCCTTTCAATTATGATGGCGCTTCAATAAATATCCATGAGTGTAACAAAATCAGAGATATTGGACGTTTTTCTTAACCTCTGGTAAATAGTCGTTTTATTATTAGATACGAACATTTTGTTTTTAAAGGAGACCTGCAATGTTAGACTGTTGTTTATTTACGGTTTTTTAAACAAGAGTTTGAGCAGATAAGTGTCCACTTACCTTCCAACATTGTCATTTTTTTTCAAACACGAAGTGATAATGTTATAAGTAATGTTCCAAAATGTTTACAAAATGTCCAATACAAAGGCACAGTAAATTAATAATGTCGACGTCAGCATGCTTTTATAATGACGGTGATAAAATGAAACATAGTTTTAAAACAGAAAAAACTAGAGCGATGACAGAGCAGTAAGATCCTCGTAGCGTGCCCGACTGTATACCCCCCCCCCCCCCCCCCCCCCCATCCCCCTTTACTTTGGTGACTGGACTCACGGGCTATGTCACTATCAAGAGTTGAAAATCTGAGAAAAAGAAAGAACAAGTTGTGATAGACAAGTGTTTATGCATTGTTCTGATTTTGGTGAAAGTGACATTGACTTCATGCTCCCTTAATCCCGACCCCCAATCCCCAAACATTATGAGTATTTCATTTCTCACAATTAGAACTCAAGATACCGCTAAATTATTATGATAGCATTCTATTTATAGTAACACTGATCTTGACCGCGGCGTGGTCTAGTGGTAGAGCGTCCGCCTCGCGCGAGGATGGTCGTGGGTTCAATCCCCGACCGGGTCATACCAAAGACTTTAAAAATGGTACTAGAAGCTTCCTCGTTTGACGCTCAGCATTTAGATGAGAGTTCTAGGTCTTGTCGGCCCGGTGTCAGTATAATGTGACTGGGTGGGGTATTATACCATGTGTCTGCGGCATGATAGTTTGACAGCGCTTAGAATACTGTCTCAAGTAGACACCGTCGCGATATGACTGAAAAATTGTTGAAAGCGACGCTAAACAACATACAACAACAACAACAACAACAACAACAACAACAACAACAACAACAACAACAACAACAACAACAACAACAACAACAACAACAACAACAACATCTTGACATAATATAAAATGTTATATTAAAAAAAATCATCAACATTTTTCCTTTATATTTTGATATCAATAAGATAAAATGTTGTATGTAAATTCGATGTGTCACTGGCCTTTTGAAAGCACTTCGCAACAGGACAGACGGACGGATGAACGGACGAAGACTATATGCCCTCATTTCATACTGAGGTGGGACAAATACATTTCTAGTTGAAAAATAAGTGTTAGATTAAGTGAACCAGTGTTATAATCAAAATATCAATACATATGCACAAACCATACGCTAATTATAACAACCGTTACCCTTAGGTAACAATAAGGGTTACGGTTATGTCCACAAGTGTAACAAAAATGATTTTGCTAAACTAAGGGTTTCCACATATGTGATGCTTCATGTATGCTCTGCTCTGCTATTCTCTGCTATGCTCTGCTCTGCTATGCTATGCTATGCTATGCTATGCTATGCTATACTATGCTATGCTATGCTATGCTATGCTATGCTATGCTATGCTATGCTATGCTATGCTATGCTATGCTATGCTATGCTATGCTATGCTGTGCTCTGCTGTACTATACTGTACTGTACTGTAATGTAATGTACATTATTGCATTGCACTGTACTTGTTATGCGTGCCGTGCTGTGCTGTGCTGTACTGTTCTGCACCGCACTGCACTGCACTGTAATGTACCATGCTTATCCGACCATTATCCAACAACATTGTATTACCGCTTATATGTGGTGCACTATTTGTGATTTGTATAGCTACGGTCAATGCATCCAGATCTACAATCGCCAATACGTTTATAGTGAATTTCCTACTTCCCTTTTGTCAGTACGTTTTATGCATGTTGTATTTGATCTGATATACTATATCTTGTAATAGATAAGCGAACTTCCAGCAGGCAGATTCGTTTAACGGAAGTAGCGTCGATCTGAGTAATCCTCAATATTCTGAGTTTTAGATGTAAAGCTGAGATTGGAAGAGAAAATCAAACAAGGGCCGAGAAAAGACACACTATAAAGAGTACACAATTTATTACAGTTTTATATTTGTGGGCATATTTAAGAAGATACTGCAAACGATACTAGGATAAAAGCTTGAAATAAAGCTGCTGCTACACCGGAGCAACACCTAGTACCATGTCCCTCAGCATTATTGTGTAATATTAACATAGCAACACCTAGTACCATGTCCCTCAGCATTAGTGTGTAATATTAACATAGCAACACCTAGTACCATGTCCCTCAGCATTATTGTGTAATATTAACATAGCAACACCTAGTACCATGTCCCTCAGCATTATTGTGTAATATTAACATAGCAACACCTAGTACCATGTCCCTCAGCATTATTGCGTAAAACATAGCAACACCAAGTACCATGTTCCACAGCATTATTGCGTAAAACATAGCAACACCTAGTACCATGTTCCACAGCATTATTGAGCAATATGAACATAGCAATACCTGTTACCATGTTCCATGGCATTATTGGGTAATACGAACAGGCCAACATAGCAAAACCTTATACCATGTTCCACAGCATTACTGCGTAATACGAAGAGGCCAACAAAGTAACACCTCGTACCATGTTCCACAGAACTATTGTGTAATACTAACAGACCAAAAAACTAATACCTAGAACCATGTTCCACAGCATTACTGCGTAATACGAACAGGCTAACAAATCAATACCTTTTATCACATTCCACAGCATTAGTGCGTAATACGAACAGGCCAACATAGCAATATATTGTACCATGTTCCACAGCATTACTGCGTAATACGAACAGGCCAAAAAGCAACACCTAGAACCATGTTCCACAGCATTATTGTGTAATACGAACAGGCCAACACCTAGTATCATGTTCCACAACATTATTGCGTAATACGAACAGACCAACATAGCAACACCTAGTACCATGTTCCACAACATTATTGTGTAATACGAAGAGGTCAACATAGCAACACCTACTACAATGTTCACAGCATTATTGCGTAATACGAACAGGCCAACATAGCAACACGTAGTGCCATGTTCCACAGCATTATTGCGTAATACGAACAGGACAACAAAGCAACACCTAGTGCCATGTTCGACAGCATTATTGCGTAATACGAACAGAACAGCATAGCAACACCTAGTGCCATGTTCGACTCTGGCATGCACAGAACAGACAGGTACAGCAGTAGTTCATCGCAAGAACAGACAGGTAAAACATTATTTCAACCCGCAAGAACAGACTGGGACAGCATTAATTCATCTCAACAACAGACCAGGACAGCTTTATTTCTCCTCAAGAACAGATCGTGATAGAATTATCTCATCACAAGAACAGACCGGGACAGCTTTATTTCATCTCAAGAACAGACCGGGACAGCATTATTACTCATCAAGAACAAACCGGGACAGCTTTATCTCATCACAAGAACAGACCGGGACAGCTTTATCTCATCACAAGAACAGACCGGGACAGCTTGATTTCATCACAAGAACAGACCGGGACAGCATTTTTTCATCTTAACAACAAATCGGAACAGAATTACTTCATTCAAAATACAGACAGGGACAGCATTATTAAATTTTCATCTAAAAAACAGAGAGGAACAGCCTTATTTCATCTCATAAACAGACAGGGACAACAATGTTTCATCTCAAAAACTGATCGGGACAGCATTGTTTCATCTAAAAAACTGACCGGGACAGCATTGTTTAATCTTAACAACAGACTGGGACAGCATTATTTATCGAAAGAACAGACTGGGACAGCATTATTTTATCTCAAGAACAGACAGAGGCAGCATTATTTCATCTCAAAAACAGACAAGGACAGCATTGTTTCATCTAAAAAACTGACCGGGACAGCATTGTTTAATCTTAACAACAGACTGGGACAGCATTATTTATCGAAAGAACAGACTGGGACCGCATTATTTTATCTCAAGAACAGACCGAGGCAGCATTATTTCATCTTAACAAAAACAGACAGGGACAGCATTGTTTCATCTAAAAAACTGACCGGGACAGCATTGTTTAATCTTCATTTTTTCATCTCAAAAACAGATAGGGACAGCAATATTACGCAATAAGAACAATGTGACTAAGCATTATTTCATCCCAAAAAGAGCCGACACAGCATTATATTATCACAATGACAGATACAATTTTCCTAAGTATGTTTCGAATCTCCTAAATAAACAAAGAAATACAACAGTAAACAGGCGTTTGTTACAAAAATTACTTTTGCTTTTAAACAGCTGCCAAGCCCACTTCTGGACATTTTAATATGATGTTTTTGATATAAAAAACACATTAATCGGACATTCGCTATATAAGGCACAGAAGCTTCACAATTAAATAGTTTTAAAAATAAAATTCACTACCACCACCACCACCACCACCACCACCAATACTACAACTACTACTACTACTACTACTACTACTACTACTACTACTACTACTACTACTACTACTACTACTACTACTACTTCTTACTACTACTTCTACTAACTACTACTACTACTACTACTACTACTACTACTATTACTACTATTACTACAACTACTACTACTACTACTACTACTACTACTACTGCTACTACTACTACTACTACTACTACTACTACTACTACTACTATTGCTACTACCACTACTATTACTTCTTCTACTACTAATACTACTATTGCTACTACCACTACTATTACTTCTTCTACTACTAATACTACCTTTTCTATTTTTACTAATAGAAATAATAATGCTAATGATAATAAAAGTTCTATCAATTAATAATGATAATAATTATATAACAGTAACAATAATAATAACAATTATTATTATCAACATTTTAAATATCAACTTCAATATACTAGATTGGCAATTTTAATATAAGATTGGCGACTTCAATATAACAGATTGACGACTTCAGTATAACAGATTGACGACTTCAATATAACAGATTGACGACTTCAGTATAACAGATTGACGACTTAAATACAACAGATTGACGACTTCAATATAACAGATTGACGACTTCAATATAACAGATTGACGACTTCAGTATAACAGATTGACGACTTCAATATAACAGATTGACGATTTTAATATAACAGATTGACGACTTCAATATATTAGATTGACGACGTAAATACAACAGATTGACGACTTCAATATAACAGATTGACGACTTCAATATAACAGATTGACGACTTTAATTTAACATATTGACGACTTTAATAAAAGAGATTGACCGATAATACAACAGATTGACGACTTTAATATAAGATATTGACCGATAATACAACAGATTGACGACTTTAATATAACAGATTGACGACTTTAATACAACCGATTGACGACTTCAATATAACAGATTGACGACTTTAATATAACAGATTGACGACTTTAATATAACAGATTGACGACTTTAATACAACCGATTGACGACTTCAATATAACAGATTGACGACTTTAATATAACAGATTGACGACTTTAATATAACAGATTGACGACTTCAATATAACAGATTTACGACATTAATATAACAGATTGACGACCTCAATATAACAGATTTACGACATTAATATAACAGATTGACGACCTCAATATAACAGATTTACGACATTAATATAACAGATTGACGACTTAAATACAACAGATTGACGACTTCAATATAACAGATTGACGACTTTAATATAACAGATTGACGACTTCAATATAACAGATTGGCGACTTTAATATAACAGATTGACGACTTTAATACAACATATTGATGACTTCAATATAACAGATTGATGACTAGATGGCTAGAATAAACAACTGAGCATTTTATCTACTCACCTTTCCTGTATCTCTGGTCGAATAGCTTAATTAGCAGCTTCCCGAACGGCACCTGGGCTTTAGTAACGTTCGTAAAGTCCAGCATAGTTGATCTCGGGCACCAGTAAGTTTAATTAACGTGGCTTATATCTAGCATCTTGGAGAGAGGGGCACCAGCAGGTGTAAATCCAATAGATGAATTATTTGATGATCTTGAAATAATTTAGATTTATTTGGTTTGTTTAAAAGTTTCCAAGTAGTTCCAAGAATTCACATTTTACCATTGTACTTATAAAAAAGTGATGTCTTCATTGTTAACACAAGTTGCTTTATGCTAGAATTGCCAACGATTCTGTATTATTTCGAATACATTATTATTTCGAGATAATGGTCACTAGGTTTAAAACATTCCAGAATTGTATAATGGTAGACGTCGATGGGACACAACATGATATACGTTGACAAGGTTACGCATCACTACAGTAATGTCTTACGCAGTTTGTGTAAAAATGGGCCGTTGCTGTTATATAGAATTTAATTCAATATATTAAGATGTGTCAACACTCCTTCCGTTGAAGCACTTATTTCGACACGTAGTGAGTATGGTATAGATTCCGTTCAAGATATAGATCACGTTTTAAGTGGAGCGCTCAATTACAGCGTTCAAGTGAAACGCTCAGTTATAGCGTTCAAGTGAAGCGCTCAGTTATAGCGTTCAAGTGGGTTTTCACATATACGGTTCAATTAAAGCGCTCAGTTAAGTCGTTCATGTGGAGTGCTCAGTTAAATCATTTAAGAGGAACGTTCAGTTATAGCGTTCAAGTAGGGTGCTTACATGAACGATTCTAGCTCCATAGTAACGACATTCATGCTATCGTCTTTTAGCTCTTACTATTGATGCTCAAGATGAAAACAGCTGTAATAAAAATAAAATTTAGCATAAAAACTTTGTCCCACAGAAATATGTAGTTACATGAGTGTGTTATTTCTTTACATTTTTATACCAGATAACGAGTCAGAAACGTAAATGCATGACCAGGCATCTGTTTCGCCAACATTTTACTTAAAAACGTAACTAAGTTTTGACTGGTTATTTATCTATTATATAATGAATATCAATGAAACCATGTGCAGTTTTACTAGAACCAGTCTAACATCATGCTGTTCTGGCTGCTTTCCTTATATCTAAACTTTTAAGAATTTAAGTATAGGTTGGTGGAACAGGAGTTTTATGTGCGTAATTAAGCTCAAAATATTTGATTGATTGACGCAAATTTTTTTTTAATTACATTCAAGTACTGCATCTTTACAAAATTATAGATATACATTTTTTATGGCTGTATATATGTTATTCATATTTATATATATATATATATATCTTACTTACATATTTTTACGAAAGGGGGATGAGAGGTGTGGTGAGGGGGTGGGGGTGGGGGTAGGTTAGGGAGGAGGGGGAGTTAAAGCTAGTTTTTAGACATTACGCACCCATTGGAAACAGTAAGTGCTTCTGTGTGGTGGTCGTGGGGGTCGCATGATGGCGTGGATAAATAATCCTTGCTTTTTTTTTATTAAAAAAAATATGAATTTTCCTTATTGTTATGCTCATTTTGTGATTTGAATGGCATTATTAATGTATTGGGAACTTTTAAACACATGTCTCCATTTTGAATTCAGAAAAAAACTGCTGTCTGGAAATTGGGGTATGAATATATTGTTTCTGAAGTCTACTTGCACATTGTCGACAGTGTACGCACCGAACAGATTAAATCTCTTGGATGAAACACGACCTCCTTACTTTTTCAATGATGTGTTTGATGCCAACGAGCAATGCAATGTAAGTTTCCTTTCTTTGACTGATTTGGTTCTTTCAATGAAAGACAACTCTGTAACCTCACTATCGAGACAGCACCTTAATCCACTCTGTCTCCGAGATACCCTAAATCAAATTTCATTTATTTATATACTATACAAAAATAGGAAGAAGTGAAGGTTTCGTATTGATTAAGATGTAGATGGTGCAGACCTAATAATTCCCTGTATATGGGAACTGAGGGAATAAAGACTATATTGTTTTGTACTACATTGATAGTAATTTATTATACAGGAAACAATCGATCATTTAAAGTGGTGCATTACCGTATATGTACATAAAACAGACAGGCAAACGTAACACACTTGTTTTAAGGAGCTGACACATAATAAGTGTTTGTTAGTTTGAATATTTAGCGTCATTGTTATGCCATCGAGGTCTAACAGGCGATCTGTTAATCTAAACACTCTTTCCCGGGATGCATGAAGACTCAAACACACCCGATCTTTGCAAGTAACTGATACTTTCCTTCATTTTAAATCAGCGGTGAGAGATGAATGACAATGACATGCAATGTCGTATACCAATAATCGCGGAGACTGTGGCCGGGCGGGGATTCGAACTCAAGATCCTTGGATTAATAGTCAGACATGCTACCGACTGAGTAACCGTGTCCATCGGTATGATTATGTTTATGTATAATATGCTATAGTCATTAGTAATTAACTTTTCTATAACTTCACACGTGATCGGGTGATAGGGTATCCGCTGCTCAGGCGAGATGTTAGTGGTGGGTTCGATTTCCGACCCTGCCATACCAAATACTTAAAATATGGCACTGGAAGTTTCTTAGGTTGATGCTCAGCATTCAGAAAAAAAACAGTTCACGTGACTGGGCGTGTTCAGCATTCAGAAAATAGTTCACGTGACTGGGCGGGTTCAGCATTCAGAAAAACAGTTCACACGACTGGGTGGATTCAGCATTCAGAAAAAAGTTCACGTGACTGGGCGGGTTCAGCATTCAGAAAATAGTTCAAGTGACTGGGCGGGTTCAGCATTCAGAAAATAGTTCAAGTGACTGGGCGGGTTCAGCATTCAGAAAATAGTTCAAGTGACTGGGCGGAGTTCAGCATTTGGCTGGGGTATCATACTGTTTTAAATGATAGTAAACTTGTTTTGATACAGAATCTAAAAAAACGGCATGCTTATGTTATTTACGGTAAAGTTTGGTTATAATTATAATGTTTATATTATGAATTACACTGCATACACGCATACACGCATACACTTACAAATGAAATAAATAACCTCATATTTAAAATGAGCAAATTGAAAAGTATCACACAATCATAGAGTTTAAACAAAAAGACCTGGCGACGATATGCTTTTTGCTCTTTATAATTGCAGATCTGGGAAGGAATGCTGAATTCGAGTTCCGCGATATACTTTCACTGCCATTTGGATATTAACATGACAATGGAGGTAACGGCAAATGCAATAGTGGTGTGAGACGTTCAGTTGATTTTTAAGCAGCGCCTGGGCTGTGCCCAGTAATCACATTTGCCTGGTTTCCTAAAGTACGTTAATTTGAGGTTGACTCAGTGTCCAGGGAAAACAAATAATAACGTTACCAAACGTTAAACCGAACTGAACGCAGCCCAATGTCGATCTGTCACTTATAATTATATCTACCGATACATATGGGGGGAATAGTTCTCGTGTGTTTATGTGTTTCTTATTTATTCTTCTTTATATTAGACTAGTTGGTGGTATAGAGCAATGAACTGCCTCAAAATATATCCGTTCTCGCGAGTTTTGTTACTGATACAACCGTAAAATACAATTATAACATCTCATTATGTCAGAGATTTAATTTATAATACAAGCATGCCTGTCAAGTAAAATTATATTTTATATTTATATACATTGTTTATATATGAACGATGACGAGAAACTGTATTAAGTTTAAATCAATAAAATTCTGTATGTCTTATTTATGTCACATAATTATAAACTGCATTGCAGGAGCGTTATAAACCCATTACATATTGCCTTATACTAACCTAGTGCAATATCACTTCCGAATCACCGCTCGGCTTCCAGCATTAACAGCACTGTGTCTTGTTGATGCTAGCGAAATAGAAAAAAATAAAAGTACTATTAACCAACCCAACAATCATTTCTAAAACAGGGTATTTTTTTTTTTAACGCTTTGAAAAATCGTATAACTTGATATTTAACAAATTTTGTTTAATATTGGTCAAATACTACTTAGATATATTTCATGATATATATAATATTGCATATCAACCGATATAATGATTTTACTCTCAATTTTACGATCGACTGTATTCTTACTTTGAAACACCAGTATTCTTTATAAAAGAAGTTACATATTGTGTTATTTAAAAATAAGTGACAGATAAGCCTGTTTAGGCTGGGTACAACTTTTAATTACAAATATTATGTTTGTTTATCTATGTGTGTATTATATTGTAATCATGTCACGTAAATAAATAAATAAAATATAAAATGAATATACTTTCGAATCATCGCTCGGCGTTTTCCGTACAACTCTGTTCTCGTACGTAAAATACCGAGCAACTTTCAAATAAATAATGTCGAGTTGTCATGGTAAATGCTGTTATTTAATGACGTAGCTTACAAGTATCACTTTCCTGAGTTATGTGATGAAAGGAATCTTACATTCGTGCTCATTTATTATTTAATTTATGAAACTCTTGGTAAAACTAATATGACGCTAGGCAAAGACTCGCATAATATATTTTACCATCTGATTTAATCAATTTAATAATAAGCGATCACTCATGTAAGATTCCTTTATGTATTATACAATGTATGCCAGAGAGATTTAATATTTTATTCCTGACACAGCAGGTATATTTGGTTAATATTTTATTCCTGGCACAGCAGGTATATTTGGTTAATATTTTATTCCTGAAACAGCAAGTATATTTGGTTAATAGTTTTATTCCTGACACAGCAAGTATATTTGGTTAATATTTTTATTCCTGACACAGCAAGTATATTTGGTTAATATTTTATTCTTGACACAGCAGGTATATTTGGTTAATAGTTTTATTCCTGACACGGCAGGTATATTTGGTTAATATGTTATTCCTGGCACGGCAGGTATATTTGGTTAATATTTTATTCCTGGCACAGCAGGTATATTTGGTTAATATTTTATTCCTGACACAGCAAGTATATTTGGTTAATATTTTATTCCTGAAACAGCAAGTATAGTTGGTTAATATTTTATTCCTGACACGGCAGGTATATTTGGTTAATATTTTTATTCCTGATACAGCAAGTATATTTGGTTAATATTTTATTCCTGACACAGCAAGTATATTTGGTTAATATTTTATTCCTGACACAGCAAGTATATTTGGTTAATAGTTTTATTCCTGACACGGCAGGTATATTTGGTTAATATTTTATTCCTGACACGGCAGGTATATTTGGTTAATAGTTTTATTCCTGACACAGCAAGTATATTTGATTAATAACTTTATTCCTGACACAGCAAGTATATTTGGTTAATATTTTATTCCTGGCACAGCAAGTATATTTGGTTAATATTTTATTCCTGACACAGCAAGTATATTTGGTTAATATTTTATTCCTGACAAGGCAAGTATATTTGGTTAATAGTTTTATTCCTGACACAGCAGGTATATTTGGTTAATAGTTTTATTCCTGACACAGCAAGTATAGTTGGTTAATATTTTATTCCTGACACAGCAGGTATATTTGGTTAATATTTTTATTCCTGACACAGCAAGTATATTTGGTTAATATTTTATTCCTGACATGGCAAGTATATTTGGTTAATAGTTTTATTCCTGACACAGCAAGTATATTTGGTTAATATTTTATTCCTGACACGTCAAGTATATTTGGTTAATATTTTATTCCTGACACAGCAAGTATATTTGATTAATAGTTTTATTCCTGACACAGCAAGTATATTTGGTTAATATTTTATTCCTAACACGGCAAGTATAGTTGGTTAATATTTTATTCCTGACACAGCAAGTATATTTGGTTAATATTTTATTCCTGACACAGCAGGTATATTTGGTTAATATTTTATTCCTGGCACAGCAGGTATATTTGGTTAATATAATATTCCTGACACAGCAGGTATATTTGATTAATATTTTATTCCTGGCACAGCAGGTATAGTTGGTTAATATTTTATACCTGAAACAGCAGGTATATTTGGTTAATAGTTTTATTCCTGACACAGCAAGTATATTTGATTAATATTTTTATTCCTGACACAGCAAGTATATTTGGTTAATAGTTTTATTCCTGACACGGCAGGTATATTTGGTTAATATTTTATTCCTGGCACAGCAGGTATATTTGGTTAATATTTTATTCCTGGCACAGCAGGTATATTTGGTTAATATTTTATTCCTGGCACAGCAGGTATATTTGGTTAATATTTTATTCCTGACACAGCAAGTATATTTGGTTAATATTTTATTCCTGAAACAGCAAGTATAGTTGGTTAATATTTTATTCCTGACACAGCAGGTATATTTGGTTAATATTTTTATTCCTGACACAGCAAGTATATTTGGTTAATAGTTTTATTCCTGACACAGCAAGTATATTTGGTTAATATTTTATTCCTGACACAGCAAGTATATTTGGTTAATAGTTTTATTCCTGACACGGCAGGTATATTTGGTTAATATTTTATTCCTGACACGGCAGGTGTATTTGGTTAATATTTCTATTCCTGACACAGCAAGTATATTTGATTAAAAGTTTTATTCCTGACACAGCAAGTATATTTGGTTTATATTTTATTCCTGACACAGCAAGTATATTTGGTTAATATTTTATTCCTGACTCGGCAAGTATATTTGGTTAATAGTTTTATTCCTGACACAGCAGGTATATTTGGTTAATAGTTTTATTCCTGACACAGCAAGTATATTTGGTTAATATTTTATTCCTGACACAGCAGGTATATTTGGTTAATATTTTTATTCCTGACACAGCAAGTATATTTGGTTAATAGTTTTATTCCTGACACAGCAAGTATATTTGGTTAATATTTTATTCCTGACACAGCAAGTATATTTGGTTAATAGTTTTATTCCTGACACGTCAGGTATATTTGGTTAATATTTTATTCCTGACACGGCAAGTATATTTGGTTAATAGTTTTATTCCTGATACAGCAAGTATATTTGGTTAATATTGTATTCCTGACACCGCAGGTATATTTGGTTAATAGTTTTATTCCTGACAAAGCAAGTATATTTGGTTAATATTTTATTCCTGACACAGCAAGTATATATGGTTAATATTTTATTCCTGACACAGCAAGTATATATGATTAATAGTTTTTTATTCCTGACACAGCAAGTATATTTGGTTAATATTTTATTCCTGACACGGCAAGTATAGTTGGTTAATATTTTATTCCTGACACGGCAAGTATATTTGGTTAATAGTTTTATTCCTTACACAGCTGGTATATTTGGTTAATATTTATTCCTGGCACAGCAGGTATATTTGGTTAATATTTTATTCCTGACACAGCAAGTATATTTGGTTAATATTTTATTCCTGGCACAGCAGGTATATTTGGTTAATATTTTATTCCTGACACAGCAGGTATATTTGGTTAATATTTTATTCCTGGCACGGCAGGTATATTTGATTCATATTTTATTCCTGACACAGCAAGTATATTTGGTTAATAGTTTTATTCCTGACACAGCAGGTATATTTGGTTAATAGTTTTATTCCTGACACAGCAAGTATATTTGGTTAATATTTTATTCCTGACACAGCAAGTATATTTTGTTATTATTTTATTCCTGACACAGCAAGAATATTTGGTTAATATATTCATTCCTGACACGGCAAGTATATTTGGTTAATAGTTTTATTCCTGACACAGCAAGTATATTTGGTTAATATATTATTCCTGACATAGCAAGTATATTTGGTTAATATTTTATTCCTGACACCGCAGGTATATTTGGTTAATAGTTTTATTCCTGACACAGCAGGTATATTTGGTTAATATTTTATTCCTGACACAGCAAGAATATTTGGTTAATATTTTCATTCCTGACACAGCAAGAATATTTGGTTAATAGTTTTATTTTTGACACGGCAGGTATATTTGGTTAATAGTTTTATTCCTGACACAGCAAGTACATTTGGTTAATATTTTATTCCTGACCCAGCAAGAATATTTGGTTAATAGTTTTATTCCTGACACGGCATGTATATTTGGTTAATATTTTATTCCTGAAACAGCAAGTATATTTGGTTAATATTTTATTCCTGACACAGCAAGTATATTTGGTTAATATTTTATTCCTGACACAGCAAGAATATTTGGTTAATAGTTTTATTCCTGACACAGCAGGTATATTTGGTTAATAGTTTTATTCCTGACACGGCAGGTACATTTGGTTAATATTTAATTCCTGAAACAGTAAGTATATTTGGTTAATATTTTATTCCTGACACAGCAAGTATATTTGGTTAATATTTTATTCCTGACACCGCAGGTATATTTGGTTAATATTTTATTCCTGAAACAGCAAGTATATTTGGTTAATATTTTATTCCTGACACGGCAAGTATATTTGGTTAATATTTTATTCCTGACACAACAAGTATATTTGGTTAATATTTTATTCCTGACACTGCAGGTATATTTGGTTAATATTTTATTCCTGACACAGCAAGTATATTTGGTTAATATTTTTATTTCTGACACAGCAAGAATATTTGGTTAATATTTATTCCTGACACAGCAGGTTTATTTGGTTAATATTTTATTCCTGACACCGCAGGTATATTTGGTTAATACTTTATTCCTGACACAGCAAGTATATTTGATTAATAGTTTTATTCCTGACACGGCAGGTATATTTGGTTAATATTTTATTCCTGACACCGCAGGTATATTTGGTTAATATTTTATTCCTG
The DNA here is from genome assembly GCA_029582155.1 of Panopea generosa. Classification (NCBI taxonomy): domain Eukaryota; kingdom Metazoa; phylum Mollusca; class Bivalvia; order Adapedonta; family Hiatellidae; genus Panopea; species Panopea generosa. The sequence goes on from CM055905.1 coordinate 36,799,032, forward strand.
AAACAGCAAGTATATTTGGTTAATATTTTTATTCCTGACACAACAAGAATATTTGGTTAATATTTTATTCCTGACACAGCAGGTATATTTGGTTAATATTTTATCCTGAAACATTAAGTATATTTGGTTAATATTTTATTCCTGACACAGCAAGTTTATTTGGTTAATAGTTTTATTCCTGACACGGCAGGTATATTTGGTTAATATTTTATTCCTGACACAGCAAGTATATTTGGTTAATATTTTTATTCCTGACACAGCAAGAATATTTGGCTAATATTTTTATTCCTGACACAGCAAGTATATTTTGTTAATATTTTACTAGCTCTGCTGTGTAAACATGGTTTCGGAAAGATTTAAAACTTGGGTATTTTTATATTATATGGAATCGAGTTCCAACTAAGTAATGGTGTTTCCTAATATGTATATACATGTATAAACATTAGATGTCGGAATGAATGAATTCGTTATATAACACTTCAAACAGTAAAACTGTTTTGTTTTTTTAAAAGTTGACACTTCTTTACAATGTTCACATTTAATTAATATCGGTGGAATACTGGTCTTCGTCAATTAATTATCCTGTACGGTATGCATACATTGTGCTCAATTAATATAACTCGACAAAATCATTTCTCCCACTAAGTACCCAGCGCCTTCTGTATGGAGATGAAAGACATGTTAGCAATATTATTATAGTCAAAGCGGTACAATACTATTACCAAAGAAACTAAACTCATTTATGTTTTCCTGTCTTGTTTTTAACTGTATCACATTACTTCGATCTTGTGAATTCTTCAACTATTTTACCCATTATATATAAGCGTTAAGTTGCATAGGACACAAAAGTTTTGTTTTTATTTTTGTGCTTTTTTATTTACTAGTCTGATTTTCTCACTAGGATGCTACCGAGATGTGGACACAGGACGCATGTGTATGGACGACATAATGAAGAAATGATACGTGTTTGCTTTACTGTTTATAACTTTCTTTCCTTTACAACCTTTTTCTATTCTCATCATATTGGTAATAATGTTGAAAGAACTTGTGGCCCAATCCCCAATTTATGTTGAAATAAAATAAGTTTAAACTAATTAATATAAAGAAAGTATATCATAGCAAGTATTTATTTTATGTATACATATTAGTAACGCACGCGCGCACGCACGGTTCATTTTCAAATTAACAAAACAAACATTTCTCCCAGACTTTATACTATCATCGTTATTTGTTGGAATAAATAAGCTTAAATGTTTCACTGAAACCTATAGAAACGTCTTTACACTGTTTTTGGCAAATGTCATTTTTGTATATCATTAAATAATTCTCTTTTTTTATATATAGAAATATTAACGAGTTTTTTTTCATTTAACAAATCCTAATATGAACAGATATCATTGGTAACTGTATTGTTTGTTTTTTAACGGAGATCAGCACACAAAAACACCGTTCCTGTGATCCACTAGGCGGTTAACTAGTACTAGATACACCTTATCCTCTGCAAGTCGTTGATTACTCCCCCACATATTCAGAGGTGGGAGACTCTTAAACGTAGAATAAAGTTCGTGACCAATCATCACAGAGACTTTGACCGGGTTGGGATTCCAACTCAGGATCCCGGAACTAACATTTAGGCGCCTCACCAACGAGTTTGCCGGCTCAGAAAAAAAACAACAAAAACGTTTTTGAATTCCGTCTCCAAGTGGATATAACAAAGGTACACGTGTCAAAATTGACGAATATTCCCTTAGAACTATTTCTGATAGTTGTACGATGCAAATATGAAACTAGAATATCCCAGTGCACGTGTACCCATATGTGGAATGGCGCATAACTCCTGCAAAACTAATTGTATTTCACACATTTATTGTTTACATGGCAAAGAATTTAACAAATAAATTATTTTCAGTATTACCAAGAAAATGTCATTTCATATTTTTTTAAAGAGAAGTTGTTCCTATTTTTAAAACTATCGTGAACATCTCTAGTTTCATCTTGAAGAGCTGTCGAGAATTTCTTAAATATGAAACTTGGAATACATATCTTCAGATGGTTTGGTATACATTTAAATGTGTAAACTTGGAATACATATCTTCAGATGGTTTGGTTATACGTTTAAATGTGTAAACTTGGAATACACATTTTCAGATGGATTGGTTATACGTTTAAATGTGTAAACTTGGAATACATATCTTCAGGTGGTTTAGTTATACGTTTAAATGTGTAAACTTGGAATACATATCTTCAGATGGATTGGTTATACGTTTAAATGTGTAAACTTGGAATACATATCTTCAGATGGATTGGTTATACGTTTAAATGTGTAAACTTCTAATACATATCTTCAGATGGATTGGTTATACGTTTAAATGTGTAAACTTGGAATACATATCTTCAGGTGGTTTGGTTATACGCTATGAATTGTGGGACAGGCGTAAAATTCCATGCTTTTTCATTGTGTGTTAATAGACCTGATTCGAGCGATATCAGTTTCTATATATAGACTAACTAAAACTATTTAATTCCAGTGTACGGAATTTCATAACATAATGCTAGTTGGCCGTTTTAATACCTAAATAAATGTTATCGTTTAATAAACGCAACTTTAAGTAATTTAAGACTGGTATCTGAAGATTAGAAGCCTCGACCGGCGTGCAAATAGCTACCCCACTAAACAGTGTGGCTATGGTAACGATTTTGAAAGAGCCGGTTTACGTTAAGTTAGTTTTGGGTAGAGTACTGCATACTGATATTTTTGTTTATTTGATTTTTGCTTTTTTTATCAATTTTATATTATTTCATATCATCTTTATTTTAGCTATGTCTAGTTTATTTCTTAACTGTTATATTGTTATTTAGTAGCTCCATGTTTCGTTATGGGCACTATTCATTTATTTTTAATTCGTTTCCAAATTATAATTCTTTTTAAAATGTTATTTTTTTATCAATCGTTTTTTTTTTTAGAAATCTGATTTATATTTTAAATTTTTAAGAATTATCCGTAGATATTTATTCATTTTATAGCTTTTGATGAATTATAAAGATTAACAGAATATCAGGGAATTACTTATTTTTTTATAAATCCAAGTTAAAAATAGTAAAAAAGCATCAATGGAAATAAACTGTTTTCCAAAATAAACTATAGATTAAAAGTGTTTGTTATAGTGAAACATCACTTTAATTTCGCTCACGAGTACCGAAGCCGCTGGCATGCACAGCCGTGATGTCGCTAGTTGTGACTTTGCCAGCCGTGATAATACCATTTCAGCGAGTGCAAATTCAGTGAAATAAAAATAATAATCACTTGAACCAACTATTATTTTCTCTATCATGTGTTTTATACTCTGTATTTCTTCATTTTTTAAAGTATTTTCATAGTAACATATTTTCTTTTTTCTTGTAGCATCTGTATAACAAATAACTACAGAAGACAACTGTAAGTGTCAAGAAATTATCAATGTTATTTCATTAAGTGAGCACCCACGAGACAAAAGCCTGGAGCACATTATTCACGAGTGAAACATAACGTTATATTTCTCTGAAACTTACATTAAATTTTTTTATATATATTTTTTGTTTAAACAGTAAAATTATCACCTCTGATTCCACTTTTTTAAACAAGTGAAAATACTATATAATTGCACTACCGTAAATAATGAAACTGTCTCATAAAAGAGGAATACATATAATAATTTTATCTCTTGTTCATTTTTAAAATATTTTTTTTTTTAAACAGCTAATATTATTTCTTTATTTAATTTTTTTTAAACATATTTTCTAAATTTCTCTTTTTTCTTCTTTTAAAAGATCCCCCCCCCACCCCCCACCCCCCCATCACTCTTTACCTGATCACTCTAAGATAATGGCATAAAATCCAATATGATTATCACAATTTAACTCACTCAGTTACACACAAACTAAATATAGCAGGCACTTAATCCAACAATGCACTGTCCAGTCCCCATGACGTAAGACTTGTATATAGTTCCATAGTAACCGAAAATGTGTCCCATCTAAATGTCCAATATTGGAAATGAGTAAAAGTCGGAGTAATTTTTCCCGTTGTGATGACGATGTAAGATGCGTCCCCGTGAACGATTTATTCTTTAACTGTGTGACTGCAGCGATCGCGGCTTTCATCCGATATGGAAGTCCATGATAAATACACGCCAGTTCTAATATCATTCCAGGAAAACAAAACAATATACCGAAAAAAAGGTTGATATTTTTATTATTAAATCTATTATTACAGATCAGGGCCGACTAAGATTTTTTACTTGGTAAAAGGTTTGTTGATTTTTTAAATAAATATTTTGACAGATAAACACCAGTTATATTGGGAAAAACAGCAACATCTACTACTACTATTACTACTGCTACTACTTCTACTACTACTACTACTACTACTACTACTACTACTATTACAACTACTACTACGGCGACGACTACTACTGCTGCTGCTGCTGCTACTACTACTACTACCACTATTACTACTACTACTTTTTCTACTACTGCTACTACGATTACTATTACTACTACCACTACCACTTCTTTTACTGCTGCTGCTACTACTATTAATTATACTACTACTACTACTACTACTACTACTACTACTACTACTACTACTGCTACTACTACTACTACTACTACTACTACTACTACTACTACTACTTTTTCTTCTAATACTACAACTACTACTACTACTATTACTACTACTACTACTATTACAACTACTTCTACTGCTATTACTACTACTATTATTACTACTACATGAACTACTACTACATGTACTACCACTACTATTACTACTATAACTACTACTACTATTACTACTACTAAATGTAATACTACTGCAACTACTAAATGTATTATTAACAACAACGACTCATCAGCTGTAGATTTCGATCGCTATGTCCTCCTTTCATTGCGTCTATTTTACTGTAAACAATTGGAACAATTAAAATAGATTTTCTCTTCTGAGAGAGAGAACTCATTTGAATATAACATATCAATATTTTATGAGTCTCCCAAACATATATACATTATTTATAACACCGTTAAATTACGCTCATCAATACTAGTATATATGTAATTTGATTCATCTATCAATTATGTTCGTAAAAGATAATTATTCTAGATAAACAGTGGTGCACGTGTAACAGGCATATCGCAAACAAGGTTTATGGGTACCACGTGGCACAATTGACAGAGTGTTACGTAATAGTTAGTATTCATTGAGTAAAAATTCAACAATTAAGAAACCCAAAGGGAGCAACCGCTTAGTTACAAACCACAGTCAAAATTCCCAAACACATCACATTACCATTTACTTGACAGTGTAACATCTGCCAGATACTTAGGTCTAATATTTAACAACTCACTATCCTAGGGCACTCACATCCAGCAAATTACTTCTAAAGCTAATAGAACCCTGGGCTTCCTTAGGAGGGACATATCCATCTCTCCTAAGGCTCCCAAGTGCCTGGCCTATAAGAACTTAGTAAGGACCCAGGTAGAATTTGCTTCCCAAATTTGGAGCATATATGGCCAGTCTGAAATATACCGGTTAGAAATGGTGCAGAGAACAGCGACCAGGTGGTGCTGTAAGCGTTGGAGAAATAGGAACCATGTAAGGGAGATGCTGGAAGACAGACCTTTCTTAGCCAATCCTCCAACATCGTAGGGTTATTTACAGTCTTGTCTTCTATAAAATACACCATGGTTTTGTCTCGATTGACAAGGACAATTAGCTGTCCCATAGCCAATCCCAGTAATCCTCAAGGTCAACCTCATCCCACCCTTTTCAGTATTGAAGATCCCTCGCCTATACTGATTCACTGAAATTCTCCCTTTTTCTTAAGATCATCCCACTTTGGAATTCCCTTCCATGTGAGACTGTGACCTTGGAGACTATTAAACAAGTTCAAGTCTTAGTTCTTAGTTCTAGACTTTAAATGGGTTAGCTGTCAATTTTTTTGACAACTTCGCCTTACCCTTTGTATATAGTTTTACATTTTATAGCGATTTTGCATAGACTTACTTGTAATTTTTTTGTTAGCTTGATCTATGCAAGTTGCCAACATCCCACCTATCGTGATGCTCGACATTGAGCGAGAGCAGTATCGATAGATATATATATATAGGTAGGTAGGTAGGTAGGTAGGTAGGTAGGTAGGTAGGTAGGTAGGTAGGTAGGTAGGTATGTAGGTAGGTAGGAAGGTAGGTAGGTAGGTAGGTAGGTAGGTAGGTAGGTAGGTAGGTAGGTAGGTAGGTAGGTAGGTAAGAAGGTAGGTAGGTAGGTAGGTAGGTAGGTAGGTAGGTAGGTAGGTAGGTAGGAGGTAGGTAGGTAGGTAGGAGGTAGGTAGGTAGGTAGGTAGGTAGGTAGGTAGGTAGGTAGGTAGGTAGGTAAGTAGGTAGGTAAGTAGGTAGGTAGGTAGGTAGGTAGGTAGGTAGTCAAACAAAAAAAGTTTGTTAACATCTAATTAAAAGACGTACCCTTCTATAGATAGCGTCAAACAAAAAATTACAAATTTATACGCCTCCTCTAACACACGACATTACGGTTGTTTAATTGGCGTTCATCACCTTAAGCCCAAAACACACATTTCCATCAGATGTCCTTACGTTTGCAGTCAAATAAAATCGCTCAGATTTTCCAAAATAGAACAGTTCGTTTTACAAAGAATGCCATGACCGTCGGTAGATGTTGACATTCTTACTCCTCAGTTAATGGAATTGTTCCAGGAACGAGAGAATATACCAACTTAGAACGTACTTGCGTTGAAAAGTCCATATAACTTCTAACCTATACATAGCTCCAGATCACATTTCTACAAGCCTCTTCGATAGTAAATCGGCGTCAAACTTTCACTACACGGACGTATGGAGCCATTTGTGGTAGACTATACAGTGTCGTTTACGGTTTTCCATAATTCATAATAGAAATGAAGAATAGAAAAGAACATACTATTTTATTCCTCCATTCAGGAGAGGACACGCTTTAACACAACCATTAAAACAGACAAACATATAAGTAAACTGTATTTAAAATGCATGTTATATGTCATTGGGATCCATAAAATAACCCTTTATTTCATATAGACGCCTTTGGACACCTCTAATATAGACGTCTTTGGACACCTCTAATATAGACGTCTTTGGACACCTCTAATATAGAAGGCTTTTGAATTATTGGGTGAAGTATGTTTATATTAACTGACAGAGTGGAAAACAGTGCAGAAAGTGATCTTCCTGCACTGTTTTCAAAGGCCTTCTGTGATTGGTGCGGGAAAACGCGTATCTGTGGAGTAAAGGGTTAAATGGAAATTCAGAATATATAATATTCAATAAACAAAAAAAAATATGCAGAGTAGAAACTAGTTGTACCCATAAAAATATTAAAAATATTGTTTTGGCAAACAAAACCATTCGTAAAAATCAAGCTGTGCGGACATATATATTTTAACACCATCCCCATCGCCTCTATATTTACACATTTTCCACCCTCTCGCCTTAATAGTTTCTGGATTCGTATTATGCAGATGTTCAGCATGATTATATCTTTATTAACGTTAAACAATAAAAAGTGTAGCTAGTTTCGAATCCTGTGACTCATTTATCATTATATGTATTAACAAAGCAAAACACGAACATTTTTTTTTAAAAACAGAACAAACCCTGAAAAGAACAACACAGGAACAAGTTCTCGATTGTCACCTCCGTACTAATCAATGACGAACGCTCTTCAGAGCAATACACTCGGCAGCAGAATAATGTCCGTTTTATTGACAATAAACGAATGCCTACTTGATGCTGATCCGCATGTCTCTGCTATAAAGATAGGGCGTTATCCCGGATCACGTCAATACTGTCGCATAGTCTGTCGCGATAAGATGCATATTTAAACAGTACGCCGGGAATTGCGCAACTTTTGTAACTGAATACGGTTCATATAAAATAACGGCGGAATCGTGGACAGAATGTTAAAATTCGCGGAAATTGTTACAGATATATATAAATATTACCATATTTGTATTTATATAATACTTCCATCCATAAATTAGATTTTAAAACGAAACGGACGCACGTGGTGAGTTAACACGTTGCTTACCAATATGACATACACATTTGTATATATAGCAAATGAACACTGACAAAACAAAACACATAACTGTGTATGCGATGTATGCTAAATATATGGCACTAAATAGCGAACATAGTACATGTTACCAGATAGTGTCTAGAATAGATATCGTACACGTTACCAGATAGTGTCTAGAGCAGACATCGTACACGTTACCAGATATAATCAAGAGCAGACATCGTTCACGCTACCAGATATTGTCTAGAGCAGACATCATACACGTTACAAGATATTGTCTAGAGCTGATATCGTACACGTTACCAGATATTGTCTAAAGCAGACATCGTACACATTACCAGGTATTGTTTAGAGCAGACATCGTACACGTTACCAGGTATTGTTTAGAGCAGACATCGTACACGTTACCAGGTATTGTTTAGAGCAGACATCGTACACGTTACCAGGTATTGTTTAGAGCAGACATCGTACACATTACCAGGTATTGTTTAGAGCAGACATCGTATACGTTACCAGATATTGTCTAAAGCAGACATCGTACACATTACCAGGTATTGTTTAGAGCAGACATCGTACACGTTACCAGGTATTGTTTAGAGCAGACATCGTACACGTTACCAGGTATTGTTTAGAGCAGACATCGTACACATTACCAGGTATTGTTTAGAGCAGGCATCGTACACATTACCAGGTATTGTTTAGAGTAGATAGCGTACACGTTACCAGGTATTGTTTAGAGCAGATATCGTGAACATTACCAGGTATTGTTTAAAGCAGATATCGTACACGATACCAGGTATTGTCTAGAGAAGAAATCGTACACATTACCAGGTATTGTTTAGAGCAGATATCGTACACGTAACCATATAGTGTCTAGAGCAGATATCGAACACGTTACCAGATATTGTCTAAAGCAGACATCGTAAAAGCTGTATTATATTGTCTAGAACAGACATATTACACGTTACCAGACTTTGTCTAGAGCAGATATCGTACACGTTACCCGATTTTGTCTAGAGCAGATATCGTACACGTTACCATATAGTGTCTAGAGCAGATATCGTACACGTTACCATATAGTGTCTAGAGCAGATATCGTACACGTTACCATATAGTGTCTAGAGCAGATATCGTACACGTTACCAGATATTATCTAGAGCAGATATCGTACACATTACCAGGTATTGTCTAGAACATCATATTACACGTTACCAGAAATTGTTTAGAGCAGATATCGTACACGTTACCAGATTTTGTCTAGAGCAGATATCTTACACGTTACCAAATTTTGTCTAGAACAGATATCGTACACGTTACATATAGTGTTTAGAGCAGACATATCACACGTTACCATATAGTGTCTAGAGCAGATATCGTACACGTTACCATATAGTGTCTAGAGCAGATATCGTACACGTTACCAGATTTTGTCTAAAGCAGACATCGTAAAAGTTGCATGATATTGTCTATAACAGACATATTACACGTTACCATATAGTGTCTAGAGCAGATATTGTACACGTAACCCGATTTTGTCTAGAGCAGATACCGTACACATTTCCAGGTATTGTGTAGAACATACATATTACACGTTATCAGAAATTGTCTAGAGCAGATATCGTACACGTAAACAGATTTTGTCTAGTGCAGATATCGTACACGTTACAGGATATTGTCTAGAGCAGATATCGTACTCGTTACCAGATTTTGTCAAGAGCAGATATCGTACACGTTACCATATAGTGTCTAGAGCTTACACCGTTCACTACACGTTACCAGAAATTGTCTAGATCAGACATAGTACACGTTACCAGATATTGTCTAGAGCAGACATCGTACACATTACCCGATATTGTCTAGAGCAGATATAGTACCGTACACGTTACCATACAGTGTCTAGATAAGATATTGTACACATTACCAGATTTTGTCTAGAGCAGATATCGCACACGTTACCAGATAATGTCTATAGCTGACATCGTACACGTTACCAGAAATTGTCTAGAGCAAACATAGTACACGTTACCAGATATTGTCTAGATCAGATATTGTACACATCACCAGATATTGTGCAGAGTAGATATCGTACACGTTACCGGACATTATCTTAAGCAGACACCGTAAAAGCTGCATGATATTGTCTAGAACAGACATATAACACGTTACCAGATATTGTCCAGAGCAGATATCTTACACGTTACCATATAGTGTCTAGAGCAGATATCGCACACGTTACCAGATTTTGTCTAGAGAAGATATCGTAGACGTTACCAGACAGTGTCTATAGCTGACTTCGTACACGTTACCAAATAGTGTCTATAGCAGATATCGTACACGTTACCAGATATTGTTTAGAGCAGACATCGTATGCGTTACCAGTTATTTTCTAGAGCAGACATCGTACACGTTACCCAATATTGTCCAGAGCAAACATCGTAACAAGCTATCAGATATTATCTAGAGTTGATATCGTACATATTACTATATATTGTCTAGAGCAGACAGCACACACGTTACGACATATTGCTAGAGCGTTTTTGGTACACGTTACCAGATAGTGTCTACAGCAGACATGGTACACATTACCATATATTATCTAAAGCAGATATCATACACATTACCAGATAGTGTCTAGAGCAGACATCGTACACGTTACAGATATTGTCAATAGCAGACATTGAATACGTAACCAGATAGTGGTTATATCAGACATCTTGCATGCTACCAGATATTGTCCAGAGTAGATATCGTACACGTTACCAGATATTGTCTATAGCAGACATCGTACATGTTACTAGATATTGTCTCGAGTAGATATCGTACACGTTACCAGATATTGTCTAGAGCAGATATCGTACACGTTACCTGATAGTGTCTATAGCAGACATCGTACATGTTACTAGATATTGTCTCGAGTAGATATCGTACACGTTACCAGATATTGTCTAGAGCAGATATCGTTCACGTTACTAGATGTAGTCTAGAGTAGATATCGTACACGTGACCAGATATTGTCTAGAATAGATATCGTACACGTTACTAGATAGTGTCTAAAGCAGACACCGTACACGTTACTTGATATTGTCTCGAGTAGATATCGTATACGTTACCTGATATTGTCTAGAGCAGATATTAACAAAGTGTTCGTTACCAGATATTATCTATAGCAGACATCGTGAAAGTATACGTTACTTGATAGTGTCTATAGGAGATATCGCGAAAGTATAGGTTACCAGATAGTGTCTATAGCTGATATCTTGAAAGTATACGTTACCAGATAACATTACCAGATAGTGTCTAGAGCAGATATCGTGAAAGTATACATTACCACAAATTGTCTATTGCAGATATCGTGAAGTATACATTACCACATATTGTCTATAGCAGATATTGTGAAGTATACATTACCACATATTGTCTATAGCAGATATCGTGAAGTATACATTACCACATATTGTCTATAGCAGATATCGTGAAGTATACATTACCACATATTGTCTATAGCAGATATCGTGAAGTATACATTACCACACATTGTCTATAGCAGATATCCTGAAGTATACATTACCACATGTTGTATATAGCAGATATCGTGAAGTAAACATTACCACATATTGTCTATAGCAGATATCGTGAAGTATACATTACCACATATTGTCTATAGCAGATATCGTGCAGTATACATTACCACATATTGTCTATAGCAGATATCGTGAAGTATACATTACCACATGTTGTATATAGCAGATATCGTGAAGTAAACATTACCACATATTGTCTATAGCAGATATCGTGCAGTATACATTACCACATATTTTCTATAGCAGATATCGTGAAGTATACATTACCACACATTGTCTATAGCAGATATCCTGAAGTATACATTACCAGTTATTCCCCGACCTGCCGCAGTCTCCATGATGATGATATACGCCACTGCGTATCATTATGATTCGTCTCTCACCGCTGATTCTGGCTGGAAGAGTTATCAGTTACTTGCGGAGATGGGGTGTGCTATAGAACTGTTTAACCTTCCAGGAAAAAGCGGTTGACGTTAAGCAATGACCTGTTAACCCTTGATAACATAAAAAGACGTTATATCTTTAAACAAACAAACACACACTCACTCAATCATTCCTTCGTTTATTCTTTCATTCGTATATTATTATTATCACTATAATTATTATTACAGATGACATATTTATACAGTACCTGACAATCACTTTTACATCATTATTATTACAGTTGACATATTTATACAGTACGCGACAAACAATATTGCATCATTATTATTACAGTTGACATATTTATACAGTACGTGACAAACGCTGTTACATCACTATTATTACAGTTGACATATTTATACAGTACGCGATAAAAACTATTGCATCATTATTATTACAGTTGACATATTTATACAGTAAGCGACAATCACTATAACATCAATATTATTACAGTTGACATATAAACACTATTGCATCATTATTATTACAGTTGACATATTTATACAGTACGTGACAAACACTATTACATCATTATTATATCAGTTGACATATTTATACAGTACGTGACAAACACTATTACATCATTATTATATCAGTTGACATATTTATACAGTACGTGACAAACACTATTACATCATTATTATATCAGTTGACATATCTATACAGTACGCGATAAACACTATTGCATCATTATTATTACAGTTGACATATTTATACAGTACGTGACAATCACTATTACATCATTATTATATCAGTTGACATATTTATACAGTACGCGACAGTCACTATTACATCATTATTATAACAGTTGACATATTTGTACAGTACGCGACAAATACTATTACATCTTTTAAAAGAAAACTACTCGCGTCTATTATAGACTGTATAACAGCCCATTATACCGACACGAACCCGAATATTGAAAATAAAAAAAAAAAAAAAAAAACAACTTCCAAGCTACAGCAGCAAAACAAAACCTCCAACTGCCAGTTACAAAGCGAAAGGAACATCTTTATAATATTAATATATGCCTCAACATGGCAAAAAACACAGAATTAATCCGATTGATACAGCTATTCCACCGAAGACCCCAAACTATAAATGTTCCCAGATTGAATTTGTGAACACTTAAGTAAATCTCTGTCGCTTCTATTTGTTGAAATTAGATTTGTCTGCAAAAACGAAGGATCGTAAATCGAGAATAGAATGCAAAACTGAAGTAATGGCTTATAAAAAAAGGATGATTTATAACTGGTTGGCTTTTATGCAAAAAAAATGTTTAAGTGATTTTAATGTATAAATCTGCGTATAAGAGTTGGTATATGCATATTTTATCAAATATCAATATTATCGTTGGAAATATAAACGTAACATTGTGATTTATCTATATTGACCGGTATACATACTTCCATCTATGTTGACCGGTATACTTACTTCGTTCTATGTTGACCGGTATGCATACTTCCATCTTTGTTGACAGGTATACATACTTCCATCTATGTTGAACGGTATACTTACTTCATTCTATGTTGACTGGTATGTATACTTCATTCTAAGTTGACCGGTATCGTGTTAGATTCACACTCACTACGGAAAGTCCATGCTTTATGGGTGTACAATAATGCTTATTTATCTGGTGTTACTTTAAGTTATGTATTGATATTTAAATGATTTGTTTCATAATTCCTAAACTTCAAATTGGTAAAGGTAAGAAGAAATATTTCGTCCAATAAAATGTTTAAAATCGCATTCAAATTCGATCAGTATTTACAAAATGAGCGGCTTTATCCTCGATATGTTCTTTTTTTGAAACTTTAATTCTCGAAAGTTACTCAAGAAAGAAATATGAAAACCTGGCAAAACTCATTTGATATAATACATTTTCAATCGGTCATATTGACAAAGTTATCTATATAAGTTTTATTAGAAAAGAAATCATCCAAAATTTACTCATTTCCGAGCAATGTATATTTTTCGCCGTCAAATGGTTCATTTCAAAATCTTAATTCATGAAAGTTATTAAAAATACCAATATGAATTCCTCACAATAACCATTTGGTATACTATATTTTCAAACTGCGATACTTTTAAAGTTATCTTAATAAGCTTAGTTTGATAAATGTTCCTCCAAAATGGATCCATTTCCGAAAATCAACATATCGCCGCCATTGCTTCTACGCGTGAACCGTTCAGAAAGGTCTGGACCCTAATAAACAATGTTAATTATTTTATTTTATTTCATGACCATTAAGAATTGCAAGTTTAATATACCATTCAACAGTAAACATAAATATATATTTTTCATTGTGTTTTGAGGGAAATATAAGAGCAAATCCAGGCAATTGTTTCAGAATATTTTGCCTCGCTTTCGAAAATCTAATCGTTAATTTGACAACATAGAAATCCTTATTTTTTTCAATAGTTTTTTTAAAGAATGGAAATTGGGGAAATTTAAAACAATTTTAAAATAAAGGTTAACATGCTGAAGGAATTTACGAGTGTTTTTGATGAGTAATTTAAGTCTAATTCGACACTTCCAAGGCGTGACGTCATATTTACATTGATGGTGGACACACTTTTCTGATATTCACAACAATTTTAATTTTAAGTTTTGAAATTAAGTGTGGTGTAAGAAAATCACATGTCATCTGAAATATTGAATACATGTATATATAGATTAAAAAATCCAGTGCCCAGTAAGAAAATATAGTTTTGAGTAAAGATGTGTATCGCGTGAGAAAATCAAGTGAAGCGTATGAAAATATAGTATTAAACAAGAAAATTGAATGTCGTGTTAGGATGTTGAGTATGTATAGATTAGAAAATCGAGTACCCAGTAAGAAAAATCTATAGTCCAGTAAGGATGTTGTGTATCTGGTGAGAAAATCTAGTGTTGCGTATGAAAATATAGTGTCAAATCAGACAATTGAATGTCAGGTTAGGATGTTGAGTATATTATCTAGATTAGAAAATCTAGTGCCCAGTAAGAAAAATCTATAGTTGAATAAGGATGTTATTTATTGGGTGAGAAAATATAGTGTCAAAAATAGAAATTGAATGCTATTTAAGGAGGTTGATCATATATAGATAAGAAAATCTAGTGCCCAGTTAAATAATTCTATAGTTGAGTAGGGATGTTGTGTATCAAGTTAGAAAAGCTAGTGTAGCGTATGAAAATATAGTGTTAAATAAGGAAAATTAATGTCATGAAAGGATGTTGAGTAAATATAGAATAAAAAATCTAGTGCCAAGTAAGAAAATTCAATATTCCAGTAAGGATGTTGTGTATCGAATGAGAAAAAGTAGTGTCGCGTATAAAAATATAGTGTCTTATAAGGAAAATGAATGTCATTTAAGCATGTTGAGTATATATAGATCAGAACGTCTAGTGCCCATTAAGAAAAATCTATAGTCGAGTAAGGATGTTGTGTATAAAATGAGAAAATAGAGTGTCATATAAGGAATTTTAATGTTGTGTAAGTATGTTTAGTATATATAGATTAGAAAATCTAGTGCCAAGTAAGAAAAATCTATAGTTGAGTATTGATGTTGTGTATCGAGAGAGAAAAGGTACAAAACGTATGCTTATCATGCTTGCCTTGCATAATTTAAGTACTAAACAAGTGTAATGTTCGTATCATGCAGGTAATTTGTCCAGTGTAATTTAGGTACAACAGTGTGCTTATTATGTAATTGGTGCTTGATTTGTGTCATTTAGGTACCAAACGTGTGTTTCTCATGGCGTTAGTGCCTGTCTTGTGTATATTCGGCATCAAACGTGTGGTTCTCCTTCAATTGATGCTTGTCTTGTGTAATTTAAGTACTAAACACGTGCTTATCATGCAGGTAGAGCTTGTCTTTTGTAATTTAGGTACCTAACGTGTGGTTCTCATGTTGTTTAAGCTTGTCTTGTGCAATATAGGTACAAACGTGTGCATATCATGCCGTTGGTGACTGTCTTTGTATTTTAGGTATCAAACGTGAGGTTCTCGTATGTATTTGTTGCCTATATTGGATAATTTAAGTACCACACACGTGCTTTTCATGCAGGTACGGCTTGTCGTGTGCAATTTAGGCACCAAACATGTGGCTATTATGCCGTTGGTGCTTTAATTGTGTAATTTGGTACCAGACGTGTGGTTCTCATGCCGTTGGTCAAGTCTTGTGTATTTTATGTATCAAACGTGTGGTTATTATGCCGTTGGTGCTTAAATTGTGTTATTTCGTACCAGTCGTGTGGTTCTCATGCCGTTGGTACATGTCTTGTGTATTTTTATAGCAAACATGTGGTTCGCATGCAGTTGGTGCTTTTCTTATGTAATTTAAGTACCAAATAAGCAAGTTCCCACGCTGTTGGTGCTTTAATCGTCTTATTTGAGTAGCAAACGAGTGCATCTCATGCAGTTGGTGCTTGTCTTTTGTAATTTAAGTACCAATCACGTGTCACGTGCTTATCACGCAGCTTTTTTATATCTTGTATAATTCAGGCACTAAACGTGTGGTTCTCATGCCTTTAGTGCCCGTTTTGTGTAAACATCTCCGATTTTGGTAAATTTCTATATTTTTTAACACATCAGTCCGTAAATCTACCAAATCTGTCACTGTGATGTATCCTTATTGGACTATTTATGGATATACACAAAGAACTGATAAGAAAAAAAGATTCCAAGAATATAAGATTGGAAAGGATCCGCAAAACAAGAATGAAGCAAGGATGGAAAGGAAAACAAGTATGAAGTAAGTATGGAAAAGAAAACAAGATTGAAATAAGAACGGAAAAGAAAATAAGAATGAAGTAAGGATGGAAAGGATAAGAAGTATGAAAAAAAAAGAAAATAAGAATGAGGAAAGAGAATATAGTAAAACAATAATGAAGTAAGGATTGAAAGGAAAACACGTATGAAGTATGGATGGAAAAGAAAACAAGATATAATAAGAACGGAAAAGAAAACAAGAATGAAGTAAGGATGGAAAGGATAAGAAAAATGAAAAGAAAGGAAAATAAGAATAAGGAAAGAGAAGATAGTAAAATAATTATGAAGTAAGGATAGAAAGGAAAACAAGTATGAAGTAAGGATTGAAAAGAAAACAAGAATGAAGTAAGGATGTAAATGATAAGAAGAATGAAGTATGAAAAGAAAGGAAAATAAGAATGAGGTAAGAAGAGATAGGAAAACAATAATGAATAAGGATGGAAAGAAAACAAGTATGAATTGAAGATTGAAAAGAAAACAAGATTGAAATAAGAACTGAAAAGAAAAAAAAGAATGAAGTAAGGATGGAAAAGATAAGAAGAATGAGGTAAGAAAAGATACGAAAACAATAACAAGTTTGAACTAAGTATACAAAAGGTTGAATTAAAAGTAAGTATGAAATAAAAACATAGTATGAGTACTGTAAGCTAAGAAATTTGAAGAAAAATAAAAGTAGGTGCAGAAATATATGAGAATATGTAAGAATTTAGGAAAGGCACTTAATCTTCCTAGACCGATGATTAAGCAATTGTAAGAATTCAACCGTAATTTGGTTGACCCAATGGATGGGGATTTATAAACAAGGGGCTATTCACCTAACTGGTAAACCGCCGCGATATAAAGTAACGATAGACCAACATATATTAAGATCTTTTATATACCTAAGATAAAACTTTTATCATGTTACAAACATTTGCATACCATGATTATTATTAAATGATAAAACTATTTTTATTTCGTCATTATATAAATGAATAAATATTTTATCTGTTGTTATATTTTCCACATTTTTAGTTTCACCATAATACTCAATTTGTTTATTTATTTCAAAATAATATAACTTTTATGGTTTATTGAAATAGCTATTATTAGCATTGATAATCCATTGCCAAAGGCATCTTAACAGGTTTCATCGCGATCTGTTAACGACCACGTGTGATTGAGAAGTAATTGATATACATACAAATAGTTACATTTTGTCTTTACAATAAGTTATCTTGTCTAGTCGATTCAAAGTTACATGTCATCAAACGGGATGTAACCAGTCTGGGAATAACAGAATCGTCAAGTGTTACACAACCGTTCCGTCGAAAACAAGTGATACATATTATGTTTTGATTGTCCGTTGTCAGATTTAAGACAGTTAGAATTTTGCCTCTCCAGTGTTATTATTATTTCTGCTTTCTTTGAAAGATGTTGGACTTTTAGGCCACATCATCAATTCAGAAGGAATCAAAACTGACCTAAATAAAACAAAATTGATTCAGGAATACTCCGAGCCAACAACTGTGATAGAGCTAAGTTTAAGGTTATTACAGAAGTTTCATTAACAATTTTGCAAATATTGCAATGCCATTAAACAAACTGCCTGAAAAATCAAACAAGTTCATATTGTCGAGTCAGTGCCAAGAAGCTTTTGATACCTTAACATCAAATTTAATTCATCGCCCATTCTCACCCTACCTGATCTGGCTATCGGAGCGGTATTGCCTCAGAATACATAACATGGGGAGAAGGTTATCGCATACGCAAGAAGAACATTGTCAAAATGCGAAAAGAAATACTCGAAAGGAGTTACAAGCTGTCGTTTACTTTGTCAAATACCTCCGCCACTATTTGTATAGGAAATAATTAATGTAAGGACAGATCACATTTCAATGAAACTTTTAAACTTAAAAAATCCGAGTTCGAGCAGTCAATACTGGACACGTAAAACTCGATTTAACATTGGAATCATTGAAACACTAACAGCACAGATATAACCAAAATACGACAATATATAACTGCCAACGAAATGCCAGTCAGTCACCCGTGCACTAAATGGTAGGAGTGTCATGTGCAAATCTCTGTGGTCTCAACGACAAATATTTGTAGTTGAAAACGATATTATTTATCGTAAATGGGAAGACCAGAAAGGTTATACCAAATCAAGCAGTTATACCAAATGGTAAAAGAAGAAATGTTTTAGAGCTGTGTCACGATCACAAATCAGCTGGCCAGCTGGGTATTACAAAGACGCTCTGCAAAATTAGACAATCATTTTATTGGTTAGGTCTGCAGCGTGATGTAAGACAGTATATAGCCGGTTGTGAAAAGTGTACAAAAAATTAAAGTTCGGGTAAGAAACCGAAGGTTCCAATGCAGTTGCAAAGCTCGTGAACGCCAATGCAGAGAATTACATTAGACTTGTAAGGCGAGATCCTTGTAACGGCTAAGGCATTCATTTACGTTCATTTTATTAGTTTTTGACTATTATACGAAATGGACAGAGGCGTTCGATCTCCCAAATGTGGAAGCAATCACCGTAGCTGAGGTAATGGTAACATAAGTTATTGCCAGATTGGGCGTACCCTCATTGATCCATTCTGACCAAGGCAGTTTGAAGGAAAAACTTTCACAGTATTGTTCAATTTGCATCACATTAAAAAGACTAGAACAACGCCTTATCTATCACCCATAGTCTAATGGGATGGTGGAACGGTTCAATAAGACTATTGAAAAAATGCTCAGTGCTTATGGAATGAACACCATACAGACTGGGATGAGCATTTGCCATTCGTCATGATGGCATATCTGTTAACAGATAACAGATTAACGGAACAGACAACTACTGTTTGTAGTCTAAACTATCTGACGTTTGGGAGAAAGGTATCAACTCCTCTTGATATAATGTGCGAGATGCCCCAAAGCGTGAATCAGATACCCGCGAATAAATGAGCATGAGAGTTAAAAGCGGAAATGAAAGCCACTCATTCATTTGTAAGGAAAAATGTCGTTCAAGCAGTGCTACGACAGAAGCAATTCATGACAAAAAAGTAAAATTGGCAAGTTTTCAAGCCAAACGAAGAAGTATACTTCCCAAGATACTTACCTGGTTATTGTCGCAAATTAACTAGTTTCTGGAGAGGTCTCTTTAAGTTCATTGAACAATTTACATATGTTACATATGAAGTACTTTGTGGTCTTCGTCGGGATTCGTCGCAAGCACCTTGCTGACTGTATGCAAAATAATTTTATGGCCCAGATATAATGTTTGTGATATTGTTGTACGTAAACCCCTTTAAGTATCCAAGATCATTTTGTTTTACAAATATTGTACAAACATTGTCACTTAGTTTTTGCTGTTTTATATATTATCAGATGTTGCCTAAACCAACCATGCAGACATATCCAATGTGTAACTCAAAATAAGAAATCAAACATGGTTGTTATGAAAGAGCATATGAAAAAGTGCGCCCTTGAAAAAATGACCAAGCAATTTAAATGCAATGAGTGTTACTACTCTACCGACGAAAACAACGACCTAAGTAGACGCATGAAGCGTCATACACCTAAAGAAGATGACGGATGACTAACTACTGACCCCGGTGAACTGATAACAGAACCAACAATCCATGTAGAACCACTCAAGGAACCTACTGTAATAAACATTCCTAAAAAAGGAAGAATTGTAAGAAAAGCTTTAGAACCAAAAACACCAGTTATGGCTCTTTTAAAGAGGCCGAAAATGGATAAATTTCGCATTAGCTCCAAGAAGGTACCAAAGGTATCTAGAGCCACGACAGCAAACTTGTGCAGTTTTTCTTAGCTTAAGTAATGCACTGTAATTCGTCCTGAAACTCAAAGTGTAGTCATACCGACAAATGCTGTACCATGCAAACGTGCAGTATAGAGGACTGAAACACAAAGTGTAGGCATACAGACAGATGCTGTACCATTCAAACGTACAGTATAGAGGACTGAAACTCAAAGTGTAGGCATACAGACAGATGCTGTACCATTCAAACGTGCAGTATAGAGGACTGAAACACAAAGTGTAGGCATACAGACAAATGCTGTACCATTCAAACGTACAGTATAGAGGACTGAAACTCAAAGTGTAGGCATACAGACAGATGCTGTACCATGCAAACGTACAGTATAGAGGACTGAAATAATTTCAAGTGAAGACAAAGACATACAGATTGTTGAAAAGATGGAGGAGATATTGAATGAGCACATTTCTTTTGACAAGGACTAATGGTTACATATGAGACCAAAAAAAAACATGTTGGAACAGTTAATTTTTAAAAAAAGATTCGTTTTGTTGTATTTCGTTATTTGCAACTAGCTAGCTATGGTGTTCATTTATTTTGCTATATGTGATATGTGTAAAACAAAAACATGAATACGACATGATGTGTGGGAAATAAAAAAAAGTTATTTATTGTTGTTATTGTATTTACTTTATTATTGTAACAAAAGGTCTCGCGGGACGCAAGAAATTGAGTCGTGAGCATCGCCTACATATCGGAGAATGAATAGTTTTAAGATCATCACGTGAAACTATTTTCTAAATCAAAATTAATATTTATAACAATATCATAAATGAACATCTGAGGTGAGCTCGAGTGTCACCAATATTTGATTCTATAATTTTATTTGTCTGAAAAAAGTGGGCTTATACTGTATACATGACTTCACTACAGTGTACATTGATTTAATAGCGTTTACCTTTTTTTACTGACATTTTATTCCATAACAGTCGGCGTAATATTCTATAGAAAGCCTTTTCATAGTTTATGAAAGCCCAGTTTCTTGCCCAAGCTCAGCTCAACACCTTCGCAATTATAGAAAGATATACATACATACACCCTACTGATTTACTCTTTTGAAAACCAAATTGGTTTGGAGATATTTTTTTTCATATTTTTTGTGGCCATTCGGTTTAACGATTAAGTAAAATTTGGGAATAAATTTTCCCTAGCACATTGATTAATGACTCCACTATAATTTAATGCATTTTTCTTATTTCCACTTTTAAAAATTGGACCAATAATTCCGTTCCCCCAAGCTATCGGATATCCACTGTTATTAAACAATCAATTGTACAATTTTAATAAAAAATGGCGTGATTATATCGTAACATGATTTTGATATTTCGGTATTCAAATTATCTACCCCACAGGATTTATGATTCTTCTGGTGAAAAATTGTGGTTTTGAGTTCATCATTGATAATATTCGAGTGTAAGCCTGCAACAAAGTGTCCTCTTTATCCGGGGGTGGTGGTTGTGGTGAGTGTGGGGGCGGGGGAGAGGTGGGGGTGTTCTGATTCTTACAATCGTAAAAAATATTGTTTTATATTTCTTTTTGACGGACTTCCAAAATTGCGGAAGTTGTTTTTTGCTAATGCTTGAATGTTTTTACCCTCATTTTATATATATTTATTCTTACTTTTCCGTTTCATGCTATTATCGTCTGAACGCATTGATATGTAATTATGTGTGTTTCTGTTGTTTTTTTTTTCTTTTATAAATGCATTTATCGATTTTTTGAAATTTCGTTTTTTGAATTACATTCTTCATTAAATCATATATTTATTACTGTTTTTTTTATTATTTGTCTTTTTATTCTTATTTTGTCCCAAAAACACTGTAAACAGAGTCATACATGCACGTGGTGAATGAATGGACAAGGTCTTCATTATGTGTATCGTTTATAATAACATCTTTGAGCATGTTTAGCAGTTGATAATTTTGATGCAGTAGCAAATCTCTGAGCGATTTTACCTAAGACTTTTCCCACGTGATCCTATTGTATGTCTGTTTATCGTTTATATCATCGGAATGCGGTTTTGCGCTATTTTTCTACCGGATTTTGTTTTAAAACTCACAAAAAAGGTGCGTTCATTAAAATGAAGTACTTTAGAATTTGATATATATTTAATCTGAGAAGTTCAGTAGCAAATATTCTACAGTACTTAAACCACCCTTGTTTGAGCAAAACATATATTCTTCCAAGTTACCATCTGAGAGTAAACGCCCATTGGCATTAACCAGTCCATTTGTTTGACATACCTGTAATAAGCGTCAGAGTCATATCAAACACGTGATCTTTATTTACGCGAGGCAGTATGTTTTTGCTATTTACTACATTACTGTCATCATCTAAGTATTTTTCAAAATCACGAATATCTGTAAGATTTGAAGTTCTTCTATTTATATCACCCAATATTTACCTAAATCATTATATTTCTCCATGCCTAATTCAAGTTGTTCTTTTTTTAAAACTTGAAACCTGGAAGAAATATCATGTCATAATAAGGTTATAAATTCGAGAAAAACAGAGTCTACATGATCCGTATATAATCCATGATAACACGTGCATGTCCTCTTCGTTTTTTTCCCTATTTCTGCCCGGCTTCTTCTGCTGCTGAACGAAAATAAATCACTAAAAACACTCACTAAACTTCTTATGTCTCTTTGTCTTAGAGGTGGCCTATACTCTGAGTTATGCGAACAAATAATCCAGTCCTGGTCACGGCACCATTTAACCTACCCATAGTATAGCATACCAGACTCTATAAAGTATGTTTCCTTATTTAACTCCACATAAAAAATTCCGATATCTTACCCACAACTCCTTTATGATGTTTAATAGCTTCATGATACCCTATAACGTTCAGTGGTTTGATTGACTCTACAGTGTTGAATAGCTTCATGATACCCTATCTGATGGAACTCTATAATGTTAAATAGCTTCATGATACCCTATAATGTTCATTGATTTGATGGAACTCTATAGTATTTAATAACTTCATGATACCCTATAATGTTCAGTGGTTTGATGGAACTCTATAGTGTTTAATAGCTTCATGATACCCTATAATGTTCAGTGGTTTGATGGAACTCTATAGTGTTTAATCGCTTCATGAAACCCTATAATGTTCAGTGTTTTGATGGAACTCTATAGTGTTTAATAACTTCATGATACCCTTTAATGTTCAGTGATTTGATGGAACATTATAGTATTTAATAACTTCATGATACCCTATAATGTTCAGTGGTTTGATGGAACTCTATAGTGTTTAATAGTTTCATGATACCCTATAATGTTCAGTGGTTTGATGGAACTCTATAGTATTTAATAACTTCATGATACCCTATAATGTTCAGTGGTTTGATGGAACTCTATAGTGTTTAATAACTACATGATACCCTATAATGTTCAGTGATTTGATGGAACTCTATAGTATTTAAAAACTTCATGATAGCCTATAATGTTCAGTGATTTGATGAAATCCTATAGTGTTTAATAGTTTCATGATACCATTTCATGTTAAGTTGTTAAATGGAGCCCTATAGTGTTTAATAGCCTCATGGTACCCTCAAGCATATACCCATTAATTTATTAAAAATGCAAAAGTGACGGCCACTTGGAAGATGAATCAGATGTCTTAACCGTGAAGACGTTTGTAGAGTGCGTGGTTCAGTGTAAACCACAGAACCCAGGATCGGAGGGCCGTAGGTTCGATCCTCCCCACGGCAATGTGTGGTGTTCTTGAGCAAGACACTGTTTCTGCATATACTTAGCAATCGTTTTATCCAGGAAGACTTTGAGCATGATTTGTTTATATTGTAATAACGTGTTTCATCGCCGAAGTAAAATAGATAAGTTTTAGCTAAAACGTTTGTGACATTGCTTCTCAGATCAATCAAAATAGAGCCATCAGATTCCAACAATGACTGACAGCTACTGTATGTCATTGTAAAAGTGACACGTGTTATATATGTTTATATGCGTAAAACAGATTACAGCACACGTGGTCGGGTAGTCTACAAACGTGAAGGAGACATAAAATGCATTTAATTAGAAATATGCAAAACAAACAACAATATATTTTTAAATGCCAAAATATACTTACTAGACAAATAATACATTCAGTTTGCACGACTATAGCATCAGTTTTCATCTTTCATCACCCTTCTCAACATTGACCATACCGACACAGAAAGAGGGATTTTGCGATTCAACAATTTCTATCGTCGTCATAGTTTTGATCGTTTGTGCACTTTCGTCCTTAAATTGGGTATAAACCGAACGTCAGACGTCGTATTCACCAACCATTCTTGAGAATGTTCTAAAACTTGAGCTTCAGACTCCAAACTTCGACTTAAGATATCTTGTTTACATTGGCAGATAGAATAATTGTGAGAGTGTATTTGACTATATATCAGGCGTCCCTACATACTTGCAACTGTTTGCTTCAAAAAATGGTTTCTAGTGTTTTTTAAAAAATAAAATTTGAGATCAAGTCTAGGAATATTCTTAAGAATTGTTAGTGCATACCACCCACGGTTTCCTACTCTGTTGTTTGTTTTCAGCGACAGTATGAGATGTAACCCCACCATACCACCCCTGGTTTCCTATCCTGTTGTTTGTTTTCAGCGACAGTATGAGATGGAAGCCCACCATACCACCCCTGGTTTACTATTCTGTTGTTTGTTTTCAGCGACAGTGTGAGATGTAAGCCCACCATACCACCCCTGGTTTCCTATCCTGTTGTTTGTTTTCAGCGACAGTATGAGATGTAAGCCCACCATACCACCCCTGGTTTCCTATTCTGTTGTTTGTTTTCAGCGACAGTATGAGATGTAAGCCCACCATACCACCCCTGGTTTCGTATCCTGTTGTTTGATTTCAGCGACAGTATGAGATGTAAGCCCACCATACCACCCCTGGTTTCCTATCCTGTTGTTTGTTTTCAGCGACAGTATGAGATGTAAGCCCACCATACCACCCCTGGTTTCCTATCCTGTTGTTTGTTATCAGCGACAGTGTGAGATGTAAGCCCACCATACCACCCCTGGTTTCGTATCCTGTTGTTTGTTTTCAGCGACAGTATGAGATGTAAGCCCACCATACCACCCCTGGTTTCCTGTCCTGTTGTTTGTTTTCAGCGACAGTATGAGATGTAAGCCCACCATACCACCCCTGGTTTCCTATCCTGTTGTTTGTTTTCAGCGACAGTATGAGATGTAAGCCCACCATACCACCCCTGGTTTCCTGTCCTATTGTTTGTTTTCAGCGACAGTGTGAGAAGTAAGCCCACCATACCACCCCTGGTTTCCTGTCCTATTGTTTGTTTTCAGCGACAGTATGAGATGTAAGCCCATCATACTACCCCTGGTTTCCTATTCTGTTGTTTGTTTTCAGTGACATTGTGAGAAGTAAGCCCACCATACCACCCCTGGTTTCCTGTCCTATTGTTTGTTTTCAGCGACAGTGTGAGATGTAAGCCCATCATACTACCCCTGGTTTCCTATTCTGTTGTTTGTTTTCAGCGACAGTATGAGATGTAAGCCCACCATACCACCCCTGGTTACCTATTCTGTTGTTTGTTTTCAGCGACAGTGTGAGATGTAAGCCCACCATACCACCCCTGGTTTCCTACTCTGTTGTTTGTTTTCAGCGACAGTATGATATGTAAGCCCACCATACCACCCCTGGTTTCCTGTCCTGTTGTTTGTTTTCAGCGACAGTGTGAGATGTAAGCCCACCATACCACCCCTAGTTACCTACTCTGTTGTTTGTTTTCAGCGACAGTATGATATGTAAGCCCACCATACCACCCCTGGTTACCTACTCTGTTGTTTGTTTTCAGCGACAGTATGAGATGTAACCCCACCATACCACCCCTGGTTTCCTGTCCTGTTGTTTGTTTTCAGCGACAGTGTGAGATGTAAGCCCACCATACCACCCCTGGTTTCCTACTCTGTTGTTTGTTTTCAGCGACAGTGTGAGATGTAAGCCCACCATACCACCCCTGGTTACCTATTCTGTTGTTTGTTTTCAGCGACAGTGTGAGATGTAAGCCCACCATACCACCCCTGGTTTCCTATTCTGTTGTTTGTTTTCAGCGACAGTGTGAGATGTAAGCCCACCATACCACTCCTGGTTTCCTACTCTGTTGTTTGTTTTCAGCGACAGTATGAGATGTAAGCCCACCATACCACCCCTGGTTTCCTATCCTGTTGTTTGTTTTCAGCGACAGTATGAGATGTAAGCCCACCATACCACCCCTGGTTTCCTGTCCTGTTGTTTGTTTTCAGCGACAGTGTGAGATGTAAGCCCACCATACCACCCCTGGTTTCCTATTCTGTTGTTTGTTTTTAGCGACAGTGTGAGATGTAAGCCCACCATACCACTCCTGGTTTCCTACTCTGTTGTTTGTTTTCAGCGACAGTATGAGATGTAAGCCCACCATACCACCCCTGGTTTCCTATCCTGTTGTTTGTTTTCAGCGACAGTATGAGATGTAAGCCCACCATACCACCCCTGGTTTCCTGTCCTGTTGTTTGTTTTCAGCGACAGTGTGAGATGTAAGCCCACCATACCACCCCTGGTTTCCTATTCTGTTGTTTGTTTTCAGAGACAGTGTGAGATGTAAGCCCACCATACCACCCCTGGTTTCCTATTCTGTTGTTTGTTTTCAGCGACAGTGTGAGATGTAAGCCCACCATACCACCCCTGGTTTCCTACTCTGTTGTTTGTTTTCAGCGACAGTATGATATGTAAGCCCACCATACCACCCCTGGTTACCTACTCTGTTGTTTGTTTTCAGCGACAGTATGAGATGTAAGCCCACCACACCACCCCTGGTTTCCTGTCCTGTTGTTTGTTTTCAGCGACAGTATGAGATGTAAGCCCACCATACCACCCCTGGTTTCCTATTATGTTGTTTGTTTTCAGCGACAGTATGAGATGTAAGCCCACCATACCACCCCTGGTTTCCTGTCCTGTTGTTTGTTTTTAGCGACAGTATGAGATGTAAACCCACCATACCACCCCTGGTTTCCTGTCCTGTTGTTTGTTTTCAGCGACAGTATGAGATGTAAGCCCACCATACCACCCCTGGTTACCTGTCCTGTTGTTTGTTTTTAGCGACAGTGTGAGATGTAAGCCCACCATACCACCCCTGGTTTCCAGTCCTGTTGTTTGTTTTCAGCGACAGTGTGAGATGTAAGCCCACCATACCACCCCTGGTTTACTGTCCTGTTGTTTGTTTTCAGCGACAGTATGAGATGTAAGCCCACCATACCACCCCTGGTTTCCTATTATGTTGTTTGTTTTCAGCGACAGTATGAGATGTAAGCCCACCATACCACCCCTGGTTTCCTGTCATGTTGTTTGTTTTCAGCGACAGTATGAGATGTAAGACCATCATACCACCCCTGGTTTCCTGTCCTGTTGTTTGTTTTTAGCGACAGTATGAGATGTAAGCCCACCATACCACCCCTGGTTTCCTGTCCTGTTGTTTGTTTTCAGCGACAGTATGAGATGTAAGCCCACCATACCACCCCTGGTTACCTGTCCTGTTGTTTGTTTTTAGCGACAGTGTGAGATGTAAGCCAACCATACCACCCCTGGCTTCCTTCTCTGTTGTTTGTTTTCAGCGACAGTGTGAGATGTAAGCCCCCCATACCACCCCTGGTTTCCTACTCTGTTGTTTGTTTTCAGCGACAGTGTGAGATGTAAGCCCACCATACCACCCCTGGTTTCCTATTCTGTTGTTTGTTTTCAGCGACAGTGTGAGATGTAAGCCCACCATACCACCCCTGGTTTCCTACTCTGTTGTTTGTTTTCAGCGACAGTATGAGATGTAAGCCCACCATACCACCCCTGGTTTCCTATCCTGTTGTTTGTTTTCAGCGACAGTATGAGATGTAAGCCCACCATACCACCCCTGGTTTCCTATCCTGTTGTTTGTTATCAGCGACAGTGTGAGATGTAAGCCCACCATACCACCCCTGGTTTCGTATCCTGTTGTTTGTTTTCAGCGACAGTATGAGATGTAAGCCCACCATACCACCCCTGGTTTCCTGTCCTGTTGTTTGTTTTCAGCGACAGTATGAGATGTAAGCCCACCATACCACCCCTGGTTTCCTGTCCTGTTGTTTGTTTTCAGCGACAGTATGAGATGTAAGCCCACCATACCACCCCTGGTTTCCTGTCCTGTTGTTTGTTTTCAGCGACAGTGTGAGATGTAAGCCCACCATACCACCTCTGGTTTCCTATCCTGTTGTTTGTTTTCAGCGACAGTGTGAGATGTAAGCCCACCATACCACCCCTGGTTTCCTACTCTGTTGTTTGTTTTCAGCGACAGTGTGAGAAGTAAGCCCACCATACCACCCCTGGTTTCCTGTCCTATTGTTTGTTTTCAGCGACAGTGTGAGATGTAAGCCCACCATACCACCCCTGGTTTCCTGTCCTATTGTTTGTTTTCAGCGACAGTGTGAGAAGTAAGCCCACCATACCACCCCTGGTTTCCTGTCCTATTGTTTGTTTTCAGCGACAGTATGAGATGTAAGCCCATCATACTACCCCTGGTTTCCTATTCTGTTGTTTGTTTTCAGCGACATTGTGAGAAGAAAGCCCACCATACCACCCCTGGTTTCCTGTCCTATTGTTTGTTTTCAGCGACAGTGTGAGATGTAAGCCCATCATACTACCCCTGGTTTCCTATTCTGTTGTTTGTTTTCAGCGACAGTATGAGATGTAAGCCCACCATACCACCCCTGGTTACCTATTCTGTTGTTTGTTTTCAGCGACAGTGTGAGATGTAAGCCCACCATACCACCCCTGGTTTCCTACTCTGTTGTTTGTTTTCAGCGACAGTATGATATGTAAGCCCACCATACCACCCCTGGTTTCCTGTCCTGTTGTTTGTTTTCAGCGACAGTGTGAGATGTAAGCCCACCATACCACCCCTAGTTACCTACTCTGTTGTTTGTTTTCAGCGACAGTATGATATGTAAGCCCACCATACCACCCCTGGTTACCTACTCTGTTGTTTGTTTTCAGCGACAGTATGAGATGTAAGCCCACCATACCACCCCTGGTTTCCTGTCCTGTTGTTTGTTTTCAGCGACAGTGTGAGATGTAAGCCCACCATACCACCCCTGGTTTCCTACTCTGTTGTTTGTTTTCAGCGACAGTGTGAGATGTAAGCCCACCATACCACCCCTGGTTACCTATTCTGTTGTTTGTTTTCAGCGACAGTGTGAGATGTAAGCCCACCATACCACCCCTGGTTTCCTATTCTGTTGTTTGTTTTCAGCGACAGTGTGAGATGTAAGCCCACCATACCACTCCTGGTTTCCTACTCTGTTGTTTGTTTTCAGCGACAGTATGAGATGTAAGCCCACCATACCACCCCTGGTTTCCTATCCTGTTGTTTGTTTTCAGCGACAGTATGAGATGTAAGCCCACCATACCACCCCTGGTTTCCTGTCCTGTTGTTTGTTTTCAGCGACAGTGTGAGATGTAAGCCCACCATACCACCCCTGGTTTCCTATTCTGTTGTTTGTTTTTAGCGACAGTGTGAGATGTAAGCCCACCATACCACTCCTGGTTTCCTACTCTGTTGTTTGTTTTCAGCGACAGTATGAGATGTAAGCCCACCATACCACCCCTGGTTTCCTATCCTGTTGTTTGTTTTCAGCGACAGTATGAGATGTAAGCCCACCATACCACCCCTGGTTTCCTGTCCTGTTGTTTGTTTTCAGCGACAGTGTGAGATGTAAGCCCACCATACCACCCCTGGTTTCCTATTCTGTTGTTTGTTTTCAGAGACAGTGTGAGATGTAAGCCCACCATACCACCCCTGGTTTCCTATTCTGTTGTTTGTTTTCAGCGACAGTGTGAGATGTAAGCCCACCATACCACCCCTGGTTTCCTACTCTGTTGTTTGTTTTCAGCGACAGTATGATATGTAAGCCCACCATACCACCCCTGGTTACCTACTCTGTTGTTTGTTTTCAGCGACAGTATGAGATGTAAGCCCACCACACCACCCCTGGTTTCCTGTCCTGTTGTTTGTTTTCAGCGACAGTATGAGATGTAAGCCCACCATACCACCCCTGGTTTCCTATTATGTTGTTTGTTTTCAGCGACAGTATGAGATGTAAGCCCACCATACCACCCCTGGTTTCCTGTCCTGTTGTTTGTTTTTAGCGACAGTATGAGATGTAAACCCACCATACCACCCCTGGTTTCCTGTCCTGTTGTTTGTTTTCAGCGACAGTATGAGATGTAAGCCCACCATACCACCCCTGGTTACCTGTCCTGTTGTTTGTTTTTAGCGACAGTGTGAGATGTAAGCCCACCATACCACCCCTGGTTTCCAGTCCTGTTGTTTGTTTTCAGCGACAGTGTGAGATGTAAGCCCACCATACCACCCCTGGTTTACTGTCCTGTTGTTTGTTTTCAGCGACAGTATGAGATGTAAGCCCACCATACCACCCCTGGTTTCCTATTATGTTGTTTGTTTTCAGCGACAGTATGAGATGTAAGCCCACCATACCACCCCTGGTTTCCTGTCATGTTGTTTGTTTTCAGCGACAGTATGAGATGTAAGCCCATCATACCACCCCTGGTTTCCTGTCCTGTTGTTTGTTTTTAGCGACAGTATGAGATGTAAGCCCACCATACCACCCCTGGTTTCCTGTCCTGTTGTTTGTTTTCAGCGACAGTATGAGATGTAAGCCCACCATACCACCCCTGGTTACCTGTCCTGTTGTTTGTTTTTAGCGACAGTGTGAGATGTAAGCCAACCATACCACCCCTGGCTTCCTTCTCTGTTGTTTGTTTTCAGCGACAGTGTGAGATGTAAGCCCCCCATACCACCCCTGGTTTCCTACTCTGTTGTTTGTTTTCAGCGACAGTGTGAGATGTAAGCCCACCATACCACCCCTGGTTTCCTATTCTGTTGTTTGTTTTCAGAGACAGTGTGAGATGTAAGCCCACCATACCACCCCTGGTTTCCTACTCTGTTGTTTGTTTTCAGCGACAGTATGAGATGTAAGCCCACCACACCACCCCTGGTTTCCTACTCTGCTGTTTGTTTTCAGCGACAGTATGAGATGTAAGCCCACCATACCACCCCTGGTTTCCTACTCTGCTGTTTGTTTTCAGCGACAGTATGAGATGTAAGCCCACCATACCACCCCTGGTTTCCTACTCTGCTGTTTGTTTTCATCGACAGTATGAGATGTAAGCCCACCATACCACCCCTGGTTTCGTACTCTGTTGTTTGTTTTCAGCGACAGTGTGAGATGTAAGCCCATCATACTACCCCTGGTTTCCTATCCTGTTGTTTGTTTTCAGCGACAGTATGAGATGTAAGCCCACCATACCACCCCTGGTTTCCTGTCCTGTTGTTTGTTTTCAGCGACAGTGTGAGATGTAAACCCACCATACCACCCCTGGTTTCCTACTCTGTTGTTTGTTTTCAGCGACAGTGTGAGATGTAAGCCCACCATTCCACCCCTGGTTTCCTACTCTGTTGTTTGTTTTCAGCGACAGTATGAGATGTAAGCCCACCATACCACCCCTGGTTTCCTACTCTGTTGTTTGTTTTCAGCGACAGTGTGAGATGTAAGCCCACCATACCACCCCTGGTTTCATGTCCTGTTGTTTGTTTTCAGCGACAGTGTGAGATGTAAGCCCACCATACCACCCGTGGTTTCCTACTCTGTTGTTTGTTTTCAGCGACAGTGTGAGATGTAAGCCCACCATACCACCCCTGGTTTCCTACTCTGTTGTTTGTTTTCAGCGACAGTATGAGATGTAAGCCCACCATACCACCCCTGGTTTCCTACTCTGTTGTTTGTTTTCAGCGGCATTGTGAGATGTAAGCCCACCATACCACCCCTGGTTTCCTGTCCTGTTGTTTGTTTTCAGCGACAGTGTGAGATGTAAGCCCACCATACCACCCCTGGTTTCCTATCCTGTTGTTTGTTTTTAGCGACAGTATGAGATGTAAGCCCACCATACCACCCCTGGTTTCCTATCCTGTTGTTTGTTTTCAGCGACAGTATGAGATGTAAGCCCACCATACCACCCCTTGTTTCCTATTCTGTTGTTTGTTTTCAGCGACAGTATGAGATGTAAGCCCACCATACCACCCCTGGTTTCGTACTCTGTTGTTTGTTTTCAGCGACAGTATGAGATGTAAGCCCACCATACCACCCCTGGTCTCCTGTCCTGTTGTTTGTTTTCAGCGACAGTATGAGATGTAAGCCCACCATACCACCCCTGGTTTCGTACTCTGTTGTTTGTTTTCAGCGACAGTGTGAGATGTAAGCCCACCATACCACCCCTGGTTTCGTACTCTGTTGTTTGTTTTCAGCGACAGTATGAGATGTAAGCCCACCATACCACCCCTGGTTTACTGTCCTGTTGTTTGATTTCAGCGACAGTATGAGATGTAAGCCCACCATACCACCCCTGGTTTCCTGTCCTGTTGTTTGTTTTCAGCGACAGTATGAGATGTAAGCCCACCATACCACCCCTGGTTTCGTACTCTGTTGTTTGTTTACAGCGACAGTGTGAGATGTAAGACCACCATACCACCCCTGGTTTCCTATTCTGTTGTTTGTTTTCAGCGACAGTATGAGATGTAAGCCCACCATACCACCCCTGGTTTCCTATCCTGTTGTTTGTTTTCAGCGACAGTGTGAGATGTAAGCCCACCATACCACCCCTGGTTTCCTACTCTGTTGTTTGTTTTCAGCGACAGTATGAGATGTAAGCCCACCATACCACCCCTGGTTTCCTACTCTGTTGTTTGTTTTCAGCGACAGTATGAGATGTAAGCCCACCATACCACCCCTGGTTACCTATTCTGTTGTTTGTTTTCAGCGACAGTGTGAGATGTAAGCCCACCATACCACCCCTGGTTTCCTATTCTGTTATTTGTTTTCAGCGACAGTGTGAGATGTAAGCCCACCATACCACCCCTGGTTTCCTGTCCTGTTGTTTGTTTTCAGCGACAGTATGAGATGTAAGCCCACCATACCACCCCTGGTTTCCTATTCTGTTCTTTGTTTTCAGCGACAGTATGAGATGTAAGCCCACCATACCACCCCTGATTTCCTATTCTGTTGTTTGTTTTCATCGACAGTATGAGATGTAAGCCCACCATACCACCCCTGGTTTCGTACTCTGTTGTTTGTTTTCAGCGACAGTGTGAGATGTAAGCCCACCATACCACCCCTGGTTTCCTATCCTGTTGTTTGTTTTCAGCGACAGTATGAGATGTAAGCCCACCATACCACCCCTGGTTTCGTACTCTGTTGTTTGTTTTCAGCGACAGTGTGAGATGTAAGCCCACCATACCACCACTGGTTTACTGTCCTGTTGTTTGTTTTCAGCGACAGTATGAGATGGAAGCCCACCATACCACCCCTGGTTTCCTACTCTGTTGTTTGTTTTCAGCGACAGTATGAGATGTAAGCCCACCATACCACCCCTGGTTTCGTACTCTGTTGTTTGTTTTCAGTGACAGTATGAGATGTAAGCCCACCATACCACCCCTGGTTTCCTGTCATGTTGTTTGTTTTCAGCGACAGTGTGAGATGTAAGCCCACCATACCACCCCTGGTTTCCTACTCTGTTGCTTGTTTTCAGCGACAGTATGAGATGTAAGCCCACCATACCACCCCTGGTTTCCTATTCTGTTGTTTGTTTTCAGCGACAGTGTGAGATGTAAGCCCACCATACCACCCCTGGTTTCCTATTCTGTTGTTTGTTTTCAGCGACAGTATGAGATGTAAGCCCACCATACCACCCCTGGTTACCTATTCTATTGTTTGTTTTCAGCGACAGTGTGAGATGTAAGCCCACCATACCACCCCTGGTTTCCTATTCTGTTGTTTGTTTTCAGCGACAGTATGAGATGTAAGCCCACCATACCACCCCTGGTTACCTATTCTGTTGTTTGTTTTCAGCGACAGTATGAGATGTAAGCCCACCATACCACCCCTGGTTACCTATTCTGTTGTTTGTTTTCAGCGACAGTGTGAGATGTAAGCCCACCATACCACCCCTGGTTTCCTGTCCTGTTGTTTGTTTTCAGCGACAGTGTGAGATGTAAGCCCACCATACCACCCCTGGTTTCCTGTCCTGTTGTTTGTTTTCAGCGACAGTGTGAGATGTAAGCCCACCATACCACCCCTGGTTTCCTGTCCTGTTGTTTGTTTTCAGCGACAGTGTGAGATGTAAGCCCACCATACCACCCCTGGTTTCCTGTCCTGTTGTTTGTTTTCAGCGACAGTGTGAGATGTAAGCCCACCATACCACCCCTGGTTTCCTGTCCTGTTGTTTGTTTCCAGCGACAGTATGAGATGTAAGCCCACCATACCACCCCTGGTTTCCTACTCTGTTGCTTGTTTTCAGCGACAGTATGAGATGTAAGCCCACCATACCACCCCTGGTTTCCTATTCTGTTGTTTGTTTTCAGCGACAGTGTGAGATGTAAGCCCACCATACCACCCCTGGTTTCATATTCTGTTGTTTGTTTTCAGCGACAGTATGAGATGTAAGCCCACCATACCACCCCTGGTTACCTATTCTGTTGTTTGTTTTCAGCGACAGTATGAGATGTAAGCCCACCATACCACCCCTGGTTACCTATTCTGTTGTTTGTTTTCAGCGACAGTGTGAGATGTAAGCCCACCATACCACCCCTGGTTTCCTATTCTGTTGTTTGTTTTCAGCGACAGTATGAGATGTAAGCCCACCATACCACCCCTGGTTTCCTATTCTGTTGTTTGTTTTCAGCGACAGTGTGAGATGTAAGCCCACCATACCACCCCTGGTTTCCTACTCTGTTGTTTGTTTTCAGCGACAGTATGAGATGTAAGCCCACCATACCACCCCTGGTTTCCTACTCTGTTGTTTGTTTTCAGCGACAGTATGAGATGTAAGCCCACCATACCACCCCTGGTTACCTATTCTGTTGTTTGTTTTCAGCGACAGTGTGAGATGTAAGCCCACCATACCACCCCTGGTTTCGTACTCTGTTGTTTGTTTTCAGCGACAGTATGAGATGTAAGCCCACCATACCACCCCTGGTTTCCTATCCTGTTGTTTGTTTTCAGCGACAGTGTGAGATGTAAGCCCACCATACCACCCCTGGTTTCCTACTCTGTTGTTTGTTTTCAGCGACAGTATGAGATGTAAGCCCACCATACCACCCCTGGTTTCCTACTCTGTTGTTTGTTTTCAGCGACAGTATGAGATGTAAGCCCACCATACCACCCCTGGTTACCTATTCTGTTGTTTGTTTTCAGCGACAGTATGAGATGTAAGCCCACCATACCACCCCTGGTTACCTATTCTGTTGTTTGTTTTCAGCGACAGTATGAGATGTAAGCCCACCATACCACCCCTGGTTTTCTATTCTGTTGTTTGTTTTCAGCGACAGTGTGAGATGTAAGCCCACCATACCACCCCTGGTTTCCTATTCTGTTGTTTGTTTTCAGCGACAGTATGAGATGTAAGCCCACCATACCACCCCTGGTTACCTATTCTGTTGTTTGTTTTCAGCGACAGTATGAGATGTAAGCCCACCATACCACCCCTGGTTTCGTATCCTGTTGTTTGTTTTCAGCGACAGTATGAGATGTAAGCCCACCATACCACCCCTGGTTTCCTATTCTGTTGTTTGTTTTCAGCGACAGTATGAGATGTAAGCCCACCATACCACCCCTGGTTTCGTACTCTGTTGTTTGTTTTCAGCGACAGTGTGAGATGTAAGCCCACCATACCACCCCTGGTTTCCTACTCTGTTGTTTGATTTCAGCGACAGTGTGAGATGTAAGCCCACCATACCACCCCTGGTTTCCTATCCTGTTGTTTGTTTTCAGCGACAGTGTGAGATGTAAGCCCACCATACCACCCCTGGTTTCCTATCCTGTTGTTTGTTTTCAGCGACAGTGTGAGATGTAAGCCCACCATACCACCCCTGGTTTACTGTCCTGTTGTTTGTTTTCAGCGACAGTGTGAGATGTAAGCCCACCATACCACCCCTGGTTTCCTATCCTGTTGTTTGTTTTCAGCGACAGTATGAGATGTAAGCCCACCATACCACCCCTGGTTTACTGTCCTGTTGTTTGTTTTCAGCGACAGTATGAGATGTAAGCCCACCATACCACCCCTGGTTTCCTGTCCTGTTGTTTGTTTTCAGCGACAGTGTGAGATGTAAGCCCACCATACCACCCCTGGTTTCCTGTCCTGTTGTTTGTTTTCAGCGACAGTGTGAGATGTAAGCCCACCATACCACCCCTGGTTTCCTACTCTGTTGTTTGATTTCAGCGACAGTGTGAGATGTAAGCCCACCATACCACCCCTGGTTTCCTATCCTGTTGTTTGTTTTCAGCGACAGTGTGAGATGTAAGCCCACCATACCACCCCTGGTTTCCTATCCTGTTGTTTGTTTTCAGCGACAGTGTGAGATGTAAGCCCACCATACCACCCCTGGTTTACTGTCCTGTTGTTTGTTTTCAGCGACAGTGTGAGATGTAAGCCCACCATACCACCCCTGGTTTCCTATCCTGTTGTTTGTTTTCAGCGACAGTATGAGATGTAAGCCCACCATACCACCCCTGGTTTACTGTCCTGTTGTTTGTTTTCAGCGACAGTATGAGATGTAAGCCCACCATACCACCCCTGGTTTCCTGTCCTGTTGTTTGTTTTCAGCGACAGTGTGAGATGTAAGCCCACCATACCACCCCTGGTTTCCTGTCCTGTTGTTTGTTTTCAGCGACAGTGTGAGATGTAAGCCCACCATACCACCCCTGGTTTCCTGTCCTGTTGTTTGTTTTCAGCGACAGTGTGAGATGTAAGCCCACCATACCACCCCTGGTTTCCTGTCCTGTTGTTTGTTTTCAGCGACAGTATGAGATGTAAGCCCACCATACCACCCCTGGTTTCCTGTCCTGTTGTTTGTTTTCAGCGACAGTATGAGATGTAAGCCCACCATACCACCCCTGGTTTACTGTCCTGTTGTTTGTTTTCTGCGACAGTGTCAGATGTAAGCCCACCATACCACCCCTGGTTTCGTGTCCTGTTGTTTGTTTTCAGCGACAGTGTGAGATGTAAGCCCACCATACCTCCCCTGGTTTCCTATTCTGTTGTTTGTTTTCAGCCGACATTATGAGTTGTTGGCCCACCATTGATTTGTGTTTTTTATTCTACAGTAAATAAAACATGTTTGCATGCTTGTTATTTATAGGGATAGGCCCAATGAAAGAAGTAAAACTGATATTTTATTGTTTTTCAACTCTACACTGCCCAACTATAATGAGAAAAGTAAGGATCGTGTAGCATATAAGCATATAAGATTTGTTATTTGTTCAGTGTGTACACTGTTGACAAATTGAAATTAAAATTCCGAAATTCTGTATTCAAACTCGAATTTCCAAGCATCATATCTTTTCTAAATTCACAAAATTCAAACATGACAATGCTTTTAAATATACAAATGAGAATTAGAATAATAAGAAAAGTGCACTTTAAAGAAGAACAAGAGTTGTCAGAAGACAAAAAAGCTCGCCAATGGGATAAAACTCACCACCCATGCAAAGATTGAGTTTGGAGGCAAACATCAAAACTGAAACGCAACTAAACGCAAAAGTTTAACCTGGGTGTCTACAGATGAAAAATTAAGTCCAAAAGGACCATAACTTTGCAATCATGCAACCCTGCGTTATGGTTCTTGTCTCTGTGTGTTCCATCGATGATGGTGAACACTCATGTGAAGTTTCATTCATATCCAATGAGTGGTTGCATAGATATCTTACCTGATAAAAACTTTAACCTGAAAAATTAAGTAAAAAAAGGGCCATAACTCTGCCAAAATGCAATCCAGAGTTATAATTCTTGGCTGTGTGTGTTCTAATGATAATGGTGAATACACACACGAAGTTTCATTTATATCTAATGAGTGGTTGCATAGATATCTTAAACTTAAACGCAAAAGTTTAACCTGGGTGTCTTCATACGACGCCGACGCCGAGGTCATGGCAATAGTTCTCCTTGGGCATTCGTCCCGGCAAGCTAAAAAACAAGGATTATTAATAGCCACCACTATACGACTACCAAACGGAAGCATATCTTGTTTCAAGTGATAGTGGTATGTCTAAAAATAAGTATGTGTCAATCTGCGAAATGCGTCTAAAACGGTTTGATGGCATATAAGTTGACTTCATGATAAACCATTGCTATAAAAGTATATTCAAAGACCAATTAGACTGTCACGAGGCCAAGGAAAATTCCAAACCTCAAAATTAATGGTACATAAATATATACAATCTCAAAATTATTATATGTTAGATTTTAGACTTGATGAGTCAAATATTGTCACTGCAATTTACTGCGAGAATAGATTCACTTTAACGATGTCACCTAAAGGCTTGCGTGTGATATACAATACAGGCAAAAGTTGTGATCACGTAAGTTCTATAACGTGTCATAAAATATCTACATAAATGTTATTATCTTGTCGTTATGTCTTTTTTTGTTATCTGTCTACACTATGAACTAAATGACTCGAGACTGAGTTAGACTTATATTGACAATGGTAGGAGCGGTATGAAGGCGACGTTGCTATGGAATTACCAACGTAGAAAGGGACATAACTCGGTAAGCTGTACTCATTTGAACAAAGAATACCGATGCTACTGTTTTCAATCAAATTTCACTTGTAATTGAATGAATTATTCGATAAAAACAAACAATCAAATAATGTATAGTGAATATGTTCCAGTCTTCATTTTATAGTTGTTTCGCATCATTTTGTTTCTGTAGTAGTTTCGCATCATTTTGTTTTTGTAGTACTTTCGCATCATTTTGTTCTTGTAGTAGTTTCACATTATTCTGTTTCTGTAGTAGTTTTGCATCATTTTGGTTTTGTAGTAGTTTTGCATTATTCTGTTTTTGTAGTAGTTTCGCATCATTTTGTTCTTGTAGTAGTTTCGCATCATTTTGTTCTTGTAGTAGTTTCGCATCATTTTGTTCTTGTAGTAGTTTTGCATTATTCTGTTTTTGTAGTAGTTTCGCATCATTCTGTTTTTGTAGTAGTTTCGCATCATTCTGTTTTTGTAGTAGTTTCGCATCATTTTGTTTTTTAGTAGTTTCGCATCATTTTGTTTTTGTTGCTAACATAAATTAACTCTGGAAATTGATAATTCACAAAGCCATTCAATTTAAACAAAAAACCCTGGTCAATGTATGATTTTTTCTTTATGATCGCAGATTTTGAACCAGTGAGATATTAGTCACAGACAAAGGCTGTTTTTTACTAAGTTTTGGACAATCATGTTACAATGGAGCCCTATGGAAAATATAATAGTGGTGCGAGCCGACAAGTCTGCTTTCGTTGATGAGTCAGAAACACAGAAATCTACCTCTTGCTGGCGGATCAGAAAAACAGCAAAGGCAAAATAAAGCAGACTGATTCGTCTTTTGACGGATCGGAAATAATGAATCATTGACGGGTTAGAATTAGAGAGTAGTGTTTATTGGTTACGCGTCAGAATTAACAGAAAATTGCTTCTTGTGTACGTGTCAGAATTACAGAATACCGTTTATTGTTGACGGGTCAGAATTACAGAACATTATACAATTATGGACTTTTCACCTGTGCAATATGATGTGCTATGCACCAGCTACCGCCTCTGTCAATATTTATGTTTTTCTGGTGGATAGCACATCATATTGCACAGGTTAAAAGTCCTTAACTGTTGTATTATATAAAAATATAAATAAATGTATTCTGAGCCTAGATCTTGTCTAGCTTTTTCGTTAGGGAAATAACGAAAAGTCACCAAATTAAGATATGCATTTTATGTAACAATAGTAGACCTATTTAAATAAAGAAATCAAATAACTATAACTTAAAAAAAGATATTGAAAATAAAATTCTCCGTGTGGGATTCGAATCATGGCAGAAAAAAAACAAAATCTTGCATAAGTTCAACGTCTTAACACCATTCGGCCACAGACACATTTGATAAATGTTTATTGACTTTATAGTTAAATTAATCTGACATTTGAGTGTTTCTCTCGTATATACTGGCGACATATATTAATTGATTGAATATTGCCATTTTTATCGTTTCGGCATCTTTATTATCGATAATTTTGCTGAAATCCGACGCGAATCTTTTGTTGATATAACCATTTGAAAAAAACGCCGCATTCGGAACATCTCAGTTTTCATCGTTGCGTTCGGCTAACACTTGGAATTCCCAGTGGCTTTTGTTAGTAACCGTAATTTTATAC
Organism: Panopea generosa; assembly: GCA_029582155.1. NCBI lineage: Eukaryota > Metazoa > Mollusca > Bivalvia > Adapedonta > Hiatellidae > Panopea > Panopea generosa. The sequence goes on from CM055905.1 coordinate 36,840,001, forward strand.
ACAGTTTTGCAAAACCAAAGTAAAAACTGTTCAATATCATATAATGTTTTATTCAATGAGGGATCATTCTGGCCAATCAGAATTCATTTATTTATAGATTATATAATAATGTATACTGTTGACGGGTCAGAATTACAGAATACTGTTTATTGGTGACGAGTCAGAATTACAGAATATTGTTGACGGGTCAGAATTACAGAATACTGTTTATTGTTGACGGGTCAGAATTACAGATTACTGCTTATTGTTGACGGGTCAGAATTACAGAATATTGCTTCTTATTGAAGGATCGAAACACAAAACACTTCGTCTTGTTGACTGGCCGGAAACATTGAAAACCACGTCTTGTTGACTGGTCAGAAACACACACAAAAAAATTACGTATTGTTGACTGGTCAGAAACACAGAAAACTACGTGTTGTTGATGTTCCAGGAATATAGCGACATGCCATATTCCAGCTAACGCAAGTATGCCCAGAGTAAACGGCAATTGATATTTTCCCATTAGTTGAAAACAGTTACTCATTCCTTATTTTAATTGTTTTTGATACCTTTCTGTACTAATGGGACAATCAACATTCTCGTATATTGGTGCTTATGCTTACTGACGAACGTAATATTGGCATCAAACTCTTTTTCTTAATTGAAAAACTTGGCCTGAGGGAATTTTAGTTTCCATGGAAATTGACTTTTCCCCGGCCATTAAGTTAAATGCTCAGGACATTTTATTACACATTTAACGCGTTCATATTTACAGTGCTCACTTAGCAGACATTTAGTCCAGAACGGGATATACCACGAGAAGCAGACACAATATAAAGTCCGGGCTCATAGTCACAATAACAGGAGTGTCCCCTAACCAACCGTTAGGGTGACAGTCTAAAACGTGTCGCTTTCCCGACGTTGCGTTTCAATGCTGCAATAAAGTGTTGAACACTGATTTTATTATGTCAATGCATTCATCTTTTGATAAACTGCCTCCCTGATAAACATAGGTTTATTACGTCAATGCAAGTTTATCATGTACATGACGTCATTGTGTATATTTGTACAATTTGACGGAATCTCTACAGGATGTAAGTGTAATGTTAGTGTCTAATATTATCAACTTCGCCAGATTCGGCACGAGAAAAAAAAACAAGGACTCGGAAGAGCCTCGTCTTGATTTTTTTCTAAGACTCACCTGATAAAGTTGATAATATGAGACACTAACGTGATATTCTTTTTATTTGCTCCATTATTATTACGCCTTACACGGGGTCAGGACACCTGGTGTTACCCTAATAGGCAACCTGAGTCCTAGGGAAGAAATTGGTTAAAGCACCATTTCTACACGTTACACGTATGGTGTCCAGTTATTAATGGAGGAAGACCTCAAAACGAATCTAAGTCGTCTGATCTTTCTGCTTTGATATTATAAAACATGTTTTGTTGCACATTTAAGCGAAAAAGTAAAAACTACAGATAGTCCGTACACCTCACTTTTAATATACCGTGACTAAAAGTGATCATTTGGGCCTGTCATAGCCATAAACAATGACGTAGTATAGCGTTCCTATTACTTATTTGGGTAACATTAAGTACACGTGACCTCTAACATGTATCATTGGTCGATTGGCGAGTCAGAGGCAAAAATTGGTACCCGATATTTTGCGGAAGATATGGCGAGGAAATGGAAATCGGTCGCTAGAAAGGCCACAACGTTTGTTTTAAACATTTTTATTTATTCAAATTTACATACATACATATCAGTATAAGTATAAATAAGGATTAGAACGGAAGATAAATCTTATAGAGTTCTTCTCAATGACATATTAATTGTGAACATGTTTGGCAGATTATTAACACTTTTATTTTGTTGTTATTATTACGAATATAAACTAATTCCAATTAAACTTAATAAAATTCCATGCATTATTGTAAAGTATTGGTTCTAATATGCTTTAGAAACTTAAAAAATGAAGAGAGTAATTAAATTAAGGAAAAAAATCCTTCGAACCCGGCTGTGCTCGAACATTAATGCTGAAGGTAGACAAAGTAATGTACATTGAAATTCTTAATAAAACTGCATTTTATTTAAAATTGAACATCATGTTGCTTAACATCTCGTTACATATCTATTAGTTACAGAGCGCTGGTAGCTTTCCCTCCGTGTCCATTGGAGGCTACAATAAACCTGAACTTATATAGTAAAGACAAAATCCCAAATATCGAGTAATACTGAATAAAACTGGATGTTATATAATTATGTACTGTTCTAAAAAAAGCGATTATCCCCGTTCGTTCATTTGTATTAAAACGTGAAATTGACATACTTTTAGATGTATCGAAAGTTATGCTTGATTGTGACTTACTCAATAAAACCGTTGTGGCGATCCTTCGCTTTTCCCTCTCTCATCTCTATCATCAAGCGATTGTCTGTACTGATTATTATTCTATACAAGTAGCTACTTAAATGCCTTCTGTTACATTATCACAGCTTGTGTCGTTCCTGATTTGCCGCAAATGGAATTGATTCTGCGCGTCTTACGGTCGACATAAATAAGATTTACGGTCATTTTCCATTAACTTCTTCACTTCCATTTATCCCAAAATAAACAAAAACACTTATTTCTACAAATAACGAACTGAGATTTTCGATTTAGTCGGCACCACGCTATCTATCCTTAACATATTTGCAATTTAAAGCTTATCTTAAAACTCGTTTAACGCGACACGATGCGGGAATTAACGGCAATCGTGAAAGTCGTGAATTTAAATAACACAATATTAGTGACTGTGCGGTTTTTTATAGGGGTTGTGCAGAGGAAATAGTGAATGTGCGGTGCGCAACGTGGTTGTACATGATGGTGTTTACTGTGACTGTGCTGTGTTTATAGTGACTGTACGACATGTTGTTTACTGTGACTGTGTCTTGTATATAGTGACTGCACTTTGTGCTGTTTGCTGTGACTGTGCCATGTTTATAGTGACTGCGTATCATGCTGTTTACTGTGAATGTGTCTTGTTTATAGTGACTACGCTGGTGCTGTTTACTGTGACTGTGCCTTGTTTATATTGACTGCGCGACATGTTGTTTACTGTGACTGTGCCAGGTAGATAGTGACTGCACGGCATGTTGTTTACTGTGACTGTGCCGTGTTGATAGTGACTGCGCAGCATGTTAATTACTGTGACGGTGCCGTGTTTATAGTGACTTCGCAACATGTTGTTTACTGTTAATGTGCCGTGTTGATAGTGACTGTGCAGCATGTTGTTTACTGTGACTGTGCCTTGTTGATAGTGACTGCGCAGCATGTTGTTTACTGTGAGTCTGCCGTGTTGATAGTGACTGCGAAGCATGTTGATAACTGTGACTGTGCTGTGTTTATATTGACTGCGCGACATGTTGTTTACTGTGACTGTGCCAGGTAGATAGTGACTGCACGGCATGTTGTTTACTGTGACTGTGCCGTGTTGATAGTGACTGCGCAGCTTGTTAATTACTGTGACGGTGCCGTGTTTATAGTGACTTCGCGACATGTTGTTTACTGAGAATGTGCCGTGTAGATAGTGACTGTGCAGCATGTTGTTTACTGTGACTGTGCTGTGTTGAAAGTGACTGCGCGGCATGTTGTTTACTGTGACTGTGCCGTGTTGATAGTGACTGTGCAGCATGTTGTTTACTGTGACTGTGCCGTGTTGATAGTGACTGCGCAGCATGTTGTTCACTGTAACTGTGCTATGTTGACAGTGACTGCGTGGCATGTTGTTTATTGTGGCTGTGCCATGGTTATATTGATTGCACGACATGGTGTTTACTGTGTCTGTGCCGTATTTATAGTGACTGCGCTTCGTGCTGTTTGCTGTGACTGTGCCATGTTTACTATGACTGCGTATCCTGCTGTTTACTCTAAATGTGCCGGGTTTATAATGACTGCGCATGGTGCTTTTTACTGTGACTGTGCCTTGTTTATATTTACTGCGCGGCATGTTGTTTATAGTTGCGGTGCCGTGTTAATCGAGACTGCGCTTCGTGCTGTTTGCTGTGACTGTACCGTGTTTATATTGACTGTGTATCATGTTATTTACTGTGACTGTGCCGTGTTTATAGTGACTGCGCTTGGTGCTGTTGACTGTGACTGTACCTTGTTTGTAGTGACTGCACGGCTTGCTGTTTACTGTGACTGTGCCGTGTTTATAGTGACTGTGTTTTATGATGTGTGCTGTGGTTGTGCCGTGTTTATAGTGACTGTACAGCATGTTAATTACTGTGAGTGTGCCGTGTGTAAAGTGACTGCGCGGTATGCTGTTTACTGTGACTTGTTTATAGTGACTGCGCTTCGTGCTGTTAATTGTGACTGTGCCTTGTTTATATTGACTGTGCAACATGCTGTTTACTGTGATATGTTTATAGTGACTGCGCGGTATGCTGTTAACTGTGACTGTGCAGTGTTTATAGTGACTGCGCAGCATGCTGTTTACTGTGACTGCGCCGCATGCTGTTTACTGTGACTGGGCCTTGTTTATAGTGACTGCGCGGCATGCTGTTTACGGTGACGGTGTCTTGATTATAATGACCGCGATTCGTGCTGTTTATTGTGACGTGGTTATATTGACTGTACGGTATGCTATTTACTGTGACTGTGCCTTTGTTTATAGTGACTACACGGCATGATGTTTATTGTGACTGTGCCGTGTTTATAATGACTGCGCAATATGGTGATTACTGTTGCTCTACCGTGTTTATAGTGACTGCGATTCGTGCTGTTTACTGTGACTGTGCCTTGTTTATAGTGACTACGCGGCATGTTGTTTACTGTGACTGTGTCGTGTTTATAGTGACTGCGCAACATGATGTTTACTGTGGCTGTGCCGTGTTTATAGTGACTGTGATTCGTGCTGTTTACTGTGACTGTGCCGTGTTTATAGTGACTGCGATTCATGCCGTTTACTGTGACTTAGCCGTGTTTATAGTGACTGCGCGGCATGCTGCTTACTGTGACTGTGCCTTGTTTATAGTAACTTCGTTTCATAATGTTTACTGTGACTGTGCCTTGTTAATAGGGACTGTACGGCATGCTGTTTACTGTGACTGTGTCGTGTTTATAGTGACCTCGCTTCATGATGTTTACTGTGGCTGTGCCTTGTTAAAAGTGACTGTACGGCATACTGTTTAATGTGACTATGCCTTGTTTATAGTGACAGTGCCGTGATTATTGTGACTGCGATTCGTGCTATTTAATGTGACTGTGCCACGTTTATAGTGAGTGTACGGCAAGCTGTTTTCTGTGACAATGCCGTTGTTTATTTAGTTGCTAACATATGTTTTGTTCCTTCAACTCCTGCAGTTCAAAATATAATGCCTTCAGACTAGGTACTTAAATCATGCCAGCGTCTTGTTCAGTCACAGTACTCAATTCAACCCAGCGTCTATTTACGACTTGGTACTCAATTCAATCCAGCATCTATTTACAACTTGGTACTCAATTTAATCCAGCATCTATTTACGACTTGATACTCAGTTCAATCCAACGTCTATTTTCGACTTGGTACCCAATGTAACCTAGCGTCTATTTACGACTTGGTATTCAATTCAACCCAGCGTCTTTTTACGACTTGGTACTTAATTCAATCAATCGTCTATTTGCGACTTGGTACTCAATTCAATCCAGCGTATTTCACGACTTGGTACTCAATTCAATCCAGCATCTATTTACAACTTGGTACTCAATTTTATCACTCGTCTATTAACGACTTGATACTCAATTTGTTCCAGCATCTACTTACGACTTGGTACTCAATTCAGTCCAGCATCTATTTACGACTTGGTACTCAATTAAATCCAACGTCTATTTACGACTTGGTACTCAATTCAATCCAGCGTCTATTTACGACTTGGTACTCAATTTAATCCAGCGTCTATTTACGACTTGGTACTCAATTCAATACAGCGTCTATTTACGACTTGGTACTTAATTCAACCAATTGTCTATTTACGACTTGGTACTTAATTCAACCAATCGTCTATTTACGACTTGGTACTCAATTCAATCAATCGTCTATTTACGACATGGTATTCAATTTAATCCAGCACCTATTTTCGACTTGGTATTAAAATCAATCCAGCATCTATTTACGACTTGGTACTCAATTCAACCCAGCGTCTATTTACGACTTGGTACTCAATTCAATCCAGCGTCTATTTACCAGCATCTAATTAAATCATGCCAGAGTCTAATATTCATTCGGCATAACATTCTACGTTCAGTCACATGTACTGTAGCAGTAACATAGCAAATTTTCTGTTACAAAGTTAGCCCCTTCGTTGATTGTATTTTGCTCGACTATCCAATCAATATTACAAAAAAATGTGTAATCTAATTTAATTTCGGTTGGGCCTCCAAATAAAATGATATTTCTGGGATGTAGCGGTACTGTGTCACGTGACTGGGTCACGTGTCTACGGTCATCCCAGAGAGGCAACGCAATAAGAACGTATATAAAATAAAAGTAAACATGTCCAACAGCGGACGTATCATTTTGAATGTCTCACACACCAATTAATTTTGTACTGTTCTACATATAGAGACATGCACTTCTGGAACACTGGATGCATTACCAATGGTTCTAAAAGTGCCTTATTCCCATAGATAGTCCTCTTTTGGTCCAAATATGCAGAAAAAACATGGGGTTGACCAGGTTGCTTTTTCACAATTTCGATGGTTTGATGGCACCCCTTCATTTTTGACAATTCTGCCCATTTGTTGCAGTGTATCACTACGCATCTTCAAACTGTTATAGCATCATCAAACAGTTCCCAGGGTCACCCAAACTTTGCCGAAATCATGAAAATGTTCCAATGTTCCCATATCTACAAAGAAATATGACATTTTATGCATTTTTTTAAAAAAAATTACCTAACCGCTTTACACAGCTCTAATTTCTTGGGCGTAATAATCTTGCTACCGTCATGTAAGGGAGGTAATTGTTCAGTGAGACCTCAAAGGGCCCAAGCACAACAGTAATAAAGGCCGTCAATCGGTAGATCAATGGACATAACTCTCCGAATCATGAGGCGGTGCAAACAAAAAAAAACAGCATAAAAACTGTTAATGTGAAGCTTGTATGGCGCTTACAGTGGTATTTTATGTATAATCAATATACATTTATAAATTTTTAACATATTCCATTTGAACATAATCAATATTTTAATGTAAAAAGGCATTTAGACGTCTTACTGGAGATAGTATGACTCTTAAATAATATTAGCGTTCATAAACTCAAATATCACAATGCGCTCACAGACTGTGTTACTGTTCACCGTAGAAATGTAATATCCGCCAGATTTTACAATATTGTGGCCATTCTTGTCGTTTTCGTCCATTAAATTCATAGATAAGTAGATAAAGCAGACTGTGTGTGCATAAAACAACATGTTTATATCGGCAGACTGAATGTCTGACAATCTCCGACAATAACTCTAGAATAATCTATCTATTTATAGCCATACGCACCTTTTTTCCATTTAAAAATCGTTCAAAGACAAGGTTCCGGGGTATTAAAATGAAAATATCGAGTCTTGCGCTGAGAAAAATACGAAGTATTCGAGACACAGACATGATATTATCTGTTCAAACATTACAGACCCAAAAACATACACACACAATCTACAGTGTAATAAGGGAGGGGTGCTTGACGCTATATTTGACATTCAGTCAAACCTGTTTTAAGCAACCAGTCAAGGGAAAAAGCAAAAGTGGCCTCTTAAGATAGATTGTTGTTTAATGCAAGTTTATTTACTCCGAAGGCATATAAATATGAAATAACAAATGTTGCTGCTTGAGACAAATGGCTGCTTAATAGAGGTGACCGCTTATACAGGTTTGACTGTAATGCAGGTTCTTGTTTTGTTTTAAACTTATTTCTTATACTTCGATTGTGAAACAAGTTCTTACAACTTAGACAAATCACGCTCGAAGTCCTCCTGGGTAGAACCAGTACAAAGCGTATGCGGAAAAAGTGCCTTGCTCAAGGACACCACACATAGCCGTAGCGGAGGATCGAACCCACGACCCTCCGATCATGGATTCGGTGCTCTACCACTGGACCACGCGCTCCACATACAGATTCGTTGTGGCACCCAAAGCAGTAACCGCAATAATTCTGTGACACTGTCATAGACCACTACGCGATGTGGAGCCTCGGTACAACGACAAGGATCTTCAATTCAACACCGAAATGACGCGCGTGTGGTCTCGCGCGTTCGAGATACGACGAGAAGCACCTGCAGCGGGTAATACCTGTAGTTTCGAATCTGTAAATTATTAAAGTTTCTTGTTAACTATATCGCAGTGCCACTGTAACATTTATCAATACTAATATTTCAGCAAGATGAGATTGATAGTTTAATTACTATTTATAATGATTATTTCCTATGTGTTGTAACAAATGTAATAACAAAATCAATTTTCAGTACAGATGTATGACTGTAGATTCAAGCAATTAAAATAGAATTATTAATAAAGTAGTATCGGCTCTTAATTGAAATGTACTCGGTTAAACTTCTGACGTAACGCTCTTGGTATTGGTAACTTGGTATTGGTAACTTGGTATTGGTAACTTGGTATTGGTAATTTGGTATTGGTAACTTGGTATTATTACGAATTTATTTTACCTCATTTGCGAAGTTAACTCAGAGCTTACGAATCGCTTCCGAGTCCGTCTGCTGGGTAGAATTAATCCTGAATGTTGTTTTTTAGATGTCATGGGGTCGATCCCGCAACCGCTAGTATAAGAGCCCAACACCATATTCACCGCGCTCCTGGTGTTTAATGGAACTGTTCTTTTCACTGATGGCTCAAGATGACACTTGTGGTAAAGCATCGTACCTAGGATCGAGAGGTCGTGTGTTCGATTTTCAAGAATTATTATGCGCATCCACATGTATGTATGTAAAGTACTGACTCAACCATGCAGATTTCGAGCGTGATTTAAAAAGTACTTGTTTTGCAATCTATGTAAGATGAATAATTTTAAAACAAAGCAAATGACAGCTGCACTTCTGTTTATTTGCTACTTAATTATACAAATTAGGACGAAATGTTATCCGAGAAATGGCTGCTTTTGTTGAAATTGTTATTAATTTCATAAAAATATTTAAGGCAAATACAGCCGGGTCCGGCTAGCTCAGTTGGTAACGCGTCTGAATGGCAATCGGAAAAGTAAGTTCGAATCCACGCTCGGTCATTGGTCATGAATATCTATCACACCCTTGAATACTGCGAGAAAGTTACCAGAGTTTGCAGAGATAAAGTTTGTAGAGTACTGAAATTGCTAAGGTACTTCTGTTAGACATATATTTTCTTTTTATTGAATTTTGTTTGCGTTAATGAGGTTTTAAGCAACATATCAATCAATTACTCAATATGTTGTTCAAATTTCTTTGTACTAAACTATTTGTGTCGTTAAACATCAATTATGCATCCTTAACAAAAAATTAAGACAATAGAAACTAAAGCGACCATAAAACGCTTCTTTAAACACAATATAAAGGACACCTCCAGATATCAATAATGCATAGATTGTCGTTTAATTCCCCTGCAAGGCTAGTTTATGGTAAATAAATACCTCATGACGATTAATTATTAATGAGGTTGCGACAAGAACCTCATTACAATAAGGACAACGTTATATGGTTGTCCAGTCTGCAGTTGTTAAACAGATATATATCATGTTGTTGTTGGTAACATGATATGCGCAGCTTAAAAGGCATTTTGGTGCAACTTAATGATTATACAAGGGTTGTATGGCGGGGTGACTTACACTTACAACGTCTTTATTAATGATGTGAGACAGGGGGAAGAGCGAGGTTGGGCACACCCGTAAACCAGGGTCAAGGTCCCTCAGTGAAAGTTTTGTCACTGACCATTTCAAGGCAGTAACCCGTGTTATCAATTATTCTCTATGGTTGCATATTTACTCAGTATGCATTATGCAAAGAAATTGCGGTGGGCTAATGTTAAGCATGCTCGCTCCAAGATTCCGGATCGATTCCCGGAGAAATTTATTCAGCGTTTCTCAAACGCACTCCCGCAGTACCTTATTCGGACAAGGTACTGTGAAAGCATGCAATTCTCCGGAGGGGATTTGAAGCAGTTGGTCAGTGTACAGAGAGCATCATACCCAGTGTACCTAAACTATCTCACTGAACTTCTATGTTGTCAGAGATTCACAGGCCCGTAAGCCTGTACACTTTGTGCCTGCACGCAATTCTCGCAAGAGGGTGCTGCTGTATGAGTAGATAGATAGACAAATAGTTCTTGTAAAGCTCCTGGCTGTTCCAAGGGGGTTACCCTTGTTATATTAGTATTGTACACGTGATTATTCAATATTAATTATGTTTATTCTGTTGTTGTAGCTGTGTACTATGAATGATGTTTCATGTTGACATATTCTTCTTTTCTTTGTTAAAATTAATATTCGCGGCAAATACCGTTACAGTTAGAGTTAGATATTTATCCATTCGACACAAAATAAAGTTGGTTTTGTGTCTCTTTGACATACTTAACATTAATATAATTATTGTATTAATTTGTTAATAGTGCTTACCATAGACTATTGATTAGTGGCATTAGGCCATTATAAATTAATTGCTAGATTATCATCCATTTTTTTTCTGGATAAAAAAAAACAGGGAGAGCGGTAGGATTTTATTTTTTAATTTTAATTTTTTAAATTTTTGGTGTTTTTTTTTAATAAAAAAAAATAAAAAATATTTTTTTAATTTTTATTTTTTTAATATTTTTCTTTTTATACAAATAAAATGGGTTGGGCGGCATGAAAATAAGGGGGCGGATGGGAATGATAATCTAGCAATTAATTTATTATGGCTTTATATGAGACATCCTAAAGTGAAGAAACCTTGGTAATAGCAAGGCCTTTTCTTTAACGAGAGAACTCATTTGAACAAGTCAATCTTCCCCCAAGGACTCAAATGTATTCCCCACGCTTGCTATGCTATCACTCTCTAAACTTATTTCAGCTGTCCACAAGGTTGCATACTTGTACGCAACAAGAGTTTTAAAGATAATGAAACATATATCCGAAAGGATACGTAGCACCAGATTACACAGACCAGGGGTGTAGCCTGACTAAACATGGTGTGTAGGCACAGTTGTAGTGGATCCGGGACATGCACCCCCGAAATTTATTTTCAGCTAGGCCGCCGTAGGTGCGTTAAGGCGTATATTTCTTATGTTTTTAGTGGCTGGTTATCCTTAATATTAACCTTGAAATCAAAATGTGTTAAAGATAACAAGAAACACAGAATGAGTATTGTGTGCTACGATAGAAATTTGAAGAAAATAAATGTCAACAGTAGTAGTAGTTAGAAATGTGTAAGAAAATAAGAAAGACGCTTAATCCTCTACGACCGGTTAGTAAGCAATTGTAAGAATGCAACCATGCTTTAGGTTGACCTCCTATGTGAGGATTTCAAATATGGGCTATTCACCTAACTGGTAAACCGCCGGCAAATTAAGTAACGATCGACGCATATATTTTTATGTCTTTTATACACCAAAGATAAAACGTTCATCATGTTACAAATATTTACATAATATGAATATAAAGTGATAACAAATTATGTTTATTAAGTCAGTATATTAATGAATAAATGCTTTATCTTTTGTTATATTTTCTGCACTTATAGTTTTGCCATTATACCCATTTGTCCATGTAAAGAAAAAGGGACATCATATGTGCGTTCTTTTATTGAAATAGCTATTAAAATAATTTATAATCCATTGCCAAAGGCACATTCACGGGTATTGTGTTTCGCATTCTGGTTACGACCACGTGTAATTTAGAAGCCGTATATACACATGTTTTTATTGGCCGTTGTCAAATTTAATTTTGTCTTGCAAGTGTTATAATTGAAATCATGGAACTCATTCAGCGTTGCTTTGAGAATAGATGTTGCTTAAACGCAGAGGCAAAGCTTGGCTGAAAATGGTGTGTAGCCCCAGTTGTAGGGGTATCCGGGACATGCTTCCCCGAATTTTTTTTTTCAGCTAGGCCGTCGTAGGTGCGTTTGGGCGTATATTTCTTACGTTTCAGGGGCCTGGTTATCATTAATATTAACATTGAATGCACTGTTTTAAAACCAACATTGATAAAATGATGTTAAATTTTTGGATCATACTTAATGTTTTTGTTGTTGCGAATTTATAGTTCAACCCTGCTAGGGAGACGGTTTTAATTACATTTTTGGCATTTTTATTTTTTCGATTTCTCAGAAAAAAGTGTAGGCACGTGACTATAGGAAGATACGTCACTGCAGACAGTATAGGTACACAGTTGAATTTTGTTCTTTGTTCTATATAAAATAAGGTCTAGGATTTCCACGGTAAAAAAAAAATCCACATAGAATTGTTTTAAGTATTTTTTTTCATAGCAGGAATGTATGTATACCTACATCAAAATGCGCAATAACTGGAAGGTTGACTAGGTTGGTTTTTTAAGAGTCTGCAGTCACACCCTGAGATTTTTTGAAAAAAAGAAGTCCTGAAATGCTCATAAATGCATGCATATGTTGAAATTCTATAAAAGTCATTTTTTAACACCAGTGATGTCTTATTGCGGTATATGCTACGCCAACTTTTGCTCTACTTATCTGCAGCAAGAAATCACAACCACTATGAACCATTTTAAAAATATTTAAAAACCAAATTACATGGTACTTTTTTTTAAGCACCAGAACCATGTAACCGTGGGAAAAAGGGGGCGTAACTCTGTAGTGAGACGTTAACAGTCATACTCAATATACAGAGTAACCTCTGTAAACCGGACAACCTTGGGACCAAACAAAAAGTCCGGCTCAGAGAGGTTTTCGGCTTAAAGTGTATTTGGCTTGTTTTACTAAATCTGATTTCTGGATCAAATTTATGACTTCACACAATTGCCAGGACAACAATGGGAGAATAAGATAATATTTTGCAATGTCACATGTAAAAAGTTTAATGCAAACATTTTTTTAATGAATTCATTCAATATAAATGTTTATGTTAAAATTAAGATTTAGACTTAATGTTTGTATAAACGAAAGTGCAAAATATTTCATATTAAGAGTAAGTATGTTAATTGTTTTATTTTACTGTAAAACTATTTTTACGTACTATGAGTATTCATATATAATTGCGTTTATGTTGGTTGATGTGTACTGTAAATGCTACGTCCCCTGTTGGTTGTTGTGTAGTGTAAATGCTACGTACTCTGTTGGTTGTTGTGTACCGTAAATGCTACGTCCCCTGTTGGTTGTTGTGTACTACTGTAAATGCTACGTCCCGTGTTGGTTGTTGTGTACTATTGTAAATGCTACGTACCCTGTTGGTTGGTGTGTACTGTAGATGCTACGTCCCCTGTTGGTTGTTGTGTACTGTAAATGCTACGTCCCCTGTTGGTTGTTGTGTACCGTAAATGCTACGTCCCTTGTTGATTGTTGTGTACTGTAAATTCTACGTCCCCTATTGGTGGATGTGTACTGTAAATGCTACGTCCCCTGTTGGTTGTTGTGTACTGTACATGCTACGTCCCCTGTTGGTTGATGTGTACTGTAAATGCTACATCCCCTATTGATGGATGTGTACTGTAAATGCTACGTCCCCTGTTGGTTGGTGTGTACTGTAAATGCTACGTCCCCTGTTGGTTGTTGTGTGCTACGTCCCCTGTTGGTTGTTGTGTACCGTAAATGGTACGTCCCCTGTAAGTTGTTGTGTATTGTAGATGCTACGTCCCCTATTGGTTGATGTGTACTACAAATGATACGTCCCCTGTTGGTTGGTGTGTACTGTAAATGCTACTTCCTCTGTTGGTTGATGTGTACCGTAAATGCTACATCCCATGTTGGTTGATGTGTACCGTAGATGCTACGTCGCCTGTAGGTTGTTGTGTACTGTAAATGCTACGTCCCCTGTTGGTTGTTGTGTACTGTAAATGCTACGTCCCCTGTTGGTTGTTGTGTACTGTAAATGCTTCGTCCCCTGTTAGTTGTTGTGTACTGTAAATGATACGTCCCATGTTGGTTGTTGTGTACTGTAAATGCTACGTCCCCTGTTGGTTGTTATGTACCGTTTATACTACGTCCCCTGTTGGTCGCTGTGTACTATAAATGCTACGTCCTCTGTTGGTTGTTGTGTACTGTAAATGCTACGTCCCCTGTTAGTTGTTGTATATTGTAAATGTTACGTCCCCTGTTGGTTGATGTGTACTGTAAATGCTACGTCCCATATTGGTTGTTGTGTACCGTAAATGCTACGTCCCCTCTTGGTTGTTGTGTACCGTAAATGCTACGTCCCCTGTTGGTTGTTATGTACTGTAAATGCTACGTCCTCTGTTGGTCGCTGTGTACTGTAAATGCTACGTCCTCTGTTGGTTGATGTGTACTGTAAATGCTACGTCCCCTGTTGGTTGATGTGTACTGTAAATGCTACGTCCCCTGTTGGTTGTTGTGTACGGTAAATGCTACGTCCCCTGTTGGTTGCTGTGTACTGTAAATGATACTTCCCCTGTTGTTTGTTGTGTACTACTGTAAATGCTACGTCCTCTGTTGGTTGTTTTGTACTGTAAATGATACGTCCCCTGTTGGTACGTCCCCTGTTGGTTGATGTGTACTGTAAATGCTACGTCCCCTGTTGGTTGATGTGTACTGTAAATGCTACGTCCCCTGTTGGTTGATGTGTACTACAAATGATACGTCCCCTGTTGGTTGGTGTGTACCGTAAATGCTACGTCCCCTGTTGGTTGATGTGTACCGTAAATGCTACGTCCCCTGTTGGTTGTTGTGTACCGTAGATGCTACGTCGCCTGTAGGTTGTTGTGTACTGTAAATGCTACGTCCCCTGTTGGTTGTTGTGTACCGTAAATGCTACGTCCCCTGTTGGTTATTGTGTACTGTAAATGCTACGTCCCCTGTTAGTTGTTGTGTACTGTAAATGATACGTCCCCTGTTGGTTGTTGTGTACTGTAAATGCTACGTCCCCTGTTGGTTGTTATGTACTGTAAATGCTACGTCCCCTGTTGGTTGATGTGTACTGTAAATGCTACGTCCCCTGTTGGTTGTTGTGTACTGTAAATGCTACGTCCCCTGTTGGTTGTTGTGTACCGTAAATGCTACGTCCCCTCTATTATAGGAGTGCCTCTGTATGGTTTGATAAGTTTGATGTATATACCTCAGTAATAATTAGATTGACATGTATTGTATGTTTCGTTATTTGGTATGACAATCCTACCTGGTATCAAACGGCGTGAATCGATCATGTTCCTCGAGTTACGTCCCATTAGTGTAAGATGGTGCTAAATGTTTATAAAATAATAAACCACTTGACACATTTTAAGTGCAGAAAAAGGACCAATATTACTTCTTCTTTTTCTTCTTACATTAATGCACAAGACTCCACCCACTCCGAGCTGTCGTCGTGTAATTTACGTCACATATGTATCAATAGTAACGTTTCTTAATATATCTTCGTATCAGTCGCATTGCTTTATTTAGAAATTTAGTTATCATCTTGCAAACACAGTGCCAAGCAAGAGAGATAAATATGTCAAGACATTCGTCTTGAAATCCTTTTATTACCTCCCTTTAACCATACAGACGTTATATTGCCCTTCAACACCATATAGCGGACTGTGTATGTATAGGCCAATGCATATGCTAATCAATAAAAAAGATGTGACAAAATAATTCCTCGTGAAAATAGAAGCAATTAAGTTTTCATATCGTATATATAGCAACTTACGATTGTGGTCCTCAAACAAGTTCGTTTAATATTCCTGTTCAACCTTTGAACATTCGTCTATAGTTTACCAAATAAGCAACACCTTTGTAAAACTAATTCTCCTTTAACACTCATGCATACATGTACTTTAAATATGTATCAAATATTAAATAGAGGGTATGAATAAAAACAACAGCTTTGCTTTGATGTGTGCGTCTAGATTTACTGTTCAATATAGACATTTTATTTCACCGAAAGGTCACGAAATTATGAAAACATAGAACATCTTTGGACAAGAAAATGAATTTTTCTTATCACTTGAGGTCCTAGCCAGTGGAGTAGCTTGGCTGAAAACGACGTGTAGGAATAGTTTTAGGGGGTTCGGTCATGCTCTCACGAAATTTGTTTACAGCTAGGCCGTCGTAGGTGCATTTAGGCGTATATTTCTTATGTTTTTAGGGGCCTGGTTATCCTTAATATCAACCTTGAATTCACCGTTTTATAACCAAATAAATTGATAAAATGATGTTATATATCTTGATCATAATCAATTATTTTTTTTGTTTCGAATTTATAGTTATAGGAATTAGATTTTTCGCTAGGGGTCCCTTTTTTATTACATTTTTGGCACTTTTATTTTATCGATTTCTCAGAGAAAAAACAGTAGATACGTGTCTACAGGAAGCTACGCCACTGCTAGTCGATTGGTCTAAGGCGATGTCGTTTAATGACCACTAATCTCTCACCGCTGAGGTCGCAGGTTCAAGCATCGCTCATTCCAAAAACTTTATGTGAGAAAATCTGCAAGTTACTTTCGGAAGGACGTAGGTTCTACTCAGATTATCTCAGAGGACTTCCTCCACCAATAAAAGCTTGATATGCCATATAAATGTATTAAATTTCGTGTAATGAAAATGACGTTAAAACCCCATTCGTATTACATTTTACTTATATACGGTAGAGTCAATACCATATTATAACAGTACTATATCATAGAGTGATATATACATTATATTTAATGTTTCGTTCTGTGGACCACAGTTGGGCTGTCGTTATTTATTTTCTTCATCTTGTTAGATGCTTTTGACTGATTGCATTGGACATAATATTCTATGATATTTCAGCAATTCTAAGACGTACACACATTTGCCAAGCGTGCCATGGAATATCACTCAGTACAAGATACATTTCAAGTTTTGGCAAAGTTATGTCCCTTTATTGCGTTTTTCCTTTGGTTTTATCTGTTTTATTTTCACAGCGACTACTTGAATTCTTGACATATTATGTTTCTGTATAGAACATCATCTCTATCATAAACGCTTCTATGAAGTTTAACTATTATTTACCCAGATGGTTCAGATATTTGATGTTTACAAAAGTACCTGCTTACTACCAAAATGCTCTGCTTGCTGACTATATGCTGCCATTCTAGCGTTTTCAGAAGTGTGTTGTCCAGCCGATAAGTTAATAGTATGGATAAGAAACAAACGCAGATGTATATTTTATAAGATAGGCTCACTTTCGGACAAACAGTGTTTACATACGTATTATTCTAGAAATTGCGAGTAGTGTCGAGAAAGTTATATTTACAATTAACCCGTTTTTCGATCCGTTGAGTGCTTTTGTGATGTGTTTTCATCACGCCATATAACTGATGATCTTGTGACATTCCATTGTATGATGTCATTTGTCGTATTCTGCCAGAGGATTAATACATTTTTTTTTTAAAAAGGGGAACTTCACTCTGAACATTGAAGTAAACGTTTTGCTATTTAATGGTTTTCATTCACACAAAAAACAAACAACAGCAACACATTTATATATTATACAACTTATTCTTTACAAATAGTTCCCAGCAATTGACAAAGCGTCAATGTGGCATCCATCACCAGGCTGTATCTTCAAAGGAAGGCGAGTTTCTATCCAAGAAAACTACCCTGAAAACAAACAATGAATAAATTTACATGAGCATTTGGTATACATACTAGTACGTATATCTGCACATACATATTCATACATGGTAATTACGACTTCCGTTCCG
The DNA here is from genome assembly GCA_029582155.1 of Panopea generosa. Classification (NCBI taxonomy): domain Eukaryota; kingdom Metazoa; phylum Mollusca; class Bivalvia; order Adapedonta; family Hiatellidae; genus Panopea; species Panopea generosa. The sequence goes on from CM055905.1 coordinate 36,857,800, forward strand.
TTAATCAGTATTAACTGTTAAACTATTGTCATTACTTCTGTATGTATGTCGTTTTGTTATTGTCCTTTATATTGATCATGACTGTATAGTTGTTGTGGAACTACAGTTGTGTTGGACATGTTTTCTTATTATTAAAATAAATTTTAGCAAAATTTTACATCACATGTAACCATAAACTGCTCGATAAAGGTCAGGTCTGAAGGTTATAATGACTCAATATACTAATACGTTGAATATGTTCCTGCTGTTGTCGTGGCTGAATTCTTTGAATGGTACATATCCTGTTATTATGTTTTAATTTGGTTCTTAATAAGTTAATTTTTGGCTTTAATGTCATGATCTTTAACAAGGATGTGTTTGTTATCATGTTATATATGTTGACGACTTGTATGACGACATCAGCACGTTCCAGACAAATATATTTGCCGGATACGTTTCCATATTTATTGTTTATATCACAGATTATGTTACTTTGTTATGTTATGTACAGAACAGAACAGTTGTTTGTTGAGTTCGTTTCAATATTTACAGATGAAAGAATAAAACATATATATCAACAACTAAATATGTGACAAACAATGTAAAATAATCAAGTTAAATTGCTGCGTATTCTATTGGTTAAATAATTTCTTCTTGAAGAAACAACTCATCAAATAGAAATACGCCCATAGGACAAGGATTACATCGCTATATGCTAAGAAATTTTATCAAAAATAAAGTCGAAACGGGGACATTACTTGACCGACGTTGACAGATATCAAATTTGTAGTTTATTATAACACAGCTAACGGACACTGTTAATTACAAAGACCTTTCCAAAAGTTATTGATCGGAAACCAGTTATACGGACGGACAGACAAAGGTAACATATTACCCTATTCAGATATTAATCTCCAAAAATTAATATCTGGAACTTCAGTTTTAAAGCTATTATAATTTTCTAACAAGCCACTGACGTCACAAGGAGTAAACAAATATTATATTCAAATGTCTACAATTTCTTGGATATGATGCCATGCCGCTAACCTAAGGGCATTAGAATATATCAAACATTTGTGTCACAGACTGTGAAACATGATGTCGTTTAACCATCTACCGGAATTATATATTTTCTGAAATTGGAAGCGACATCTAAGGCCTGAATACATACTGTATATTCTAGTTTCCTATTATTTTTTTTTTTGTAATTTTTTAATTTCATTCTCCAATACATGAGACATTACAATATGCTAATAAAATTTCAATTAACAACATGTATAGTATTTACATATATAAATAACAGATTATTTTTTACAGAAAATATCTTATTTTAATTATATTACTTGAAAAGTGAATAACATTGGATATTATCATATGGTGCTATTAAGTTAGTGTCAACTTTGGAGGCAGCAAATCAATGTTTTGAGTGTGTTTTTTTTTTGTGTTTTAGAAGGTTTAAAGAAAAAAGGAAAATGAGCAACAACAAAAAAACAACATACAGTTAAGAATATCAAAATCTAAAAAATACTCTTGACCATTTTTGCTTGATGTAGATATAAACTTTTCTTTGATATTGTTCAATGCAACTTGATCAAACTCATAAATGATATTTCTACTTATCATGCTGATAGTTTTAATTCACAGTAACCTGTATGTGGAAGTCATCAATATTGTCAATTAATTTTATTACAAACGAAGTTTGAATACCATCATACTAGTATCACAGATACAAACCAACGATTGATATGTCCAGATGACCGGTACAATTCTGATTGCAGAAATCCGTGGAACAGCAATTGATACAAAAGGGGATATTTCTTTGATTAAGTCTTTCAGTCGTGTTTGACAAGGAACGCTTCGAGTTTGAACACTGAAATTTAAAGAAGCGAAATTGATAAATTTTATAGAAAATAATATAGGACAGTTGGTTTGAAAGGAAATGCATGTAACGCAACCAAGAAAATCAATAAGCCGACTAACACCAGCTTCATGATTCCAAGAAATCAGATATAGTAACAACGCTGAGTAAAACTGCAATTTAAGAATGTGAATGTGCCGAGTGTTGATAAACTAGTGTGCACATGTTGAACGCGATGTTAACAAAAACTTGGTAGGTGACGTAAGAGTTTTCTCCAAAACCAATATTAGATATACATATATAATTTTAATGACTTCATAGTCATTTAAACAAATTTAGGTTGTAATTGCTTTGATTTTGTACACAATGTCCTATTTCAGATATTTCTGATGTTTAAAATATTTAACACCAATAGAAAGTTGGCGCCGTAGATCCCCAACAGGTCCCCACATCTGTTATTCAGAATTATAAATAGGATATGCCAATTTTTAACGTCTCTTTTATTGATTAGGTCTTCTGGAATTGCTCAATAGCTTTAATTACTTTTATCAACAAAACGCACCTGAGTGTTCGCACATCCCATACTGTAGTACACCTGACTGTTTGCCCAGTGGTATTTCTCTATCCGACATACCTAAATACAAAAACGAAATACTTATCTATAACCAATACTATTTGATATCGGACTTGTACAACATACTACGTTACACAGTTTTTATGGCAGACTATGAAACTAAATTGTTATAAACATATCTTATTTTTACACACCGAGATAAATACTATAAGGTGTAATTTTATTTTAACAGAGATAAGTATACTTGATCGGCAGAGCAAATGCTCATTTGTTGGCAATGTGTTGGGTCACTAATGTGTTGGCAATCCAGGCACATAGGTCCTCTGTGCTGTATGCTGGCTATACCTGAAATAATATAAATATTCAATATATGTTGGGGTCTTCTGTATTGTATACTTACTTTATCTAAAGCAATACAAGAAATCAACATTACTTTGGATCCTCTGTGTTGTATGCTTGCAATAACTAAATTAATACAAATATTCAACATAGGTTGGGGTCCTCTGTTTTGTATGCTTACTTTATTTAAAGCAATACAAGAAATCAACATTTTATGGATCCTCTGTGTTGTATGCTTGCAATAACTAAATAAATACAAATATTCAACATATGTTGGGGTCCTCTGTTTTGTATGCTTACTTTATATAAAGCAATACAAGAAATCAACATTTTATGGATCCTCTATGTTGTATGCTCAACATTTTTTTACCGTCACATGTTTTTTCCTCTGGATTCAGTTTAATGTAGTGTCTTTAAACACTTTTTCAGTTTGTCGGTTATATGTACACCTAACTTAAGATGTTTCATTGGAATATTTCTATAATATGTATTACTTCTTTAGTCTTGAACTATGTCAAGTGTAATTATTTCTATAGTATGTGTTACTTTTTGGTCTATGTCTATTGTAATATGATTAGACTTGAGTAACATTGCTGGGTGATATGCATGCAAATAAGTTTAAATTATAAACAAAATATTACAAAGATATGTGTGATACAATGTACTATATATACTAACTACACGTTGTATGTCTTACAACTTATTCAATAAATACAATAGATATAAGGCAGTAAGGTAAACTGTCACATTACCATCATCCCCACAGCCCTGTGTGTTGCAGAAATTTCCGTCACAGCACTGTAAACATTCACTGCCAAGCTGCTGATGTTGTCCAGTGTTACATTTCTGAAAGATTTGTATTCTAAATACGTGTTATGATATATATTAAAACAAGCATACCACGTCCGCAAATAACAAAAAACACCAACGAATACTCGTTGCCTTTGAACGTCTGGATCGTAGTGCGGTTACATGTAGCTGGTATATAATAATGTCGTCTTTTGCGTAATTACGATCAATATTTACGAGGTTGTTACGAACTGATGTTTGAGAAATCTGAATTGGTGTATTTTATTATATATAAGTCCTTTGATAATTGGTCATGACTGCGAGATGCGTTTTCATTAGCATTTCTAACCATTGAACACACGATGACTATTAGAACACATTTTTGACTACCACGGTACCACAAAAGATAGGAACATTTTATGAAAACCAGGCTTCCATTTGTTATACATTCGTTTTGGTATTTCAAACTTTTACAAAATAAAAGAAAGTACTTAATCTGAGTCTAAATTAATAATTACTATTACAGTGTTGATCCATTCTATTGTTAAAACCGATGTTGTTGAGCAGAAACACTGATTTTTCGTAACAATTATCTTTACACTAGTGAACTCATGAATAATCGCAACCTTTGTCACGATATAAGCTATAAACATGTATGCATTAAATTTATTCAGATAGATCGTTTCTTACAAAGGTTGAAGAGCGGAAATTATTTTCTGTTTTAGTAACATATACCTCGACCTTGCACATATAGTGCAATTTCAAACTTCGTCTTATTATAAGCTATCTGTGTATTAAGATAAATTGAAATATCGCTATCCTATCTGAAGTTATTGAGCAGAAACTATTTTTTTATTCTTAATAAAGGCGACCTTGACCTTACCCTCAGTGACCTCACATGCAATCCTAACATTCGCCATCGATATAAGCTACATATGCACAAAGTATCATTCAGGTAGCTCAATCCTTACTTTAGTTATTAGATGAAAACCATAATTTATTTTATTTTTAATAACAATGGCCTTGACCCCAGTGGCTCCATATGCAATTCCGGTCTTTCTCTCAATACACATTACTTATGTTCAAAATTTCATTCAAATAGCTCAATACTAACTGAACTAATTTAATGAAACCATTTTTCTATTTTAAGCAACACTAACCTTGACTTTAACCCCAGTGACCATATATGCCACTCGACCCTTCGTCTCGATATAGTCTACGTATGTACGAAGTTTCATTACATTAACTCAATTCTATCTAAGGATATTGAACCAATACTTTGACACCCGCCCGCCCACCAAATGCTTTAATGGATCCAGTTGACAACCACTTACGTCTTTTTTTATACATCCAGATCTGTAATGTTTAACAAACATATTGGTGACGTAACTTTGTACGTAACACACCTGTAACAAAGTACATACATAACATGTTAGTAAAACAAGGTATCTATACAGAGGGTGTGGAAGGTTTGCGGCAGGGCAGATTATTGATTCGATGATCTCCCGGTGTCTCATACCAAAGACTATTTTCTGTGCCTTCTCCGAGGCGCTCAGAATTACGTGTATTGTTTCCGGACTGAAATTGTTGTTGACAACTTGTATGTTTATACGTGTGAGAGTATCATGACATTTCTATATGTCAACTTTGCAACTCATCAGAAGACAAATTTCATTTTTTATTAGAATGTCCGCTTGATCATGATTTAAGAGAATTGCATATAAAAAATATTATTCGAAAACAACACAAATATTACAAAATTCATAGAACTGTTAACTACAAATAATTGTAAAATTATTAGAAACCTTTCCATGTTTATTTTTAAAAGTTTCAAAAGACGAAATGAAATGTATTATTTTGCATAAAACATCACTTCTTTAAAACAGAAGAAAAACAATGATTATCATACTAGTATTATTTAATGTAATATCATTGGCTATTGTAAAGAACATCAATGGATACAATTATCTATTTACAATAATTTGTGAAAGTTTGAATTGTATGATATATACAGGTATTGTGAAATAAACATATTAATAATACGATCGTATTACTTAATTCATCTTTATCATTTACACTATTTGTAATGTTTGAACTATAATCTTGGCCTACATTGCTGTATTGATACCATTGACTGTTTATTTGAATTTATTACCGGTATGTTCTATGCGTACTGATAGACCATTCGGTCTTGTGTATTATTTAATAAATATCAAATTATCATATATGGCGTATATGCTAGTAATCATCCTGCTTTAACCGAACACTGTCCTACTCTTACTCCCCGGTAAATGATGTTACGTTGTAAAGTCCAACTTGATGGGCATAACTCTTGATACTAATCCAGTGAAACTGTCCGATAATATGCGCATATCAATTTGATGTTCATAATATGTGATGTTCATAATAGGTTCTAAGTTCCAAAATTAATTGAATGTATACTGAAAGACAATATGAAGTCATAACGTACAGACGGAAAGATGCACAGTTGAAACACTACAGTGTATTGTACACTTACTGAGACGACAGAGTATTGCCTGCAGAAGTGCAAATTTATAGGTATTGATAATGTTTCGGCTGATTTGTCATTTATCTTACCTCATTAACGTCACATGTGCGTATACCGTCGCAGAATTGCAGCTCCGACATTTCACCGCAACTAAAACAATGGGTACCATTACCTATAAATTAAACAATTTTTTAACATACATGGAAACATACCTTTACATATATTATAACTGGAAATGCGTCCATAGGACACAGATGCCCCCGCTTTGTAACTACATTATAGATATCAATAAAGCCAAATATAAATTTTCGTCAAAATCAGTCCATAAATAAAGACTTTAGAGGTAGGAAACTATCAGCCAATCAGAGCCCAGAACACATAATTAATATGCAGGGATTTTGACGGAAAACGAACTTGAGCTGTAGTTTATCACCATACATCTTTTTACCAAATCCATCTAATCCTTCAAGAGATATTGAACGGAAACCAATTTCTTGACATTTGTCAATAATTTGAGTCCAAAAAAGGGCCATAACTCCATCAAAAATCATCAGACCGGAACGAAATACGAACTTGAACCTGTATTACCTGAATATGAAGTCACACACTAAATTTGGTTAAAATCTCTACGTACGGACAGCGGTGATACTATATGCACCCCCCCCCACCCCCATTGAAAATGGCGGGGGCATAATTATGAAATACCTATCTAACAAGCGCTTGCTAAGACAAATCTGTCATGTACACGCATAAACACTTAACAACTGGTATATAGCATATCACTATGGAAATATTCACACATTATTAATAAACATGATGCCAATGTGACATTACGTGTTTACCTGTAGAATGGTAGTCGACGTGTTGTTGACCTTGACCGTGGGACGGGTGGCTTGTTGTTCCAGGAGACATTGACGTGGTATGAGGCTTCTGACAATCTGTTTGAGGAATGATTATACTCCTTTAGTTTAAATAAATACCATGATATATGAGTTGTTTTATTACGATAGATTTTAAATCCATGTTATATATAAAATGGTATTGACGTTATTTTGTTCTGTATCACTTAAAAGCCTCATTTGTGTATGGTAGGTATGATATAATATTTATACACATAGTTAACAACATCAGCAGACTTGTTTTGTGTATTGTCGTTCGATTTCAAACCACACATTTTAAATGTTGTGTGGTCAAAGGCGATGTCGTCTCACTGCCACTTACCTGTCACAACTGAGGACGCGCGCGCGAGTCTCGCTCAGACAAAAACAAATGTTGTATGAGAAAGTTTGCAATGTACTTGCGGAAGGACGGCGGTTCTACTTATGTCCATTTAGTTATTCTTCCAGCAATACAACCGGATATTCCATATAACTTGTTATATGAAAATTGCGCCGAACCATTCAAAATATACGTATATATGTATATATTTAAATTAATCGTTATGTGCATTGACATCGTTACTTATATTTATGTTATGTATTGCCCCTTTATATCAATAAATATAGCAAAAACGACACTTACTCAAATCAGAGAATGTCAGTTCAACTGGATAGCCATAACCAATTGCTCCAGAAGGAAATCCATATATACTGGCACCAAACGTTTTGTTTGTGCTGTGTGAAAGTACATGACGCGTATTGTATGTAATATTCATGAACACTGTCGTGTACTCTTGCATAGGTGGCGCTACCGGTATCTGCCTGGCTGACTGTGTAGTGTTGTTGCCGTCTAAGAGTAGACCAGACAGGTGTGAGGATTTGATAGTAACTACAAGAGTTAGCGGTGAGCTATAAACATTCTCAGTAGTAAATGTGTATACAGACTGATATTGTGATACCGACTGCACTGTCAGCATAAAAGGATCACCATTACTACCATCAACGTCATAACCGTATTCGATAACGTTAATTGGTTTGTTGGCTGATACAACTGTTGGCTCTTGTCCATACTGCAGTTCTATATGTGAGTGTTCGTTTAAGAAAGCTATGAAGTGATGCGTGCTGTTCCGATAGTTAACCTCTGTGTTGTCCTCGCTTGCAAATATTTTAATTACATAACCCCATCTAGGGTATATGGACGGAATTATGTATTCAAAGTTCCACAGATTTGTCGGTATCATTTGTTCGACAAGGTATTGCCAGTCACCTTGTCCAAGAGGAATTTGACTGCCTGAAGAGCCCGAGAAAACCGACACGGGGTTGTCGCTCTTAATAATGGTACCACTGACGTCATATTTACCCTTGAACTGATATGTCTCAAATTTCTGAAGTTGAATATTTGTAATTGCCGAGTACTTGGTGTCTTGTCTGTATGGATACGAAAGTTCAATTGTAATATTGGATGTCTTATCAACACCTACTATTAGGAACTCACTAAAGAGTGAACTGTAAGGATAATAAGATGCCGCTATATATGCCGTCGATATGCTCTTGGTGGGTATAGCCAAGAATCCTTCTGTATTATCCCCCTCTCCAACCTGGACCAGAACAGATATTGACGCATTTGAGGTTATCTCAATGCCTTTAAACTCTGTGCCGTTAGTGAGCTGTGCTAATGTATTTGCAATCGTGTATATGTATGTCTGGCTGAATGTAACATGGGTATCCAGGTTGATGAACGGAGCAATGATACGTACCTCGGCTGCTGTTTCTGTCGTAAGATACATATAGATACTACCTGGAGCGCCGTTTGGACCTAGGATACCGATCATGAACTCTGTTCCCGTAGATGCTAAAGTGGTATTGAACAGATCAATGTATGAACAGGTGATAAAACTTTCAAATGTTCTTTAAAAAAGTTAATCGGCGTAGAAGTAATGAATGTTGTATGCCGTATGTAAAAACAGAATTTAACAGAAAGTAACACTACAGTTAAGTGTGAAATTAAATTTACTAATAGACTGAAGATATGTGGATATCTAAAATACATTTCTGTAACAATGGTCAACATGATCAATTTGCAAATATTTAAATTAAGCTATAGATTTATCAGTTATAACGCGCCAACATCTGCGCAGGAATATTGTCAAAACAATTATCCTTGCTATGAAGCAAATCACTTGACCATGGTAAATCTATGTGATCGATTTAAATAAACCAATCAGTTTGCGAGAAACGCATTTTGAAATATTTATTATTTCTGTATTATTTTTTTTGTTTTTTACTGGTATTATAAGCTAAATATAAACTATTAAAATATTTATATATCAAATTTTCCACAATTAAAAATCGAAAGTAAACATATTATATGACCCTCCCACCCTACACACACTCTTCTCACGTTTTGGCTTGCCTATAAGACTGGGTTTGAACTCCGGTGGAGATTCCATTTTTAAATACATTTGATAGTTAATGATTGCCTTGTGTTTGTTTTTAATAACAATTTTAAAATATCTTGGATTAATAATAACTATTCCCTACTTCAACTGGAATACAACATTTGGTTTTTGAAATATCAAAATTTCCCCACCAGCAGAAGACACCCCTTAACGAAACCTGGAGACGTATTGTGATACAACCTATATTTTTTCTTAATTAAAACATTAATAAAAAGTATCAATTGGATTGAATAGCAGCCATTTGTTTATTATAAAAACTCTTTAGAACGCAGCACCATTCCCAATAATTGAAACACCCAGGGACTGCCCCTACGCATATGGAATAAAAACATACATCAGCTTGAATATGAGTATTATTAACCCGGGTTTAATTATTAAAATGTAAAATAATATCAATGAAACAAAATTAAAACTGCTTTAACTGGGCTGATGTAACAACCTAATGATTCAGGCATTCTTGTCAATCAATGTCTAATTTACAGTTATATAATATTGATTCTGAAGTAAGAGGCGGAGTTTATATGCATGGGCGAGATCAAATCAAGTTGATTGACGATGTAAGCTCAAGCTTGTGGAAGAAAAGGTTTTCGGAATGCGGGAGTGAGAAACAATGAATAAATTAATACGACATAAAATAGTTCCAGCGTATTTGGTTATATTTTTTTTTACCATTGATCATCTTTGGAAATCTTTTTTTAGTTATATATTTAAGTATAATTATAGACTACAAATTTGCTATAAATTAATATATTAAACAATCATTATTACTCGGCGTTCTCCGGCAAGCTTCGGAAGACATTCGGTTAGGGTTAGCGAGGCGCACAACAGGTTGTCAGCAAGGTGCACAACGGGGTGAAAAGTTTACTTTCGATTTCTCTTGCGACGATAAATTATTGAAAAAACTTTGAAATTGAAATAAATCTTTCAAGTTTTTGGTGCCAAAACTAATATAATCCGATATCTAATATGTGTCTTCAATAACAGTGTTAATAAACACACAGTATATTATCTTTTCAAAACACACCCATTCAGTGCCAAAAATAAAGGTCAAAAGCCATATTATACAGCTACGCCGAAAAAAGAAATTTTACGCACATAAAACAGACTAATATTGAGTGCATTGTGGTTATTTGAGTCACCATCATTCACAACAACTAAAATTTAACAAGCACGCACTTTTGAAACATTAAATACGATTTCATTATCAAGCGCTGTTTAATTTTTTTTTAAAACCAACACTTACACAGTCGTTGTCCACATGATGCCGATGTTTCAGTATTGCCAAACAGGATCATCACCAAACACATCTAAAAAGAACATAAATGGTCATCACACAACACATCTAAAATGAAATTACAAGGTCATAAAAAACACATCTAAAACAACATAAAAAGATCATCACAACACACAGCTAAAATAACATATCAAGGCCGTTACCAAACACATCTAAAACAACATCAACAGGTCAACACAAAACACAACTAAAACAACATAACAAGGCCATCACACAAAACATATAACACAACGTAACAAGGTCGGCACAAAACACATATAAAAACAACGTAATAAAGCCATCACAAAACACCTCTAAAACAACATACAAAGATCATCACCAAATTAGCTAAAACAACATAACAAGGCCGATACCAAACACATCAAAAACAACATAATAAGATCATCACGACACACAGCTAAAATAGCATAACAAGGCCGATACCAAACACATCTAAAACAACATAACAAGGCCGATACCAAACACATCTAAAACAACATGAAAAGGTTATCACAAAACGCATAAAAAAACAACATAACAAGGCCATCACAAAACAAATCTAAAATCAACAAAACAAGGTCATCACACAAAACATATAACACAACGTTACAAGGTCGGCACAAAACATATCTTAAAACAACGTAATAAGGCCATCACAAAACACATATAAAAACAACATAACAAGGTCATCACAAAACACATCTAAAAACAACATAACATGGTCATAACAAAACATATATAAAACAACACAAGGTCATCACAATACATATATAAAACAACATAACAAGTTAATTACAAAACTTATCTAAAACAACTTAACAAATTTATTACAAATAATATCTAAAAACAACGTCATCACAAAACACATATAAAACAACATAACAAGGCCATCACAAAATATATCTTAAAACAACGTAACAAGGTCATAACAAAACACATCTCAAACATCATAACAAAGTCATCATAAAACACATCAAAAACCAAAAACAACATAACAGGTCATCACAAAACACATCTCAAACATCATAACAAAGTCATCATAAAACACATCAAAAACCAAAAACAACATAACAAGGTCATCATAAAACACATATTAAACAACATAACAAGGCCATCACAAAACATATCTAAAAACAACATAACAAGGTCATAACAAAACACATCTAAAACATCATAACAGGGTCATCACAACACACAACTTAAACAACATAACAAGGTTATCACAAAGCACATCTTAAACAACATAACAAGGTTATCACAAAACACATCTAAAACAGCATAAAAAGGTAATGTCAAAACACATTTAAAACGTCATAACAAGGTAATCTCAAAACACATTTAAAACGTCATAACAAGGTAATCTCAAAACACATTTAAAACGTCATAAAAAGGTTATCACAAAACACATTTAAAACGTCATTACAAGGTAATCTCAAAACACATTTAATACGTCATAACAATGTCATCACAAAACATATCTAAAAACAACGACACAATGTCCTCACAAAACACATCTCAAATCAGCATAACAGGGTAATCACCAGACACATCATCTAAAAACATCAATTCAAGTCAATACAATACATTTATCCATATGCATTTTCTTTTTTATTGAGGTGAATGTTATGTCACAACCATATTAGAATTTAAATTTCTTAAAATTGCCATAATTTAATTTATTGTTACAGAAAACCATCAAACTTGGCAGTGTTTGCTAGATTAATGCAGTTCAAGTGTAGAATAATAGTAATAATAATGCTGCATTTGTGTGGGTTTTTTTGTCTTTTAAATCATGCAAAACCTCGTGGTCGATCTTAGAAGTTGGACAGGACAAAGCCTCTGGGTCGATTTTAGAAGGTGGACAAAAGCCCCGTTGTAGATTTGATAGTGCCTAAGACGTAACTGTTAAGTATCATATCGGTGATCTTTATAATTATCAATTTAAAGAGAGATGAACTAGTGTAGGAATATAAATGTGATGAGCTATTCATGTGCTTAATGGTAGTACCTAAGAGTATATAAAAAAGCTATAAACGCCGCATAAAATAAAATTATATTGTTTGAAAAATCCTGATTGATTCCCTTGAAACTAGTCATGTCTTTTAGAATGAATATTATTTCATTTATATTAAATTTATTATCTGAAAATATCTGAAAAGTAATTAAGCTGCTAATTGTATAAGTATCAATCCAGTCAATCCATTAATGCAATGTTTTTTTACTGTTTTTATGTATTTAAGTTATTGTTATGTATATATTACCATATAAATGAATGGGAATGAATGAATAATAGAAAAAATGTTATTTTATGAATGTGTTTTAGCTCTCCATAGTCGAAGGCTTACAGGTGAGCTTTTGTGATCTCCTGGTGTCCGTCGTCTGTAGTTAACTTTTAGCTTCTAACAACTTCTCTTCTGAAACCACTGGGCCAATTTTGATATAACTTCACAGAAATGTTCATTGGGTGACCCTCTACCAAATTTATTCAAGCCATCTAGATGCGTCTAAAAACATGACCGCCAAGTGTGTGAGGAACCATTTTCGTTTTGGACTTTGTTTACAATTTGTGTAATAATTTCATAGAAATGTTCCTTAGAGGACCCTTCACAAAGTTTGTTCAAACCGTGGTGATTCGTCAAAAAACATGGCGGCCATGGTGTGGGGTTAGTTTACTATATAAGCTATAGTAAAAACTTAAAAAATCTTCTTGTCAGAAACTACCGGATCGATTTTAAAAACAATTTCGCAGAAATGTACCTTGGGTGACCCTTTACCAAGTTTGTTCGATCAAGCCGTTGTGATTTGTGAAAAAACAGGACTGCCACAGTGAGGTGCTAGTTTACTATATCGGCAGCTATAGTAAAAGCTTCAAAAACCTTCTTGTCAGAATCAAATGACCTGATTTCGATGTACTTTCACTGACATTTACCATTGGTGAACCTCTACCAAGTTTGAACTCTTCTATGAATCTGTTACATCTTAAAAACAAATCAAAATTTTAACTTCTAGCCCATTTCGTTTTTCTGGAATTTTGAGTGTACATTTATTATATAATCTACTTAAGTTGGGTGACTCAAGGTCAGTCAGGTGAGCGATATATATTTATGATTGAAAACATAAAATTGTCTGTATTCTGAATGTCACATCAATAAAGTAAAATTCATAATATAGAATATATATTAAAATAATCAAGGGGCTTTTGGTCAAATTTTTCAAATCCACCAAGGGGCTTTTGTCCACCTTCTAAAATCGACCAAGGGTCTTTTGTCCATGTGTACATTTTTAACCAAGGAGCCTTTGTCCTACATTCGTTGAAATATAGCTACCCGATTGCATTCTAGCGTAGTATATTATTACCCCAAATAAAATTACAAGCTTGCCCCCGGGGCAGGGATATGGGGGTAATTAACACATGAAATCATGACGACATTGATTACACACGTATACAAAGGAAACGACCAAATCGTTATATTTTTATCAATCAGCAATACATTTAAACGATAAGTATATATTCAACAAGTTTTGTCTTTTCCAATAACATATAGCTATCTTACCGAAACGAAATACAAGTTAGCTTGTTAAGCAACCATGTGTATGATTGTTTTACAAACATTGTTATAACAGATACACACTCGCTTATCCCACTGTTGAAGCACAGACAGGATGGGAGGCTCTTGGGTTGTTTGTACAAGGATTATTAGATTCGCATATTATACCGATCTTAAGAAAACTTGATATGCTGTAATGTTTATAAACATTCGATAATGATCTATCATAACTAATTTGTATTAAGTTAATTACATGATATCAATTAGCTGACTATTAAACGAACATAAATATGCATAAAATGAAACCTGTTTGCAGTTAAAATATGTATTTCATATTATTCAACTTTAGGAAGTAATATCAGTACCAGACTTTAAATAATTAAATAATTTCATTTTCGTGCCGTAAAGTCCCACCATTCATTAGTTCAAGGGTCATTCGAAAACGTTAAGGAACTGAGAGGCAAATTGTATTTATATCTCACACAATATTTATTTTCACACATCTAAGACCTAAAATTAGATTTCAGAAATGGTCATGTTATATAAGTTCATGTTATTCCCAATAATAACCGGAATATGCATGCTTTGTTGATACATCATAAAAAAGAAGAACTATATTAACAGTAAACACGTATCGAACCCTCTAACAAAAATCTTGAAAATATAAATAAACGAAGTGGTAAAGAGAAACTAAATGATGAAAGAAATAAATACATTATAAATGACCTTTAATCCGAAATCGGGTAACGATTTAGTTCAATACTAAAGTGACTTAAATAAAAAGAACAGGAGGACATCGCATTTTCTCCCACCTAGAACAGACATAGCTCCAGATAAGATTCAATTGTGTATGTTACTCCACTATCGTTTTAAGATTTTTTTCCGATTCCAATTGCGTAAAACATACAAAATGTACCCATTTAATGAGTTTATGTATTTTATATTAAACATATTAAATCAGTAGTACTAACATTTACCATATTTATATTCCTGTGTAGTGACTGTTTTGTCTTATTTAATCAGCTATGAACAATATTTACTTTTAACTGGATGAGCTTATCGCAGCATAACTTTAACGTTTAATTGAGAACTGTACTGTTTTTGCCATGCTATTTAGGCATTAACATAGTGTTTGCCATTTGATGCTTTGAGCATCCTTGTCCCAATTAATCAATTGCTAGTATGGTATCACATGAGGCTACAGCAGGAACCCACATACTTATCATTATAAATGTATTTAACTGTTTTGGTCCAGGTGATTCCCTATGTTTATATTTCAATCAATTTTGAGTACTGCAACTACGCTCCAATTCTACACTCATATGATGCATACGCAGGGCTATTACAGTTTACTGAGAAGGATGATCTGTTTACAAATTTTGCTTGTGTTCAAATCGACATAAGTTCCTTTATTCATAGCCTATAACCAGCGCAATTCTTCTTTGAATTTCTTTGGGTCAAGTGTGGGGTTGGCATCAATGTTTTGTTGATCGTTTCCTTCTACTAGATCACCGTGAACTATTGGAATTTTCTTTGCATATCCATACAAGCCAGCAAGAGGTGGGTCATCGTTTACTTGCACTCTATATTAAATCAAGTGTTAACAGACAAGGGATCCAACACTTTGCTCCTATCATTATAAATAGCAATGCCATATTTCATAAACCTTTTTTTATATTTTTCCTCCTTTCTTTGACATACTTCCTCATTGTTTGTAATTTTTCATCTTCCATTCCATTATGGCATTTCAGTTTCGTATCAGTATACATGTAATAGGCCGCACCCCATCCCCTTATCTACATGTATATGGTTGTCTTCACCCGAGTTTAACATTCCGGTCTATAGTCTCCAAGTTACTTATTCGTTTAACTGTTCCTTCTATTATTGACCAATTGCAATGAACACCACATTCTTCTTCCGCTTTTTCCAGCTTAAAATGACACGCCGCTGTGTATGTCAAGTACAACAGCTATTACCAATACTGTTCTATATGATCAAATTTATTTGTACAAAGCTTTTGTCACTAGATTTGTCTCAGCTAAAAACTTGGTCAGGGCGGTAAGTACTGAAGTACAGCTGCCACAGTATTTCTCGAGCCAAGCCATCTAATTGAGCGACACTCTTTAATTGACAACTCAGGCTCCCTTTGATCAATTTATGTTTCACACAATAAACAACTATGTGTGACGGACCATTTTTGTTTCGGACTTGGCATACAATTTGTGTTATAGGTTCGCTTCCTTTCACGTACCGCATACAACCACCAATTCGTTTGCCTACTGTGACATGATCTATATTCTCACCAAGCATGATTGCAGTAACTGAGGATGAATTGACTTCATTTAAAGGGATTATATTGGCATATTACCGTCAATTCCCTATCCTAAATACTCACATCCAGCTTGAAGATACACTTATAACTTAGAGATATACGCGTCTAAAGTGTCTAGTTGCATAACCTCTTTATAACAAACATCAGGTTTTTGAAGCCACGTTTTTGATTTTGTTTACATTCGCCATTTTAAACGAACCGCTTTTGGGTTTCCGATCAATCATCGGATAACATCGTGAATACTCGTTCCCTATCTCGTTTTCGAAGCTTTGTTCGGGAAGTTAACGGAGTTCAATGTAAACATTGCGCAATACTTTATTGCGGGACGTATATTGGCCAATATTTCATTACTGTTAATTTAATAACTCTCAAGTAAATAAAGGTTGTAAGTCGATGCATAAGCATTATTTGGTGCACACTGCATACAGGAAAAGTCTGGATTAACAGCGTGTTTGTGTTACTTGCCAATATAATCCCTTTAACAGTTTTTTTTCTGTTAACACGTGTGTTATAGAGGACTGCAGTTCAGTAAAGGTAACCCAACTGATACTTGTGTATTTGACATCTAGGCCATTCATTGTTTGTACCTAAAAAAAACATTTACTTTTTTGTAGTTATTTCCAATTATGCTGCAAAATACAGTGTTGAAGGCAAAGCTGTATTCATATCGAACAACATCAACATCATCATTTTTTAATTATCTTGTGATTATTCAATCACCCATTAGTGCGTCGTACATAGTGTAACAGTAATTTCAATCCATTTTTCTCTAGTGCAACACATGCGCTCTGATGTTCATAACTATTTCGTGTCTGGTAACACACTAAATCTGTATATTTCATAAGCCTGCATTTGCCCAAATACTTGTGAGTTTCAATTCTGAGCCCTGACAAATCTTACAACACTTTTTCCTTTCATCATTATCACCATTAACGTAATTTCTTTTTCTATTAAGAAAGCGTTTCATTGGAAATGTGTTTGTTTTCTTCCTCTCGTCTTTGCCAAAATCGCTAACAAACGCTTTATAACTAAAAGACAAAGCACTTACACGACCAGACCGATTTGGACTGGTTGCAATAATGTTCGTGTAATGTTATAGACTAATTCTGTGTATCAAACACATAAACACATTTACTGGTACTCGGTCTCATATGAATAAACCGCGAAGGGAACGCCGAGAGCATATTGGATCAGGGAACTATACAAAACTAGGAGTGCTCCTACAAAAAGAGTTATACACAGTAAAGATTTGCCGTCTGTTGTCGATGTCTAAGTCTTACCGGGTACCCAGTTGTATGATGGAAATAAATAAATGGAAGCAATGGGTGTATTTTCCTAAATTAAAAGAAAATCCGATCGTTTAAAAAAGTTTTTATGTTTCTCTATATATCCCTATGTAAGTTAACATAATATGACAAGTTCATGGGTTCTGGCCACATATAAAACAGTGTTTTATTAAAAGATATATCACGCATACAGACAACATAAACAAATCTGAAGCGTTAAAGATAATCAATATCAAATGCTGTCACAGACTAAGTGTATTTACTATGCTTGAGAAAAGAGTATCGTCACTATTTATTTAAAACCTCTCAAAAGACGGCAAACTGTACTTTATAACTTAGTTCAGATATGTCACGTGTGTTTGTAATGATTAAAAACTGTAATAGTGTAAGTCAATTAAAATAATTTATATATCACATAATATTTTAAAATCACATATAAATACAATTGTAAGTTTTACCACAATTATCGCCACCTGTGCCATGGTGTATAAACTCCCAAGTAGCCTGTATAATAACTACCTGTAGCATGGACAGCTTATACTTATATGAAATCACTCCTATGTCTAAACAACGTCTGCACAGTTTGTTTCATATCTAGGTGACATTTAAAGCCCCGATAGCTGTTTAACTATTCATGTTTTCTCTGTTGTTAAATATGTTACGAATGTAAGGTGTATCAATAAATCCCATCGTTTTTGTATTAAAATAATGCAGTCTGTACCAGTGTTTACCACAACCGACGTGTGTTTAAATCTAGTTTGGTCAGACTTTAGAAAGTTTAATTGATAAAAGAAAATTGTCATTCCTTGGTCATTTGTGTCGGTCAAACTGTGACCACAAAGAAACAAATGGTTTTATTTACAGACTTTTCCTATACAAAGCTCATCCATCAAATCAAATTGGTTTCATACCCGATATCATACGTAATTTAGTATTCTCTATCTTCAATTTTGAGTGACTTTGTTTTTTCGGGAATTTTAACATCTAGTTTAAATAAAAAAAAGTTATTAACACCAATATCAACATAGTTGAAGAGAGTAATATACACAGATAGTACCCTTACAGATTTTAATTCTGTCACCTATGTTGAACAATGTTTGTGAAATCTGGAATTATCAAAACTTTACCGTAGATATACCACTGACTGTCAAAGTATTGTAAATATCATATGCCGTTTCTTCAGCAAAAAGTCACAGAAGTATCCTTATTATGCAAAACAGCTGTGTACACAACGTTTATAAAATAATTGAATATACTACTGTAACATACCTTACATTCTGCTAAAATCATTTCGTTTTTTAAGCCTCTTGCAAATGCAGCGACCCCTACCTTTTTTTTTTATATATATTTATCGTTTGCATGCTGGTTTAGCGGCTTTGTCTTCTGAATGTTTTGTTTCCTTTTGGACATTTAGTTACTTATTTTACCTGCGTTCAGTTAAAGATCGGATAACAGAATGATTTAATGAAATTGGGAAGTTGACATCGCTGTTTCCACTGTTCTTAAATTTCTGTTTAACGTAAATGTCCTAAAGTTATGAAAACAAGTTTAAAAGTGATTCTGTCCCTTTAACCTGCGTTGGTGTACATTGCCAGATAACTTTAACAAACTTTAACACTTTGACATTTAGATATGACCCCGACACATCCTGGTATAGCGTGATTAGAAGTTGACCTTGTCTGACCGGTTGAAGAATATACTAGGCTGTTGCACAATGCGATACTATGGCGTTAAGCGTCGCTTTCAACAACTTTCCATTTATATCATGACGGCGAAACAGTACACAGAAGTATCATGAAACAGGGACATATGACACCCCTGCCAGTCACATTATACTGACACCCCACCCGGTCACATTATACTGACACCCCACCCAGTCACATTATACTGACACCCCACCCGGTCACATTATACTGACACCCCACCCAGTCACATTATACTGACACCCAACCCAGTCACATTATACTGACACCCAACCCAGTCACATTATACTGACACCCCACCCAGTCACATTATACTGACACCCAACCCAGTCACATTATACTGACACCCCACCCAGTCACATTATACTGACACCGGACTGATTAGACTTAGAGCTATACCCGAAATTCTGAGCGACAAGCGAAAAAGTGTACAGTACAAATTTGCATGTCTTTGGTATGTATCGCCCGAAGATCGAACCGACGACCTTCCGCATGTCAGACGGACCATCTACCACTAGATCATCACTACGTTTAGAAGAATATAAGTAAACAGTCAACAAATATACATGTTGTATATCAATTACTAGTGTCGAATACAAAATTGTATGTCAATCTAATTATGATGTCTATATTCGAAGATAAATAACTTTTGATAAATTCATTTTTTAGTTAATCTATTTTAGAGTTTATTTATGATTTAAAGTCTACTTGTATCGAAATATCTGCATGCAACACAAGAAGAGTGTGTTCTCTCTAAAAAAAGCAAGAAAGCAATCCAACAGAAAAAAAATTTAAACGGACACAAGGCAATAATGATATCAAATTTACCCATCGCGTTCACCCAGCAAGGCAAACTCAATATATATGTGTGCTTGTATGAGTTTTGCACCATTTTTCAACAATATTTATGTTATATAACGGCGACCAGCGCATACACTCAACCTTCTTCTTGGGATCCGCCGTTAACCATTACCCGACACATCGTATTTCTGTAAAACATTGACTACTTCCCATCATGATCAGATGTGGGAGATGCATCAGTAATCAGTAGGTTATTCGAACCACCCACTATCCTTTGATTAACAGTCAAACACGTTATTGACTGAGCTAACTGGGCCTGTCTCTTACACCAAATGAACGTTTTACCATACTATCCAAGTATAAAAAAATTTAAGAACAGATATGATAAAACCAGTGGCGACACGATCAGCTATCAAACTATATAGTTTATATATCATTGTAGATGTGACATTCCAGTCTGTAAATTTGTACCTTAACGCGTGCATTACTGGTTAAGTGTGTGTGACCAAGACGCATTTTGTTGTATTATATATATTCAGTATGCAATTGTGTGTAATGTACAAAGTTAAACGGCGAGTAAGTGAGTGAATGAACGATTTTATTGCAATACGGAAGAATTCAAAATCTTGGCACTTTTAGATCCTTCAATAGTTAAACTTATTTTAGTTTACTCCGATTATAAAACAGGTTTTTACAACTTAGACAAATCCTATTAGAAGTCTTCCTTGGTAAAACCAGAACTACACATATGCGGAAAAGTGTCTTGCTCAAGGACATCACACATAGCCGTGGCAGAGAATCGAACCCACGACCCTTCGATCACAGTTAACCCTTTACTTCATATGGACACCTTTTAACACCTCTAATATAGAAGGCTTTTGAAAACAGTGTAGAACCAGTTGTGCTTGCTCGTAACGAGCAATCAGAACATATTCGACACTGTTTTCTGCTCTATCAGAATAAATAGGTAAAAGGTATATATTCATGGAAATTGACTATGTGTGACTTTTGAGTTCGGAAGAGTCCAGTTAAAATGCATATGAAGTAAAGGGTTAAAACACCACTTTTAAACACTAACTTAAATCTAGGTATATAACATGGTCTAAAATGAACAACATTACGTTTATAAGTATTAATGGACATATAATTTGAAATACACAATTACATTAAATTCGTTGAAAATAAACTGTAAAGTACCTTCATTTTCAGGCAGCAAATCAATATCAGCGTACAGTCAAATACTAACATTTTCTTGATCAATATCATATAAATACCCTTACGTAATGCTTTAAGACGCAATGCTAAATCATTAACAAATAACAGGGGTGACAATGGATAGTCTTGTCTTAATCCAGAATTTACATTAAACATTTTAGTGTAATAATCATTAACTTTAACACAAGGTGAGTAGTGTTAGGCTTCTTTCGGAAACTAACAAGGTTATCATTTCTTTCTGACCATAAAATAATACAATCATTTAATATTGCAGTGAACAATCTATACATTGACGATGCCAACGCTATACCACTGTAAGATAGGGGTCCCTTTGGTCGACGGAGCTTGACTTCGGAATAGGATTGATAATATTTTATACTAGTTTTGCCACATAACGATGGGACACAACCAGACTCAAGGCAGACATTAAACAGAACATGTAAAAAACGAAATGAAATTTCATTTTTCAAAATATAAATTGGAATATTATCAACACCACTTTACCTTCATTAGCCTCGTTAACTGCTTCTTTGACTTCAAAAATAGATACATTCCCATCTAAAAGAATTTCAGATGGCTAACTTGTTTTGTGAGATTGATTATAATTTAAAGTTGCATTACGATTATTTGAGAGGTTACTGCAATCTCGTAGCCATCTATTTAAAACATTTATAAACTTTGGTCCTGTTAAATCCCCACTAAAATCATTTGTTCTTATCGCTATTTAAACTTTATCATCTAATAGTTCATCTTTCAATTTATATTCGATATAAATACATTGGAAATATACATGTGGGAGTTTTGGCGTCAATGTTACATAGGGTGCAAATGAAACAGGGCGAGCAAATACACATACAGTATGTGACTCGAACCTTGGACAACCTTTCGCCGACAGGGTGAATGCTCTGCAGACTGAGGTAGCCGGAATGTCGACATAAATCTCAATCCTAATACAGTATGCACACACTGTGACATATTTTTCAGTGAATATTGGCCAAACATTTTAATGGTGTTGAGAGTACTTTTCAACAGGTGATATTTGACATCACTTTTTGTTGTCGAAGGAATAGTTTCATAAACCATAAGGCACGGGAGTTCTGTATTTTTAAACGTATCACTAACTCGTGTCTTTACGCTATTCTAAAGATTAAAAACTTAGTCTATATATAGAACCTGATTACCCCCGAATAATTAACCCTCAATGAAAAAGCATGGAATTCTATGCCAGCCACACAGTTTATAGAAATTTAACGCCCACTATGACGTTATTCAAACTCTCCCAGAAACAAGTGACCAACCAACGTGCTCGTTACAATTGCTATATAACGGACCCAATCGGGAGGAATAGGTTCGTTCTACAAACTATTTAAAACTTAAGTATTCTTGTGTCTGCTTCTCTCCATCAGTCGTAGTTGCCCATTAGCAGAGCTTTTCCTGAAACCTCGGCTAATCATTCTTCTTACAAGTGTTATATTTGTTTCGAAATTGGTTTATAACCCAATTTAACAAGAAATCGGCGAACTTAGATATGCCGCCGAAAATGACATGGTCATACTTGCTGAAAAAATAATACAATTAAAATATTATGACGTTAAATGCCAACCATCAAGTGTATCAGAGCTAATAAAGAGTGCGTTTTCTGTATATAAAATATTAAGGTTTTTCTTAATTTTTCTATGCCAATGTTTGACCTTGAACTTAAGAGTTAGAGACATGATTTTTTTGCCCTGTATATTGACTTTAGTAATATGTAATGAACATGTGAATAAGACCCCTTATTGCAAATATTATTTCTGCACCAGACACTAAAACGTAATGTTCTATATAAACATGACTTTTTTATAATTCCAATGCTGTACATGTACCAGCATTTTGCATTTTTGCAAGTGGTTTCGATATGATGAACATTTGTTCTTAGTTATATAGCAACATCTTCCATACATATAATAGTCATGGACGACGAGACAAATATTTCTTTTAACGATGTCAACGCTCAGTTGCAAACTTGACCGTTGAGATAATACTTGGTTATTGTGTATCGGCACCGCCTTAGTGTGGTGAACATGTGTATCAGGTTATATTAAAATCCTTCTATGCATATAACGTTATATACCGGATACGAACACATAACATTCTTTACATAAAAAAGAGATTTGAAATTCAACGCCCATATGTGAGCTTGACCTTTGAGAAACAGACTAAGTTCTGCATTCTGCACATTGTTTTGAGATGGTGAACATCTAGGTTAATACAGGACACAATCATGAAACGAACAGCGGGCGGACGGAGACATTAATTACTTTCTTTTTCCGCTACGCGGCTGGAGATACAACAATTGTTAAGGGTCATCCGTGTCCGAGTGGTCGAAGGCGCAGTAGCGATATATCACGTACCTCTCGCCGCTAAGCTTTTAGGTTAAAGTCCCGCTCGCTCCTTTTTCTATTAAAAAGTTCGCCAGTTACTTGCGGAGGGACGGCGATCTTACTCAATCAGTCTGAGGTCTTCCTCCACCAATACATCTGGGTATACCATATATAAAATGAAATGTGTTGATAATGGCGTTTAACTCAATTTAAAATAATTGGTCGCTGACAGTGCAATAATATATTATAAGATATTACATATAGATGTTATACTTTAATTACAAAGAGACATTGTTATAAGATATTATATATAGAAGTTATACTTTACTTATATTGAGATATTGTTATAAGATATTACATATAGAAAATATACTTTACTTATATTGAGATATTGCAGTGATAACAAACAAATAGTTAAATTCCCCATTGTAATTATCGACTATATTACATTGAATATGGTAACAAGTGGTAATAGTTAATATTCCTTAAAAATAATCGCATCGTTCGACACCATTTAGCAACCGTTTAAATATAGTAGAAGTGTCCGTTTATAAATGTCTGTTTTACGTGTGAGTACGCAGCAACAATACTTCTGGTTTACCCTGCAATAAACAGAATATTTCAGTTACATACAAACCAGATTTAAGTTTCTCGGTGGCGTCGTTTTCTAACAATAACATGCTTTTTTGAAATCTGGTGTGTCTTAGAAAGATCAGTAGCAAGGACGCCACTTGGTAATTAATATCTCGTGTGTCTTGGAAAGATCAGTAGCAAGGACGCCATTGGGTAACTTATATCTGGTGTGTCTTAGAAAGATCAGTAGCAAGGACGCCACTTGGTAATTAATATCTCGTGTGTCTTGGAAAGATCAGTAGCAAGGACGCCATTGGGTAACTTATATCTGGTGTGTCTTGGAAAGATCAGTAGCAAGGACGCCATTGGGTAACTTATATCTTATGTGTCTTGGAAAGATCAGTAGCAAGGACGCCATTGGGTAACTAATATCTGATGTGTCTTGGAAAGATCAGTAGCAAGGACGCAATTGGGTAACTTATATCTGGTGTGTCTTGGAAAGATCAGTAGCAAGGACGCCATTGGGAAACTTATATCTGGTGTGTCTTGGAAAGATCAGTAGCAAGGACGCCATTGGGTAACTTATATCTGATGTGTCTTGGAAAGATCAGTAGCAAGGACGCCATTGGGTAACTTATATCTGATGTGTCTTGGAAAGATCAGTAGCAAGGACGCCATTGGGTAACTTATATCTGGTGTGTCTTGGAAAGATCAGTAGCAAGGACGCCATTGGGTAACTTATATCTGGTGTGTCTTGGAAAGATCAGTAGCAAGGACGCCATTGGGTAACTTATATCTGGTGTGTCTTGGAAAGATCAGTAGCAAGGACGCCATTGGGTAACTTATATCTGGTGTGTCTTGGAAAGATCAGTAGCAAGGACGCCATTGGGTCACTTATATCTGGTGTGTCTTGGAAAGATCAGTAGCAAGGACGCCATTGGGTAACTTATATCTGATGTGTCTTGGAAAGATCAGTAGCAAGGACGCCATTGGGTAACTTATATCTGATGTGTCTTGGAAAGATCAGTAGCAAGGACGCCATTGGGTAACTTATATCTGGTGTGTCTTGGAAAGATCAGTAGCAAGGACGCCATTGGGTAACTTATATCTGGTGTGTCTTGGAAAGATCAGTAGCAAGGACGCCATTGGGTAACTTATATCTGATGTGTCTTGGAAAGATCAGTAGCAAGGACGCCATTGGGTAACTTATATCTGGTGTGTCTTGGAAAGATCAGTAGCAAGGACGCCATTGGGTAACTTATATCTGGTGTGTCTTGGAAAGATCAGTAGCAAGGACGCCACTTGGTAATTAATATCTCGTGTGTCTTGGAAAGATCAGTAGCAAGGACGCCATTGGGTAACTTATATCTGGTGTGTCTTGGAAAGATCAGTAGCAAGGACGCCATTGGGTAACTTATATCTGGTGTGTCTTGGAAAGATCAGTAGCAAGGACGCCATTGGGTAACTTATATCTGGTGTGTCTTGGAAAGATCAGTAGCAAGGACGCCATTGGGTAACTTATATCTGGTGTGTCTTGGAAAGATCAGTAGCAAGGACGCCATTGGGTAACTTATATCTGATGTGTCTTGGAAAGATCAGTAGCAAGGACGCCATTGGGTAACTTATATCTGATGTGTCTTGGAAAGATCAGTAGCAAGGACGCCATTGGGTAACTTATATCTGATGTGTCTTGGAAAGATCAGTAGCAAGGACGCCATTGGGTAACTTATATCTGATGTGTCTTGGAAAGATCAGTAGCAAGGACGCCATTGGGTAACTTATATCTGGTGTGTCTTGGAAAGATCAGTAGCAAGGACGCCATTAGGTAACTTATATCTGGTGTGTCTTGGAAAGATCAGTAGCAAGGACGCAATTTGGTAATTAATATCTGGTGTGTCTTGGAAAGATCAGTAGAAAGGACGCAATTTGGTAACTTATATCTGGTGTGTCTTGGATAGGTCAGTAGCAAGGACGCAATTTGGTAACTTATATCTGATGTGTCTTGGAAAGGTCAGTAGCAAGGACGCCGCTGGGTAACATAAATCTGGTGTATCATGGAAAGATCAGTAGCAAGGACTCCACTGGGTAACATATATCTGGTGTGTCTTGGAAAGGTTAGTAGCAAGGACGCCGCTGGGTAACATAAATCTGGTGTGTCATGGAAAGGTCAGTAGCAACGACTCCACTGGGTAACATATATCTGGTGTGTCTTGGAAAGGTCAGTAGCAAGGACGCCACTGGGTAACATATATCTGGTGTGTCTTGGAAGGGTCAGTAGCAATAACGCCACTGGGTAACATATATCTGGTTAACGGATGCGTCCAACCTCACTCGTCTTTTGTTGGAGGAAGTAGATAAAAACAAGTAATCGTCGCTACAAAAAATAAATAAAATATCCTGATATAACATTCAAAAGATCACAAACATCCCGATTGCATACACATGAACAATTTGATAAACACTACAAATAGATGAACACCACAAACATGCAGTGGAAGTGACATCAGAGACCGTCACTGGAGAGCTAAGATTGCAGCAACCATATGTACAGGTTGTAAAATATAAACAAAATATCTAGCAGACGCATCATTGTAAGGAGATGGCTACCACAGCAGCATCAATAACATGTAATAAATACATAAAATAGGAACATTAACAATGATACATAGAAGAAGTGAAGAAAACATTGTCAGATTGGAAGAGTAAACCTGGTTAAAGGAAGAACGTAACTTCCCCCATGTGAACACAGATATGCGTAATAAATACATTTAAAGAAGGTATATACATGGATAAATTCATTGAATTTGCAGAAGCTACATATTTGTTACACAATTATTTAGTCTCTGTTAATGACTCACCAACAATGGCGGGGATGGAGTCCTGGGTGCAGTTATAGTTGCAGAGATCCATATTACAAAAGTGTGCACAGACCGGAACATTCCTGACACCGACGTGGATGTCTCTTTGCCGAGCTAATTGTTGATAGCTGGTGCACTATCAATAATGATGATAGTAACTATGGCTTATATACAGAAGGAATGTGTATTAATGTACGTAAGGAATATTTCTAAAGTACACATGGTAAAGACTGAAAAGTGATGTTAAACACGCAGTAAAATATCGGTGCTTTTAAACAGTCCTCGCCTTCATCGCCGTTATTTTTTCGATCTTAATAGTAAGACTGCGTATTTATATTAAACTCATATGTTCAATGATGTATATTGTTTTTTGTCTCTGTAATGTAAAATTCTTTAATTTCGTTGACCAAATACTAAATTGCGACCCGCGATAAAGTCACTCATTGGCCAGTATCGGGTTACATGTATGCTAAAACATTGACGAATAAAGTGGAAAATACCGATTTGTGAATTAGCGAATTTCTCACAAAGACGAAATTAACCATAATCTTCGAATGAAACCTTCTTCCTCGTTGTGAATCAACACACGTTACATTATTACTTAATAGAAAATTATAGGTGATGTATCTTTAAATAAAAAGTCAAGTAGTCGTTTTGTGAGTTATATCATAGGAAATATTACACTTTAAGAAAGAAAAAATTCAAAGTGAAACAGTGAGGTGTAATGTCTTGTTATGAGTTGTAATGTCTTGTTATGGTGTGTAATGTTTTGTAATGAGTTGTATTTCTTGTTATGATGTGTAATGTCTTGTTATGAGTTGTATTTCTTGTTATGAGTTGTAATGTCTTGTTATGATGTGCAATGTCTTGTTATGATATGTAATGTCTTGTTATGAGGTGTACTGTCTTGTTATGAGTCGTAATATCTTGTTATGAGGTGTAATGTATTGTTATTAGGTGCAATGTCTTGTTATGAGGTGTAATGTTTTGTTAACAGTTATATTTCTTGTTATGATGTGTAATGTCTTGTTATGAGTTGTATTTCTTGTTATGAGGTGTTATGTCTTGTAACGAGGTGCATTGTCTTGTTATGAGGTGCAATGTCTTGTTATGAGGTGTAATGTCTTGTTATGAGGTGCAGTGTCTTGTTATGAGGTGTATTGTCTTGCTATGATTTGCAATGTCTTGTTATGGTGTGCAATGTCTTGTTATGAAGTGTAATGTCTTATTATGAGGTGTACTGTCTTGTTATGATGTGTACTGTCTTGTTATGGTGTGCAATGTCTTGTTATGAGGTGTTATGTCTTGTTATGATGTGCAATGTCTTGTAATGATGTGCAACGTCTTTTTATGAGGTGTAATGTCTTGTTATGAGGTGTACTGTCTTGTTATGGTATGCAATGTCTTGTTATGACGTGCAATGTCTTATTTTGAGGTGTAATGTCTTGTTATGAATTGCAATGTCTTGTTATGATGTGCAATGTCTTGTTATGAGATGTAATGTCTTGTTATGAGATGTACTGTCTTGTTATGACGTGCAATGTCTTGTTATGAGGTGTAATGTCTTGTTATGATGTGCAATGTTTTGTTATGAGGTGCAATGTCTTGTTATGACGTGCAATGTCTTGTTATGATGTGCAATAACTTGTTATGAGGTGTAATGCAATACAATTGTCAGTCACTACTGAAGCACTTTGTTTATCAAAATTTTGTTCGATATGGTTCCTGTAATTGGCCTAAGAATACTTTCAACCTCGGAGTTCAAACACGTCATGATTTTAGAAGACAGTAAATAAACATAACAATCTGTCCCATACCTGCGCGTTGCTGCAACCCATTACGTACTGATGGTCAACACCACCTATACAAATTTCTCTACCCGGCATGTCTTGGCACATGTAAACATATAAACGGCGTCAGTTACATAACCAATCTGCTTTCAACGTTTTCACGGTTGATCAATTTTTATTTCTCAAATCGGAGGTAAATAAGACAAGAGCCCAAGTGTTATTTATTTGACGTAGTTTATCATAAATCCAAAAAATAGCTTATAGTATTTTCCAACCTAACCAGATAATGAATAAACATTCTAAAATACATATTTATAGATGAAAATACATAAATACATATTTATAGATAATATAGATGCAGCGAGATTAGCGTTAAAATAGTCCTGAACTTTTCAATTTGTTCAATTTGACTCACAGACAATATTCGATATTTTCCTGGTGTTTAAAAACATTTTGGGTAAACTAATGGTTAAAGTATTTTTATTCATTCTGTTTGACAATGACATAACTGATTGTAAATATACAAAATAGAGTAACATATGTTTTTGTTTAAATTTCACATAGCGCTTGACGTCATATAAAACATGGCAAGTTGCTAGCCTTATTCGTAGAGGAAGATACCGTGAATGGCAAACTTTCAGACATAAAGTTGTTTAACTGAGCTGGGACCTTGTGAAAACATGAATAAAAACAGTTGACAGCTGATCATGAATATATGGTTTGGGTGGAGGTGCATGCATGAGTGTGTGAAAATACACAGCGGACCTCTGTTTTGCATACTATGTATTTCTGAAGATAAACGGTGTGCATCAAAATTGTGTTCTACGTCCTTTGTTGAATGTGCTTATTCTTTCTTGTAGATTATATTAAAGTTCCAGCCAGATCTTTAAGCGTTCTTTGTGAACTAGGTATACTCTGAATATAGTACACAGTATTATTATGTGAGAAATACGAATATACAATATAAATATTGTTTATATCCATGTTGGTTGTGTCCGATGCTGCGTCTCCAATTTCGTTATTTTCTGTACTTTGTCAGTTTGTCATTATTTGTTAGACGGTGATTGTTTGTACATGCCATAGTGTTGAAGATTGTGGAAACATGAACAGTTTTATGTTGACATTCATCCCTAGGCGGTGATGGTTTGTAAATGTCATAGTGTTGAAGATTGTGGGAACATGAACAGTTGTATGTTGACATTCATCACTAGACGGTGATGGTTTGTACATGCCATAGTGTTGAAGATTGTGGAAACATGAACAGTTGTATGTTGACATTCATCCCTAGACGGTGATGGTCTGTACATGCCATAGTGTTGAAGATTGTGGAAACATGAACAGTTGTATGTTGACATTAATCCCTAGGCGGTGATGGTTTATACATGTCATAGTGTTGAAGATTGTGGGAACATGAACAGTTGTATGTTGACATCCATCACTAGACGGTAATTGTTTGTACATGACATAGTGTTGAAGATTGTTGAAACATGAACACTGTTGTATGTTGACATCCATCACTAGACGGTGATGGTTTGTACATGCCATAGTGTTGAAGATTGTGGGAAAATGAACACCGTTTATGTTGACATTCATTCCTAGACTGTGATTGTTTGTACATGACATAGAGTTGAAGATTGTGGAAACATGAACACTGTTGTATATTGACATCCATTATTCGTTAGACGGTGATGGTTTGTACATGACAAAGTGTTGAAGATTGTGGAAACATGAACACTGTTGTATGTTGACATCCAGTATTCGTTAGACGGTGATGGTTTGTACATGACATAGTGTTAAAGATTGTGGAAACATGAAAACTGTTGTATGTTTACATTCATCACTAGGCGGTGATTGTTTGTACATGACATAGTGTTGAAGATTGTGGAAACATGAACATTGTTGTATGTTGACATCCATCACTAGACGGTGATGGTTTGTACATGACATAGTGTGAAAGATTGTGGAAACTTAAACGCTGTTGTGTGTTGACATTCATCACTAGACGGTGATGGTTTGTACATGCCATAGTGTTGAAGATTGTGGGAAAATGAACACCGTTTATGTTGACATTCATCCTAGACGGTGATTGTTTGTACATGACATAGTGTTGAAGATTGTGGAAACATGAACACTGTTGTATATTGACATCCATTATTCGTTAGACGGTGATGTTTTGTACATGACATAGTGATGAAGATTGTGGAAACATGAAAACTGTTGTATGTTGACATCCAGTATTCGTTAGACGGTGATGGTTTGTACATGACATAGTGTTAAAGATTGTGGAAACATGAAAACTGTTGTATGTTTACATTCATCACTAGGCGGTGATTGTTTGTACATGACATAGTGTTGAAGATTGTGGAAACATGAACATTGTTGTATGTTGACATTCATGACTAGTCGGTAATGGTTTGTACATGACATAGTGATGAAAATTGTGGAAACATGAACACTATTGTATGTTGACATCCATCACTAGATTGTGATGGTTTGTACATGACATAGTGTTGAAGATTGTGGAAACTTAAACGCTGTTGTATGTTGACATTCATCCGTAGACGATGATTGTTTGTACATGCCATAGTGTTTAAGATTGCGGGAAAATGAACACTGTTGTATGTTGACATTCATCACTAGACGGTGATTGTTTGACCATGACATAGTGTTGAAGATTGTGAAAACATTAACATTGTTGTATGTTGACTTTCATCACAAGTCGGTGATGGTTTGTACATGCAATAGTGTTGAAGATTGTGGAAACTAAAACACCGTTGTATGTTGACATCCATCACTAGACGGTGATGGTGTGTACATGACATAGTGTTGAAGATTGTGGAAACATGAACACTGATGTATGTTGACATTCATCATTAGACGGTAATGGTTTGTACATGACATAGTGTTGAAGATTGTGAAAACTAGAACACTGTTGTATGTTGACATCCATCACTTGACGGTGATGGTTTGTACATGACATTGTGTTGAAGATTGTGGAAACTTAAACACTGTTGTATGTTGACTTTTATCCCTAGACGGTGATTGTTTGTACATGACATAGTGTTGAAGATTGTGGAAACATGAACACTGTTGTATGTTGACATCTATCCCTAGACGGTGATGTTTTGTACATGACATAGTGTTGAAGATTGTGGAAACATGAAAACTGTTGTATATTGACATCTATTCCTAGACGGTGATGGTTTGTACCTGACATAGTGTTGAAGATTGTGGAAACATGAACACTGTTGTATGTTGACATCTATTCCTAGACGGTGATTGTTTGTACATGACATAGTGTTGAAGATTGTGGAAATATGAAAACTGTTGTATGTTGACATCTATTCCTAGACGGTGATGGTTTGTACATGACATAGTGTTGAAGATTGTGGAAACTTAAACGCTGTTGTATGTTGACATCTATCCTTAGACGGTGATTGTTTGTACATGATATAGTGTTGAAGATTGTGGAAACATGAACATTGTTGTATGCTGACATTCATCACTAGACGGTAATGGTTTGTACATGGCATAGTGTTGAAGATTGTGGGAACATGAAAACTTTTGTATGTTGACATTCATCACTAGACGGTGATGGTTTGTACATGACATAGTGTTGAAGATAGTGGGAACATGAAAACAGTTGCTTGTTGACATTCTTCGCTAGACAGTAATGGTTTGTACATGACATAGTGTTGAAGATTGGGGAACATGAAAACAGTTGTTTGTTGACATTCATCAGTAGACGGTTGTGGTTTGTACATGACAAAGTGTTGAAGATTGTTGAAACATGAAAAGTGTTGTATGTTGACATTCATCACTAGACGGTGATGGTTTGTACATGACATAGTGTTGAAGATTGTGGGAACATGAAAACAGTTGCTTGTTGACATTCATCGCTAGACGGTAATGGTTTGTACATGACATAGTGTTGAAGATTGGAGAACATGAAAACAGTTGTTTGTTGACATTCATCAGTAGACGGTTGTGGTTTGTACATGACATAGTGTTGAAGATTGTGGGAACATGAACAGTTGTATGTTGACATTCATCACTAGACAGTGATGGTTTATACATGACAAAGCGTTGAAGATTGTTGAAACATGAAAACTGTTGTATGTTGACATTTATCACTAGAATGTGATGGTTTGTACATGACATAGTATTGAAGAGTGTGGAAACATGAACACTGTTGTATGTTGACATTCATCACAAGTCGGTGACGGTTTGTACATGATATAGTGTTGAAGATTGTGGAAACATGAACACTGTTATATGTTGACATTCATCACTAGACGGTGATGGTTTGTAACTTGGATAGTGTTGAAGATTATGGAAACATAAACACTATTATTATATGTTGACATTCTTCACTAGACGTTGGAGGTTTGTACATTGGATAGTGTTAAAGATTGTAGAAACATAAACAATGTTGTATGGTGAAATTCTTCACTAGTCGGTAATGATTTTTACATGACATAATGTTGAAGATTACGGAAACATAAACACTGTTGTATGTCGGCATTCTTCACTAGTCGGTGTTGGTTTGTACATGGCATAGTGTTGAAGATTGTGGAAACATAAACACTGTTGTATGTTGACATTCTTCAAGAGTCGGAGATAGTCTGTACCTGGAATAGTGTTAAAGATTATAGAAACATAAACACTGTTGTATGTTGACATTTTTCACATGTCATTGATTATTTGTACATGGTATAGTGTTGAAGATTAAGGAAATATAAACACTGTTGTATGTCGACATTTTTCACTAATCGTTGATGGTTTGTACATGGCATAGTGTTAAAGATTGTGGAAACATAAACACTGTTGTAGGTTGACATTCTTCAAAAGTGGGAGATAGTTTGTGCAGGAATAGTGTTAAAGATTATAGAAAAACAAACACTGTTGTACAATGTATGTTGACATTCTTTACTAGTCAGTGATAGTTTGTACATGGCATAGTGTTGAAAATTTTGGAATCATAAACACTGTCGTATATAGACATTCTTCACTAGTCGGTGGTGGTTTGTACACGGCATAGTGTTGAAGATTATTGAAAAACAAACACTGTTGTATGTTGACATTCTTCACTAGTCGATGATGGTTTGTACATGGTATAAAGTTGAGGATTGTGGAAACATAAACAATGTTGTATGTTAACATTCTTTACTAGACGGTGATGGTGTGTACATGGCATAGTATTTAAGATTATGGAAACATAAACACTGTTGTATGTTGACATTCGTCACTAGTCGGTGATGGTTTGTACATGGCATCGTATTTAAGATTATGGAAACATAAACACTGTTGTATGTTGACATTCTTCACTGGTCAGTGATAGTTTGTATATGGTATAGTGTTGAAGATTATGGAAATATAAACACTGTTGTATGTTAACATTCTTCAGTAATCGGGGATAGTTTGTACATGGTATAGTGTTGAAGATTGTGGAAGTATAAACAATGTTGTATGTTGACATTATTTACTAGACGGTGATGGTTTGTACATGACATAGTGTTGAAGATTATGGAAACATAAACAGTTTGATGTTGACATTCTTCACAAGTCGGTGACAATTTGTACATGGTATAGTGTTGAAGATTGTGGAAGTATAAACAAGGTTGTATGTTAACATTCTTCACTAGACGGTGATAGTGTGTACATGGCAAAGTGTTGAAGATTATGGAAACTTTAACACTGTTTAATGTTGACATTCTTCACTAGTCGGTGATATTATGTACATGGTATAGATTTGTAGATTGTGGAAGTATAAACAATGTTGTATGTTGACATTCTTCACTAGACGATGATGGTTTGTACATGACATTGTGTTGAAGATTATGGTAACATAGATAATGTTGTATTTTTATATTCTTCACTCGTCGCTGATGGTTTGTACATGACACAGTGTTAAAGATTTTGGAAAAATAAACACTAATGTATGTTGACATTCTTCACAAGTCGGTGAATGTTTGAACATGGCATAGTGTTGAAGGTTGTGGGAACATGATTACTGTTATATTTTGACATTCATCATTAGACGGCGATGGTTTGTATATGACAAAGTACTGAAGATTGTTGAAACATGAACACTATTGTATGTTGACATTCATCACTAGACGGTGATGGTTTGTACATGACATAGTGTTGAAGAGTGTGGAAACATGAACACTGTTGTATGTTGACATTCATCATTAGATGGTAATGGTTTGTACATGACATAGTGTTGAAGATTGTGGGAACATGAACACTGTTGTATGTTGACATTCATCACTAGACGGTTACGGTTTGTAACTTGGAAAGTGTTGAAGATTATGGAAACAAAAACACTATTATATGTTGACATTCTTCACTAGACGGTGATGGTTTGTACATTGGATAGTGTTAAAGATTGTGGATGGTTTCTACATGGCATAGTGTTGAAGATTGTGGAAACATAAATAATGTTTTAATTTAATATTCTTCACTTGTCGGTGATGGTTTGTACATGACACAGTGTTAAAGATTTTGGAAACATAAACACTAATGTATGTTGACATTCTTCACAAGTCGGTGATTGTTTGTACATGACACAGTGTTGAAGATTGTGGAAACGTAAACTATGTTGTATGTTGACATTCTTCACTTGTCGGTGATGGTTTGTACATGGCATAGGGTTGAAGATTGTGGAAACATAAATACTGTTTATGTTGTTTTTCTTCATAAGTCGGTCATAGTTTGTACATGGTATAGTGTTGAAGATTGTGGAAACATAATCTATGTTGTATGTTGACAGTCTTCACTTTTCGGTGATGGTTTGTACATGGCATAGTGTTGAAGATTATGGAAACATAAACACGTTGTTTTTTGACATTCTTCACTAGTCGGTGATGGTTTGTACATGGCATAGTGTTGACGATTATGGAAATATAAACACTGTTATATGTTGACATTCTTCACAAGTCGGTGATTGTTTGTACATAGCATAGTGTTGAAGACTGTGGAAATATAAACAATGTTGTATGTTGACATTCTTCACTAGTCGGTGATTGTTTGTACATAGCATAGTGTTGAAGATTATGAAAGCATAAACACTGTTGTACGTTGACATTCGTCACTAGTCGGTGATGGTTTGTACATGGCATAGTATTGAAGATTATGGAAACATAAACACTGTTGTACGTTGACATTCGTCACTAGTCGGTGATGGTTTGTACATGGCATAGTATTGAAGATTATGGAAACATCAACACTGTTGTACGTTGACATTGTTCACTAGTCAGTGATAGTTTGTACATGGCATAGTATTGAAGATTATAGAAATATAAACACATTTATGTTAACATTCCTCACTAATCGGTGATAGTTTGTACATGGTATAGTGTTAAAGATTGTGGAAACATAAACAATTTTGTACGTTGACATTCTTCACTAAACGGTGATGGTTTGCACATGGCTTAGTATTGAAGATTATGCAACGTAAAACACTGCTATATGTTGACATTCTTTACTAGTCGGTGATGGTTTGTATATGACAGTTTGAAGATTATGAAAGCATAAACACTTTTGTATGTTGACATTCGTCACTAGTCGGTGATGGTTTGTACATGGCATAATATTAAAGATTATGGAAACATAAACTCTGTTGTACGTTGACATTCTTCACTAGTCAGTGACAGTTTGTACATGGTATAGTATTAAAGAATATGAAACTTAAACATTGTTTGATGTTGACATTCTTCACTAGTTGGTGATAATTGGTACATGGTATAGTGTTGAAGATTGTGGAAGCATAAACAAGGTTTTACGTTGACATTCTTCACTAGAAGGTGATGGTGTGTAAATGGCAAAGTGTTGAAGATTATTGAAACATAAACACTGTTTTATGTTGACATTCTTCACTAGTCGGTGATGGTTTGTACATGACATTGCGTGAAAGATTATGGAAACATAAACACTGTTGTATGTTGACATTCTTCACTAATCGGTGATAGTTTGTACATGGTATAGTGTTGAATATTTTGGAAGTATAAACAATGTTGTATGTTTACATTCTTCACTAGACGGTGATCGTTTGTACATGACATAATGTTGAAGATTACGGAAACATAAACAGTTTTATGTTGACATTCTTCACTAGTCGGTGATATTATGTACATGGTATAGAGTTGAAGATTGTGGAAGTATAAACAATGTTGTATGTTGACATTCTTCACTAGACGGTGATTGTTTGTACATGGCATAATGTTGAAGATTATGGAAACATAAACAATGTTGTATTTTAATATTCTTCACTAGTCGGTGATGGTTTGTACATGACACAGTGTTAAAGATTATGGAAACATAAACACTAATGTATGTTGACATTATCAACAAGTCGGTGAATGTGTGTACATGGCGTAGTGTTGAAGATTGTGGAAACATAAACTAGGCTGTATGTTGACATTCTTCAAGAGTCAGTGATTGTTTGTACATAGCATAGTGTTGAAGATTGAGGAAACATAAATACTGTTGTATGTTGACTTTCTTCACTTGACATTGATGGTTTTTAAATGACATAGAGTTGAAGATTATGGAATCATAATCACTGTTGTATGTTGACATTCGTCGCTAATCAGTGATAATTTGTATATTGCAGCATGTTGAAGATTATGGGAACATAAACACTTGTATGTTAACATTCTTCACTAATCGGTGAAAGTTTGTGCATTGGATAGTGTTGAAGAATGTGGAAACCTAAACAATGTTGGTTTATGTTGACATTCTTCGCTAGTCGGTGATGGTTTGTACATGGCAGTGTTGAAGATTATGAAACGTAAAACACTGCTGTATGTTGACATTCTTCACAAGTCGGTGATTGTTTATACATAGCATAGTGTTGAAGATTGTGGAAACATAAATACTGTTGTTTGTTGACATTCTTCACTAGACAGTGATTGTATTTACATGACATAGAGTTGAAGATTATGGAAGCATAAACACTGTTGTATGTTGACATTCGTCACTAGTCGGTGATGGTTTGTACATGGTATAGTATTAAAGAGTTTGGAAACATAAACACTGTTGTTGTACGTTGACATTCTTCAGTAGTCAGTAATAGTTTGTACATGGTATAGTATTGAAGATTATGGAAACATAAACACTGTTGTATGTTGACATTCTTCACTGGTCAGTGATAGTTTTTTATGGCATAGTATTGAAGATTATGGAACATAAACACTGTTGTATGTTGATATTCTTCACTGGTCAGTGATAGTTTTTTTGTCATAATATTGAAGATTGTGGAACATAAACACTGTTGTATGTTAACATTATTCACTAATCGGTGATAGTTTGTACATGGTATAGTGTTGAAGATTGTGGAAGTATAAACAATGTTCATGTTGACATTCTTCACTAGTCGGTGATGGTTTGTACATGACATAGTGTTGAAGATTGTGGAAATATAAACAATGTTGTATGTTGACATTCTTCACTAGACGGTGATGGTTTGTACATGACAGTGTTGAAGATTATGTAACCATAAACAATGTTGTATGTTAACATGCTTCTCTAGACGGTGTTGGTTTGTACATAGCATAGTGTTGAAGATTGTCGAAACATAAACACTGTTGTATGTTGACATTCTTCACTAGGCGGTGCTGGTTTGTACATGGCATAGTGTTGAAGATTGTCGAAACATAAACACTGTTGTATGTTAACATTCTTCACTAGACAGTGATGGTTTGTACATGGCATAGTGTTGCAGATTGTCGAAACATAAACACTGTTGTATGTTGACATTCTGCACTAGACAGTGATGGTTTGTACATGGCATAGTGTTGCAGTTTGTCGAAACATAAACACTGTTGTATGTTGACATTCTTCACTAGACGGTGCTGGTTTGTACATTGCATAGTGTTGAAGATTATGGAAACATAAACACTGTTGTATGTTGACATTCTTCACTAGTCGGTGATGGTTTGCACATGCCATAGTGTTGAAGGTTATGAAAACAAAAACAATGTTTTATGTTGACATTCTTCACTAGTCGTTGATTGTTTGCAAATGGCATAGTGTTGAAGATTATGGAAACAAAAACAGACTATTTATACAAATTATATTTTATTCTAAATAATAGTTATGTACACTTAGTAATTCATCATTAAACAAATCCCGAACAACACTGTTATTTCTTTGTACAAATAGAACGTCTGAAAAAAGTTCACCAATCTCTTTTAAAATGTTACTTACGGCATATATGATGTTGCTCATTGGACAGAGAAATAAAATAGATAAAGGTTTTGTGATTGTCCGATCTTCTCCACGTCTCACTACAGAGTTGTATCCCGTTTTGTAGTGTCGGAAACATGATTTTTGCGCTAAAATGTCCTATGTAATTTGGTTTGAATTATTTTCAAGGTGGTTCATGGAGACTATACGTTATTCCTGCATACGATAAGCGCAAGGGCTACACACATAGCATGTACTGCAATGAGACTATTATAATGACTAGTGGTGAAAAGTAACTTGTATTAGATTTTATCAGATGGATGTATTTGAGCATTTCTTTTTTCAAAACATAAAAATAAGGGTGGGGATCGGGAGACTAAACTGTCTTTAAAAACACAAGCTGGCTAACACACCAGTTACTGTGCATTTTTATGAGCAAATGCATTCCTGCTATGAAAAATATGTTAAATAATTTTTTATTTGAATGTTTTTGGAAATTTTCCTTGGAAATCCTGAACCTTGTTTTCTGTAGAACTTAGAGCACAGTTTAACTGTGTAGTAAGACATGAATTCAGAGGATCAACAGTAAAAATTAAAGGAACGAAGACCTAAATACATATCGGAGAAAATATAATAATAAAAATATAATAAAAACTGTTTCTGGTTATCTGTTACAAAAATTATAAAACAGGAAATGGACATGGGGGAAAAAAGGTACTCATTGATGTATTGGTAGGTTGAACAGCGTATATGTTATAACAAAAAAATGTCATGAAATAAATGTTTTGCCTAATTATAAAACAAATAGAACACTCGAAAATGAACACTAATCAATGTCTTGGTATTTTGGGCAGCTTATTATCAAAAGTAACATGTTAGACCCGAATAATATATTGTTTTTTTCTACATTATCTCATTGTATGATGACGGGGAAAGAGTGAGGTTTATGTAACCGTTATCCGTGTTGAAGCTCCGCCGTGGCGTATTTTGCTGCTGGCAGTTCATGTGGCAATGTAATAATCTCGAATAATAGTTTCATAATTAAATATATCAACTAAGTTAATTTCAGAGCATGTCAACAATCCTGATTATGTGTTAGTGATACTTGATTACATGTAGTGATTGATAGATATTAACATTTTCTGCTACTCTCGAGACACTGGAGTTTTGTAGTTGTATAGCCCCGTACACTTGAAAACAAACACTGCAAGTAGCGTTAAATTCCCACCGATTTGCGTGGTGTGAAAACTAGTCTGCTTCCTTCAAACCTGTCGGTCTTCAGCAACCACCATGCACTGGTGCACGTAATAATTAATTTCATTCTAAAAACAGTAATAGTCAGAATAAGCTTACTGCAACTCTCCGATAATATATCGATTTTAGCCATTAAATTCCGATAATCTATCGATTTTAGCGATTAATTTCCGATAATATATCGACATTTTAGCCATTAATTTCCGATGATATATAGGTTCCAGGTGTGCTCGTATATCTATTTAATATGTGGCTATTTGCCTCCGGTAATAAACATGTATCTATATTAGTTCATAATGTCTGGTAAAATAATAATTTTAACTGCTTGTCTACGATAGCATAATTCTAACTACTCGATTCCGATAACATATTTCTAGCAACCCGTCTCTAATAACAAAATAGTTCTAGCTGCTCGTTTCCGAAACCATCATAATTCGAAATGCTCGTCTCCGATAATGAATTGGTTCTGTATGGAGGCATCTATCCTGTAAATCAGAACAATACAACTTGTGTACAATAAATCATTTATATATAGAATGAATGTAAATATCCTATTCAAAAACGTATAGGCAACACAGCATGTATTTTACAGCAGAATAGTCGTGTAAAAGTCATGTGAAACTGGACGTTTAAACAGATACCAATTTGCACATCATATATATCCATGTAGACGAAGTTTGAGAGGTGGTATAGGAGAGTCACCGTGACGGTTGGTCAGTTTGTCAGCAACATACTTCAACGGTTAAAGAAGATTAATACCGAACTGATTCCGTGCAGGGTGATTGTTCTTTCTCTCTTTCAGATTGCGGTATTCACCATATTGCAATTCTCGAGGAGCCAACTTCTCCGACGTTTTCAGCGGATTCCCCAATAGTAAAAACTGCATTGTGTAACATGTTGTGAGAGTACACATTTAGAAATTACTGACGAAACATTTCTAACTATTGGGTAATAGAATATCTAATGAGTGGCAGAACCACACCCATTGTTTCATGCATTTCCTAATAGCGTTATATTAGATTGGAATAGCTTGACAGCATGTTTATTCGATTAAAGTCAATGTAAACAAGTGTGGCTTTTCAAACTGAGGGTGATGTTCTTTACAGTGATGCAACTTTTTTCGTTTATTATGTTATTGTTTGGCATTGTTTATACAATACTACAGCTTGCACTGCACATTTGTACACGATCTACTTTTAGTTGTTACGTTTGATATTTCCATTATTGAGGAATGCTAACAAGATGTGGGTGACCATTAAGACATTTGGCTCAGTGTCTACATTTTTACAAAACATATGATTATTATTATTCTGATTTAAATTTTTTTAAGTACTTATAGATATATCGTCATTATTATTATTATTATTATTGTAGCATAATCATTATTTCTATTAAAAGCATAATAATTATGTTTATACTCACCGATAATTGAGAAGTCAAAACCTCCAGTACAGTTATAGTTGCAGAAGTCAGTAGTACAACAGTTGAGGCAGATTGGCACGTTCCTTCTGCCAACGTCACGTGCTGACCGCCTTGAACTGGTACACTAAATGATTATTAATAAACGCGTCATTAATAAATAAACAGCATACATCAAAAGTGATACACTCATATTTGAAATTGCTGAAACAGAGTTAGGTAGCAATTACATAGTGTATACGTTTGGTCCAACTATGTTTAAGGTCACAACTTGTACAAATCTTGATATGAAATAATAATGTAACATGCAAAAATATAAAAAAAAATATGCGTTCAGAGTTATTTGCCATATTCAAATGAGAAAATTATGGGTGGTTCCCGTTGTCAAATATCTGGGCCCAGTTGTTCAATACAATAAGCTTAAAGCCGCCACTTTATTAAGAATGGTCAAATTATGGTATTTTGAGATTATATATATTCAAGGTAACCATTTACTGGCAATCATGACAAAATGTCATTATATATTTCTGTTTTATGAATACTTTGAACAATAAAGGTATTGAACATTTCATATACTGAACTAAATAGTTAAATCACCACCTTACATGTCATGTGTTTTCGTGGGTTCGTGCTGCACGTGAAAAAAAAGCGTTTTGTGACAAATAGACGGGCACGAGTAATTGTATAAAATGTCGTAAAATCAATACATAATTGTTTGTTAATGTCGTAAACAAATTTTGATAACGCTACCTAATATTTTGAGGAAATAAAATGGAAATATAAAAGTGGCGGTTTCGCTGTTCTGTTCAGTATATTTCACCTAACGAAGCAATTAGAACTTTGAACATAACAGTCCTTGCCTCTAACCCTCTGTGGTAGCCAATGAATAATCAGAAACTTCCCATGCACGGTCGGTCTGTATGACGTAGGTGAGCCATTGAATTAGAATACTATATGATAATAACTATAACGAAACTTAACTCTGTAATTACAAAGTATTTTGCTACAGCCCATGTCTGCACAACTTTCTAAAAGTAAAGACAAATCTGTCATGTCACAAGTAACTGGGAAACTTTTGGCATTAAAGTTGATTCTTTGGAATGGCAAACATTTGTCATTAAAAGTTGATTCTTTGGAATGGGAACTTTGTCATTTAAGTTGATAATTAGGATTAAAAA
Source organism: Panopea generosa (assembly GCA_029582155.1). Taxonomy (NCBI): domain Eukaryota; kingdom Metazoa; phylum Mollusca; class Bivalvia; order Adapedonta; family Hiatellidae; genus Panopea; species Panopea generosa. The sequence continues at coordinate 36,900,969 of CM055905.1, forward strand.
CTTTTTGTCTTCTTTGGAATGGGAAACTTTTGGCATTAAAATTGATTCTTTGGAATGGGAAACGTTTGGTATTAAAGTTGATTCTTTGGCATGGAAACTTTGTCATCAAAGTTGATTCTTTGGAATCGGAACTTTTGTCATTTAAGTTGATACTTTGGAATGGGAAACTTTTGTCATTAAAGTTGATTCCTAGGAATGGGAAACTTTATCATTAAAGTTGATTCTTTGGAATCGGAAACTTCTTTACTAAAGTTAATTCTTTGGAACGAAAACTATTTGAAATCAGATGTGAGGTATTTGAGTGTCATATTTCTTACTGCTCGTCAAAATGACACTAGTCTATAAATACCTGAGTTTCTGTACATCCGGTGTTATAATACACGTCATCGTTAGCCCAGCTATATTTCTCTATTCGACATAACTGAACAAACACACAATTATATCATTAATATTATAAATGGACATTTTATTAAAAATAACACGCAAATATCAATGACCAACTAAAGAACGCTGTCATTGACATCTTAATATATATCTACATGTAACTGTCAATTGTAATTTTAAGAATATTTTATGGTAAGCTTGAGGCCTAATGCAATATACATTACAAAGAAATAACGTAAAAGATGAATTCTATGTCATATTCAGATTATATATGTAGCAGCAGCTTAGAAATGATCTAATGATCACAGTAAATACCATATATACGGGATTCGACGAGTTAAATGACTGTGATAAAATGAAGTTTCAGTTTTCTAACAAGGATATAATTAGATCATGTGCCAAAACCCGTTTTTAAAAATTTCACAATCGTAATTCTTTCTTAATATGAAAATAATGTTTATTTAATTTCTTAACTATTCACACATTTTGTTTATACTTGCGTGTAAACCAACAGCTAATCAAATGGTTTTAAATCTGATTTGAGATTAATTTTAAAAACATTTTGTAAAATGCGCAAAAGTGCCTATATATATTTGTCAACTTTTCGTCGTACAATATTTTTAACAATTTTAGGCGGAAGTCAAGATTAGCAGTAGTGTATCAACTTTTAAACTTGTTTGTATGCTAACTCATATGATATCTAAGTTACCATACGGATACTTTATACGGGTTTTAGATATAATTTAGATATCACGTTATCGAACAATGGCACCGCAGTTGCCTGTCTCTGTTTGTCTTTTATAATTCTTATATAGAATGGCATATGTTACTTGTTACTTGTACTTTAAACTGTATTGTTTAATTGTACATAAGTATGCTGAGACATTAAGAAACTATTAAATTGATATTTATCTAGTCTTACCTGGTTTGCGGAACATATTTTGACTTGTTGACATTGTCTTAAGTTATTTATTCGTTCACAGTCATAACAAATGGGCCCTCTCTGATCGATGTTCAGAATTCCTAGAACGATAATGGGGTGAGTTTCACAAAAAAAACTTTCGACAAAAATCGTCGTAAATGTAAACCAACAATTATTCATAATAACTTTAATTTTCATCCAAATGAAGCCAGGTTGGTTCAAATCATGCTGAAAGTTGTATATTTTCTGAAAATACAATCATTTTAAATGTCGATCAAAATTTGAACACACAACGGAGAAATTGTCAAATTAACTTACGTCGATTTTTATCGTAAGTTATTTTGTGAAACGCAGTCCTGGTATACTTGACAGAATCATGACCGTCCCAGATACAATGTGAAACACCGAATAACATTGTACCGTTGTATTGTGGATATAATGCATATTAAACATTTGCTGTTGATGTACCTACTCCCTCCATATTGTGTACTGATAACTTTATATTATAAGTTTGATCATTATTTTATTCATTATATATACTTACGGTCAAACGTTTGCATGGTAAACAAAAAATTGGAAACGACCAGAGAAAATAATATATATATAATAATATCCAAATCAATTAATTGAAATGCAATAATCCAAACTTTAAACGAATTTGACCATAAATAAAGATTTTATACACATTTTTTGTAACATAACTACCAAAATCAGTTTATCTGTTTTAATCCCCATTACATTTGATATGTGTGTTTACATCTCCATCTAATGGACGACGTTAGGTTATTCCAGTACATTGCCGATTAAGCGTGTTATAACTGATTTTGACAACGGTGTGACAAATATGTGTATAAATCTTAATGGATCAAATATTTGTATTATTGTGAGTCCATGCATTGGTGTAGATAAAGGCAATATGCTTTCTTTTCTGCTTTTTTTTATTTTTTTGTATAACATGCAAAGCCATTGGCATTCACATCATAAACATATACTTGATAATCATACATTTAATACATTTTTCTTGGTTTGATATATATTAAATAACAAGTGGAAACGAATCATATGAAAGTTTAAATAGTGAACTTGTATGCGTATATGTTTCCTCTTTGCTGTATTGCTTAGTGATATCATAGCCTTGATGTACCGGATAGCCTACATGTATCATTAACCTTCACGTATACCCACGTCCTCCATATTGTATAGATAGATACATTACCACCATCCCCGCACCCATGGGTGTTACAGAAATCCCCGTCACAGCACTGTAAACATTCACTGCCGAGCTGCTGATGTCCAGACGTACATTTCTGGAAATGAAACCAAGGCCATTTAAATGTCTGCATTTACTGTTATTGAAAGGAAAAAAACATAGAAGCAGGGAGTGCAAGACCAATAAACAAAGAATCTACTTTTTGGAATATTGATAAATAAGTTAGTAAGTAAGTAAGAAAGTAAATTCTTTATTTATAGAGGGTGACTCAATTGACAACGGATATGAGTCATGAACGTCCTGCATCGGGTCTGTTCAATAAGTTCTCCTAGGGAGAAAATAACAATAATATATATATACACAGAGATACGTAGCATTTATAGAAGAGCAAACCCCTAAGTACCTAGTTAGCAATATAAAAATAACTTGTGTAGTGCCTGTTTAAGTGGTTGGATATTGGGCCTACGATCAATGGAACATATGTTCGATTCAATACCCAACGAGATGTAGGTGCTATATGTAGGAGAAAGCCGAACATGGTAAGTTGTAATGGACAGGCAGATGGGGACCATTACATACAAAGCGGAATAATAAAGGGATCCAATAAATAATGTGCGGTTTAAAATAAGTTATAACACATTTAATTTCATTTACTGTGAGTGGTAATAAAGACAGACGTCTTGTTTTATAGCGACTTAATAATTGATTGATTTTATTTGTTAATATTGTAAAAAATTAAACCCAATATTTAATATATGTGGGATATTTCCTAGTTAAAGCGAGAAAACTAGGTCATTATAGTATATAGTAGGTCCGTATTTTAGATTGGAGTACTTCATGGGTCACACTTCTGATAAGTGATGGCCTGTCAACAGGATAACGTGTGGGCAATTTTATATAGCGACCATCTGACCAATATGTACATAATAAAAACATGACTTGTATATGACTTAGCTGACTTTTATGACAATTAGTGTGCAGTAGAGATGGTAATAAAAAGGAGCTTAGTTTCAGTTAGTTCTTGGAGTTAGAATGAGTCGGGTTCAGTTGGGTTTGGTAGGCAGGGAGATCCAGAGTTAGGCTCTAAGATGGGAGTCCTGTTTGAACTAGGTTTTGAAGCGTACATATGTGTTAATAGAGTTCATTAAAGTTTAAACGATAGATGTTATAATAATGTAGAAATAAAAGCTGTATAGAAAAACACTGGGCATTCTGTGTTAGTTCTGTGATGATGTTGGAACAGTCTTGTGTCATGATTGTGTTTTTCTACGTACACTTTGACTTATACATCCCGATCTGTAATGCTTGACAATCTTGTTGGTCACGTAACTTTCAACATAGCAGACCTAAAAATAATAATAATAAAGCATTATTTTGAAATGGGATAGGATGAAGAAAAATGTTCTCCCGTTGTAAAATAATAGATAGTTTATGTGGCCTGAATTATCAGGGCCGATAAGTACAAAGTCAGTTACATTGAAGAGACATGTATAGTGTCAGATAGTGCAGGTTTGCTAAACTTATCGCTAGGTAAGGGATAAAACTTTTTAAAGATATTTAACATATTCATTTTTGGGTTAAAAGAATAAGTCATTTTGATGTTTATTTCATAAAAATCCGTTGAGTATTAAACATTTTAGAAATATTAAACGGATTTAATATTGTAAAAAAAAAACACCATATTTTACATATAGCTTTTTGCATATTTTGAATCGCACGATGTCTGTGTGACTGGTTAATTCATGTTTTACTTCAAATTCATCTGAGACATACGAGTATATATACGCGAATGGATATCATAATCCTCTGTCAGTTAGCAAATTGCCATCATGTGGAAACGCTGTGACAGACTTGATCCAGAGTAATTACTTGACCAAAACATTCGGCATCTGAGTAAATATTTTTTATGTTATGTTTCCTATAGTTTAGTAATTTAAATGTCCGATAGTTATATTTCGACATAATCAGATCTAAATCATGTTTGCTAGAATTGTTGATATAACTATTCAGACTAGAATGTGGTCAGTTTAATTACATATCCGCGGCATGAGAGTTGTTTATTAGGATATAGGCCAAGGAATTTGGGGACGTTATTTGAGATGTTTATATCATGTTTATGATGAAGTATTGAAAAATCGGCATTTCAGAATTGTATGGTATGTGTAATTAAATTGTGTTAGTTTATTCTGTTATTTACAAAGCGAATTTGTCAGTATTTTTACCATAAAATGTGGAAATAAGTAGAGATGTATTGGCCACCACGAGATTGATAGACGGTGATGTATGAATGTACCATGAAACTGATAGATGGTAAGAAATGAATGCACTGTTATCATATATTGATAAAACTACCATGGAATTGATAGATGATAAATAATAAACGTAATGTTATTACATATTGAGAAAATAGTAAATCTGAGTTTATATGTATAATCCTGACCTCAAAGTTGAGTCGGCACGAGGCGACGTAAGGCCATAGAAGCTCAGTACCACGTAGAGCATGGGAAGATAACTCTGCTGGTACATCCATCGCCATAAGGGACGATAGTGGATTATATCTACGAATCGTTATTTCAGAATTGTTATTTTATTTGGAATGAATCAAATACTATTTAGATGTAGTGAATAAGGTCAGAGAAGTCTGTGTTTTAGGAGCTGTGTAAATTGTATATGGATATATATTTAATTAGCAAACTAGTAGATGTAAACTAGTAAAATACTAATTAACAGGGGGAGCTTATTTTGTGTATTTATTTTGTTAGTTATTAAAAAGTGTAACCACTTTTCTTCTTAGGGGGAACGTGTTGTAACGAAATAGTTAGGTTGTAGTGCCTTAATTTAGTAGTGTCAGCTAGTACGTGTCTATTGGAATAATATAGGCTATATTTAGAGAAGGAAGCGTGGGTTTGTTAAAAAATATCGGTAGCTCGATAGGAGTAACGATATGAGATCTTTTAACATATTTATTCTTTGATTAAAGAATAAATCATTTTGATGTTTATTTCATGAAATTCCATTAAGTATTCAGAAAGTTAGAACAAACAAACGGGATTATTATTAACTAATTTAATTTTACCTGGGCCTAATAGCGTAAAATCCGCATCGTACCATATCGTACTGTATATTAAAAGTTTGTTGTTTTATAATTGGCACGAAATTCACTAAGGTATGTGAAGTGTTTTGCTATATATATTTGGCTGTATTATGGAGAAAGTCCGTCCAGTCTAGCAGAAACATCTTACAGAACCGCTGTGACGAGAAGGATTCAGCATGTTACTGTTCCATTACATAACGACAGATGTGTTTGTGAATTTTATATTATGTTGTATATGATTGCGTTATTTAAATGTCTGATAGATATATTTTGACGTAATCAGATCTAAGTAATTTTGTATAAATTGTTCATATCCATTCCGACGAGAATGTCTGTAATTTAATTTCACATCCGCGGTATTGAGAGTTGTTTTGTTAGAATATAGGCCGAGGAATCTGAAAACGCATTTTAAGCTATTTATATCGTGTTTACGATGAAGTATTGAAATTAATCATGTTAGAATTGATTGATATGTGTTATTAAATTTAGTGGATGCGTATTCTGATATTCACAAAGTGAATAGATACAGAATTGGTCGGTATGTGTTTATATTATTAATGAGAAATTACGTAGATATATAATTGCTACTTTGGGACTGACGCAAGTTCGTATATGAGATGTTGTTTAAACTACCATGAAACTGCAGATAGTATGAATTGAATGAACTGTTATCATATATTGATAAATCTACCATGAAACTGTTAGATGGTAAGAATTGAATGCACTGTTATCGTATACTTATAAAAATGCCATGAACTTGATAGATGGTAAGTAATAGACGCCATGTCATTACGTACTGAGTAGCTAGAAAATCTGAGTTTATATATATATTGTAGCCGTTTTTAGACGTACGCGAGACATGTGTCCGCTACGTTAACGGCGTTTCTAGACGTGACAGGAAGTTGGTGGTAGTACCGTCATAAGGACATACTCGTTATATGAACGACTTGCCGATCCTGGCGTCGGAGTACAGTCGAAGAAAGTCGGTACGAGGCGACGTAAAGCTAGACAACTCAGTACAGAGTTCTAGGGAAGATAACACTGTTTATATAGCAATCGCCACGAGGGACGATTGACGCTAAATCTACGATAATCCGGACGCGGTACTAGTATCTTAAATACAATATTAGTGTATTTTAATAACAGTTATAACATTCATATGATGTAAGCAGTTTGGATCGCGATATAGATATACGGAACGTGTAGTAGAAAGAACATATGATTAAGACAGTGTTAATTCCATCATAAGACATTTTTAAACCAGCTGTGTTTTTTGTTGAGTAATTAGCTTTAATTTGTATATATTGTATAATTGTTTATTCGTAATTTTATTCATGTAAAAATAAAATTGTAAACTTTATTTTAAGTATTGTATTCTACCTTCATGAGTTGTCGGCCCTTGGGCATTTTGCTACATAATCCGGACGCGGAAGTAGTATTTGAATGTATAAGAATACTTGTATTTTAAAACAGTGTAAAACATACATATAAAGTGTAGACAATTTGTTTAAGGATGTGAACATATTTGGACATTATTAAACCGGTTTTTTATGTTGTTGAGTAAAATTCAAATTCACACGCCCTTAAAATGAACATAGAAATATAACTTTCTGGCATCACTTACCTCGCCTTGTTTACATGACTGTACGGTATCACAGTACTTTAGTTCCGCCATTTCATCACAACTAAAGCATTGTGTACCATTGCCTGAATATAAGATTAGATAATATTAAATAAAAATAAATGCATGAATGATTTGACCTCGGTCATGTATTTGCGTTTGATACATTTCTAATTTAACATTTAGAGGGAAACACCACTATCTTAAAATAAATGTGATCAAGATTTATTTAAACCTACGTAAGTAAAATCATTTAGAAATCTTATACCCAAAGTATTGTAATCTTAAACTTCATATTTTAGAAATAATTTAGTTTTGTGACACTAAATGGGATGGAACTAATTTTGAAACCAATTTTAAAAAAAAACTTTGTTTTTCAGTCTTATTAATAAATGAATCAAAACTATTAACCATATTTTGAGACTTTAAAACAGAACTATCCTGATAATAGATAAATATAAACAAAATATTGAACTATGATTTTAACGTTGTTAATGACGTCACAATTATAATTTCTCTTTTTTTTTGACGTTTTATACGTGTGTGGCTTATCTCTAAGAGTTGGACAGAATCTACAATAGTGTAACTCTATACTGTAACGTTAGTGCAATAACGGGTTAATTGCTGCTTATGCTACACAAAATGATATAAACATTAGTTTATACAATTTATTTTAGCTCGATTGCAGGTCGAGCTGGGTATTGAACCCGTAATCTCTGGCGTGAGCGGACAACACTCTATCCATTACACTACCGCCCCACGTGTAATATAAACATTACTGACAAAAGAGAAAAAATACGTCGTTTGATCGTAGTAGCAAGAAGACAAAACTACTTTCAGAAAGCGACTGTATTGGTGTGTGCAGATACATATATTTCAATATGACAGCGCTATACGAGATAAACAAAAAAAAATATCAAAATGATTAATGTTTTTCAAGCAATAAGCTAACTCGAATTTTATCTAGCAAATGAAGCAATTTTGTTTTGTTTAAATGGCTTCCTATATAATATACAGATGCCAAAATATTTTTCCTTCGATTTATAATTAAAATTTTGATTAATTGTTGAGATATGCTCCCAGTAACCAGAGTATCAATCTGGTTAAATCCGACGAGTATCAATCTGGTTAAATGTGACGAGTATCAATCTGGTTTAATCTGGTTAAATGCGAATAGTATCAATGTGGTTTAATGCGACGAGTATCAATCTGGTTAAATGCGACGACGAGTTTCAATCTGGTTTAATGCGACGAGTATCAATCTGGTTAAATGCGACGAGTATCAATCTGGTTTAATGCGACAAGTATCAATCTGGTTAAATGCGACGAGTATCAATCTAGTTAAATGCGACGAGTATCAATCTGGTTTAATGCGACAAGTATCAATCTGGTTAAATGCGACGAGTATCAATCTGGTTTAATGCGACAAGTATCAATCTGGTTAAATGCGACGAGTATCAATCTGGTTTAATGCGACGAGTATCAATGTGGTTGAATGCGACGAATATCAATCTGGTTAAATGCGACGAGTATCAATCTGGTTTAATGCGACGAGTATCAATCTGGTTTAATGCGACGAGTATCAATCTGGTTTAATGCGACGAGTATCAATTTGGTTAAATATGACGTTCTTTTTTTTTTTGTTAATTTGTAAATATCCGGAAAGCACGAGGTGCCTTTGTTGCTTTTTTGTAAAGATTGTTTCTGTTGCAAACTGATATCTTAAATCAACTGGTATCCGGTATCGGTAATTCTCAGAAAATTTTGAATTTACTACCTATCGTTGTTGGTCTAGTTTTCTTAAGTAATTTATAGTTTGACATATACATTCGATGGCGTTATATTGCTTGCTACTGTATTTTATGGATATCAAAAACGTGTTGACAGCAAACAGAGAACAAACACTATGCCATACATATATCCTCTTACTTTTCAGTTTTACAAGTATTTTAATGTTTCTTAAGTCCGACACATTCAGATTTTTAAGAGTTAGGCCTCATTTATTAAATAAAATAAACGACACCTACACGTGACAAATTATTGTTTTGAGCTTTACAGTACAACGATGGGGACGGCAACGCTAACTTTGTAACAAGGTGGCCTTTCGATTAGTAATCGTATCGCTAATAGACAATATGCCACAACACACTCCAAAATTTGTATCTTCTAATATAAGATCATGTGTTGTTTAACATGTCAGTTTATGTTAAATAAGTCTACATTTATTAAACTGCGAGGTTAGGATCACCATTATTTATTTACAATAAGATGCAAATCTGCCAGCTATAGTGATTTTGGACAACCTATAGATACAGAACACATTTTACTTACCGGATTGGTGATGGCCCTGTCCCTGGGAGGGCGTCGTTGTACTGCTAAGTGAAATAGGTTGGGGAGTCTGGCACTCTGATAAAAATAGTAAAACATATACAGTAACCAATTCGAGATTCATATTCCATAGAGACTATTATACCATTGCTATTGTGTATCATTTGTCATGGTTTTTACGCTCCTGAGAGAGGACTGACACCTGTTTTTCAGCTTGACACGGACACTTTCGGATTGACGTTGAGTCAATATTACCGACTCTTATATCATTGTTACATCAATAGGAGTATACAATATTTACTACTATATGTAACCTGAGGTAACACTTTGGAATTGGAAGTTTTGCATTAAGTATATAAGAGTATGCTCTGAATTGAAAGTAACATATTGAATACGAAGCCTTCACTTTACATTTGAATGTAAATTATTGAGTACAAAGCCTTCACTTTACATGTAAATTATTGGTTACAAAGCGTACACTTTACATTTGAATGTAAATTATTGGTTACAAAGCGTACACTTTACATTTGAATGTAAATTATTGAGTACAAAGCATACACATTACATTTGAATGTAAATTATTGAGTACAAAGCGTACACTTTACATTTGAATGTAAAGTGTTGAATACAAAGCATTCACTTAACATGTAAATTAAGGAGTACAAAGCGTACACTTTACATTTGAATGTAAATTGTTGAGTACAAAGCATTCACTTAACATGTAAATAATTGAGTACAAAGCGTACACTTTACATTTGAATGTAAATTATTGAGTACAAAGCGTACACTTTACATTTGAATGTAAATTGTTGAATACAAAGCATTCACTTTCCATTTGAATGTAAATTAATGAGTACAAAGCATTCACTGTATATTTGCATGTTAATAATTGAGTACAAAGCGTACATTTAACACTGGAATATAAATTATTGAGTACAAAGCGTACACTTTACATTTGATTGCAAATTATTTAGTACAAAGCCTTCACTGTACATTTGAATGTAAATTAATGAGTACAAAGCCTTCACTGTATATTTGCATGTTAATAATTGAGTACAAAGCGTACACGTAACATATGAATATAAATTATTGAGTACAAAGCGTACACTTAACATTTGCATGTAAATTATTGAGTACAAAGCGTACACTTAAAAATTTGGTTTAAACAGAATTTATTTTAAAAGAAGCAAACATACAATAACATTAAAGTATTAAAACGGAATCAAAATGCTTATAGAGTTGCTCTCCTTTTCTTTTTAGTTTAGAAGGCGAATTGTTACAAATACTGAATTTAAGCATACATTAACTAAACTATATATAATACATGTTGTATGGTGTTTAGCGTCGCTTTCAACATTTTTTCAGTCATATCGCGACGGTGTCTACTTCAGACAGTATTCTGAGCGCTCTCACAGTGGAGTATCATGCCGCAGACACATGGTATGATACCCCACCCAGTCACATTATACTGACACCGGGCCGACCAGACCTAGAACTCTCCTCTAAATGCTGAGCGTCAAGCGAGGAAGCTTCTTGTACCAATTTTAAAGTCTTTGGTATGACCCGACCGGGGATCAAACCCACGACCTTCCGCATGGGAGGCGGACGCTCTACCACTAGACCACGCCGCGGTCTATATATAATACAAGTAGGAAGGAAAGTAAATAAACTTAAGAGGTTATACATTAAGTAAACATTGTCAGGTAGAAAAAAAAGAGTGTAATTATAAAGCTATTTGGGTTTAGAGTAACATACATGGGTGTGGGCGAAATCATGTGTCTGTTATAGAAAAATGTTTTGTTTTGAGCTTTAAAATCTTACTTAAATATTTTTGAATTGCCTTTACAGTTATTAATCACATTAATACTGTTATTATTATCGGCAATGTAAGTATAGAATCACCATTGAGAAGGGTGGACAGCGAGATCTTTAGAAAGTTAGAAATCGTGTTTAGCACGTTTGGTCTGTGATATGTATAGAGATTTCATTTCAGGTATGCTGGTCAGGTATTGTTTGAGAGAACGAAGGGAGATTGGCCTGCCTTGTCCGAAATTTTGTTCCATTCACGAACAGTGTTGTATTCAATAATTTACATTACTACAGTATGAAACATTCAAACGTAAAGTGAACGTGTACGCTTTGTACTAAATTTTACTAACAGCAAATGGGAAGGAACGACTTATAGTTCTATCCGACTCGCGTTCAATTGCTTGGATGTCATTTCTGCTACGAAGGTTATATATCAACATATTACCAACAACAGGAGGGAACTCAATCGTAAATGTATTGTTGAGTTTTATTGGGGTCGCTTATAATATAAGTTTGTGTTTTAATCTCTGTGATTCTAAAGTTGCCCACGTTGTTTCTGTTTAAAAGTTTGGAATAGAAACAAGACTGGTAGCGCCAGTTCCTATTCGGGCTGCCTAGTATTGTATTGTTTTCTAATTCATACATTTGTGAGCAATTGTCAAAGATTATGTCCCCGTATTTAAGTATAGGTCTTATGAAAGAAGTATAGACTGTTTCTTAAGTAGCTCTGTGCAAAATATATTTATTTTTTCTCATGATGTTTATTCTCTCCCAGGCTTTTGTCTTGATAGAATCAATGTGTTTGTGTCAGGTGAGATCGCTTGAAAAAAAAATGCGCCTAAATGTTTGTGATGGTCTACCTCTGGTATGACTGCATTTTTGCATAACAACTGGTGGATGGTTTACACGGTTCGTTTTGTGTGATAAGAGAAGAGCTTCTGTATTTGATAGTTTAATTTAATCAGCCTTTTGTAAGCCCACTTTGTGATTTTCAACATGTCTGAAATGAGCCTTTCTGTTGTTAATGTTGCATTTCCAGTGGGGTATATAATATATTATACAAGCGGGTTAGCAGACAAAACTAAAGAATTTCAGTCATGTAATTTTAATTGTACGATGTTCATGAACCAGAGAACTGAGGTTTTGTGGAGCACTGGTTACGAGAATGTATTGGTGATGAGAGCATTGGCGATGAGGAACTAATGGTGACATTGGCGATAATAACTTTGTTGACGAGAGAGTATTGGAAACATCCGGACGATATGGAGATGGCGACAACAAGGTGTCGACGTCGACGACTATCGTGAAATAATTAAATGCAACCAGGGACAAACTTATGGCTCGACCGCCGGTGAACTCAGAGGAGACAAACGAGACAAAAGATGTTGTGATTTAGAATCGTAGTACAAACATTAAAGAACTTTGACAAACTTTGAGATAAACATGCAAAAAGGCGTAACCGAGTATTCATATGTGGCTTCATATAGTGTGATATAAAATCATTAATATTTTTTTTTATATTGTTTAAGATATATCTTGTAGTTAAATTTTGAACATTAAAACTTAAAAGTGTTTTGTTCAAATTTGTATTGTCGTGATTGCCATACCTCGACAATACAAATTGACAACATGTTTGAACATAAATTTCTCGAAAACCTTAACGTTAGCACTTAGTATTGAGATCGGTCGGTAAGTGGAAACTATATATGCATCGCCTGATTTGAAAAAAAGGAATACATGTGCACTAAATATTTGAATGTATCATTGAGTACAAAGCATACGTTTTTATGTTTCAAACTTTGTTAATTTAAATCATTAATTACAAATCTTTACATTTGAAAGTAATTTACTGAGTACAAATTTTTGCATTTGATTGTAAACTATTGAGTACAAAGCTTTACATTTAAATGTAAATTATTGAGTACAAAGCTTTACATTTAAATATAAATTATTGAGTAAAAAGGTTAAAGTTTGAATGCAAAATTATTGAGTACAAAGCTTTATATTCAATTGTTACTGCAAATTATTGAGAACAAAGCTTTACATTTGATTGTAACATTGAGTACAAGGCATACACGTACACTTATTATATAAATTATTAAGTACAAAGCTTTACATTTAAATGTAAATTGTTGAGTACAAAGCTTTACATTTAAATATAAATAATTGAGTACAAAGGTTAACGTTTGAATGCAAAATTATTGAGAACAAAGCTTTACATTTGAATGTAACATTGAGTACAAGGCATACACGTACACTTATTATATAAATTATTGAGTACAATTTTTTTACATTTGAATGTTAATTATTTTGTACAAAGCTTTACATTTGAATGTAAATTCCTGGGTACAAATAATAACGTTTGAATGTAAATTATTAAGTACAAAGCTTTACTTACTGAGTAAGGAGCATACACTTTACATATGACGCTCTTATACTGAATACGATTGTACAGCATATGTCTCACTGACCCTGTATTGCCAAAATTATCTAAAACTGCTAAAATATGTAATGAAAAGGGATTTCCTAACTTTGCCTACGCGCATATGTTAGACTAAAACAGATTTCCCTCTTATAATTCCAGCATATTTTGTGACGTATAAAATGTGTACATATTGTAAATTTAGTTTCATCAGAGAGAGTCAAAATGACGATGCGAAGGTCGTCAGGCAGTATTAAAGTGCTGCCTATTTTTATAATGGGAATTTCGTTGCAAGTTTACCTCTCCGATTGAAGTATCAGTTTTGTCACGTTTTGGTGAATTTGATACACCAAACCATTTGTAATTTATTTATTTATGATAATGAGACGCTTTTTTATCTATTCTAAGAGGATTATAGTGTTTGTTCATGATATACTCCCTTTAACGGTATATCGTTAAATTTGTTGTTTTAAGCGGGTTCATCTTCCATAGACTGTACAATGCTCTGTTGTTGTTGTCCGCCCTACAGCTTAAGCTATAGCGACATTGTATTTAAGGAATATTTACTTACCAATTGGGTACTAGACGGGTATTTTAGTATGTGTTACTAACAACAGGTATATATCATATCGCACGTTAAATGTAATGGAAATTGTACGCATTATTTACAATAGAAATACATTAAACACTTTAATACAATATTTACAAAGCAAAACAAATGAAGGATAGTTCCCTGATTGGATATTTTTAAAAAACAATCTTATTTATTTTACCTCGATTGTGTAAAAAGTCATTACACCTTAGACAAATCAAGCTCGATGTCTTACTGGATAGAACCAGGACTAAGCATATGTGGATAAAGTGTCTTGCTCGAGGACACTTAACGTTGTCGAACGCACGGCTCTCCGATCTTGGGTCCGGTGCTCTAGCACCAGACAACGCGCTCCATATTTTATAATTTACAGAATTTATCAAATCGAATATTCTTCAGCACAATCCCAAAGGACAACTGTCATTAGCTGGTCATACGGGTTCATGTTACAGATAAGTGAAATGTCACTTGTTAGTTTGATTTTAATCGTAATGATATCTGAAGAATCTCACCAATAAAGCAACGCGTTATAAATTCTTAATTTTCAATTATGATTATCTTAACATTTATATGTTATTCATGGAATTAAGAAATTGTATCTACAACAACCAAATTGCAGCATGCAATTTTATATGCACAGAAAAAAGAAGAAGTTGAAACTAGGCAACATGTACCTTATACACATGGAAGTCAGAGAAGTTGTCATTTCAAGTGAACAGAATTTGTGATAACTAAGACAGCAAACTGAGATTTGACTCACATTACCCTCAAACTGTTTTTACCTTTACTTGTGAACATCAGCGATCATAGTGGATATCCATATGCATTTGATATACCTGGAAGCCAATAAAGAAGAGCACCGAACGGTCGGTTGTAACGTTCGTCAACTGTCATTCATTTACGCATAATACAAATCCCTTCACCTCTCCCTGCTTTGTCAGTAGTACAAGCATTAATGAGAAACAATAACTTTGATATTTTTATAACTATGACCATAGTAATAATGCTACTTACCTTTATTTTTGAACATCAGCGATAGAGGATAACCATATGCGATTGTGGTCCCTGGTAACCCATATATAACAGCACCAAACGGTCGGTTGCTGCTATGTTGTAGTACGTGGAGAGAGTTGTATGTGATGTTGAAGAATATCACCGTGTACTCGCTCAGTGGAGAAGAAACAGGAACCTTGATGGCTGATTGGATGGCCGAGTGACTTCCATCAAACTGTAAACCTGCCACGTCCGCTGCTTTTATCGTTATAGCGAGTGTATTATCGTTGAGTCCATATACAGGCTGAGTTCTAAATACATAATTACTTTGAAACTGTGATATGGCCTGGACATTCATCATGAATGGATCTCCGTACGATCCGTCTATATCCATGCCGTACTGAACAACGTAAATCGGTTTATCTGCGGTAACTATGACGGGCTCCTGTCCCAGTTGCAGCGTCTCGTGAGTGTGTTCATTTAAAACAGCCGAGTAGTTTTGAGTACTATTTGAGAAAGTTACATGAGTATTGTCCACTGTTGCGAATATCTTAATGGTATATCCCCATCTGGGGTAGATAGAATGTACGATATATCTGTAGTTCCAGTGGTTGGTGGGAATCATTTGTTCCACTAGGTACTGGTAGTCACCTTTCCCGACTGGTATCTTACTCGCCTGTGATCCCGCCATTACAACCACAGGTGCATCGCTCCTTATTATAGTCCCACTGACGTCATACGGTCCCTGGAACTGGTAAGACACATATTTATTTAACTGGACATTGATGGGTATGGAATAATGTCCATGGTTCTGATAGTTCAGCGGTAACTCTATGCTAATGTTAGACAAGTCTTCCACACCAACCAACAGAAACTCACTCTTGTGGCTGCTATACGGAGTGTAGGATGCCACAATATACTTCGTGGACAGTGCGTCGGTGGGCAGTGCCAGATAACCCTCTAAGAAATCACCAAAGCCAATTATTACAGTTACAGCCACTGGGACATCAGATATTATTTCAAATCCTTTTCTGTCTGTGCCGTTTACCATGTGTGTTATGTTGCCTGGCAGGGGTATATCCGTGTGATTGGTAAACGTGTAATGTTTGTCCATGTTGATGTACGGTATGATGAGGCGTATGTTGGCAGTCAAGTCGGTTGTCAGCAGAATATGTATATGTGGACGTCCAAATGGTGCCATTATACCCAACAAAAAGTGCAGGCCTTTATATGCTGTAACAAAAACAAAATTACAAAATGCTAGAATGTGTTTTAACTCAAATAAAAAAACATGCTATAAATACTTGCTCTTCTAATGAAAACTAGACAGAAGTCTTTGACGTTTTTAGTGCGTTTTTTTAAAGACATTTATATTTAAAGATGTTTATCTTAACACTTAATGTAGTTAAACGTGTCATGTTATGTGTATTATCATTGTAACGAAAAGTATAAAGTTACCATTGGGTTATATATAATGAAAACCATATTTACTACAAATATTTCATCAATCGATAAACACAAGTTGCTTTTAGTTGATACAGGATGTAGAAGTGTTTTGCCAATTTTAAATGTTTGGAAATTCTCATATACTCCAGACATCAACATTAAATGTGTAGTTATATAGACTG
This sequence comes from Panopea generosa, assembly GCA_029582155.1. Lineage (NCBI taxonomy): Eukaryota > Metazoa > Mollusca > Bivalvia > Adapedonta > Hiatellidae > Panopea > Panopea generosa. The sequence continues at coordinate 36,917,972 of CM055905.1, forward strand.
TAAGGAAACAACGTGGTTTACCCGGTATTATGTTACGTTATTGGTCTAGTTATCCCGGTAACATGTTACGGTATTGTTCCGGCTTGCCCGGTATTATATTATACTGCTTTGCCCGTTATAATAACATGTCATTATTCTAGTTTTACTCGGTATCCTGTTTTTTTTATCTTGTTTGCCAAGTATCTTGTTGTTTTTTTATTTTTATTTTTTTTTTCGGCAGAACTTTGCGTCGTTAGTGTCACAGGGAGATTGCTAGTGTCACAGGGAGATTGCTAGTGTCACAGGGAGATTGTTAGTGTCACAGGGAGATTGCTAGTGTCACAGGGAGATTGATACCGCGCTCATATTTTACCCTATGTTGTAGAAATAATTAAAGTCCGGTATCTGATGCAGTTTGTACTCATTCATAAACTGTTATAATTAAACAGCAAGTAAAATACATACTAGCAAACGATTGCATCAATAAGTTCAGTAATCACATTTGATCATAAGCAAGAATTTGATGTTGTTTTGCTTATGCATGAAGAAACGTATTACAAAGTTTTTGTGATAGATATTGTAGGTAATCATTGCATCATTTAATACATTAATTTTATGCCACATCCATTTTTAATTTCTTCGTTACGTAAATTTGAAAAGTTATAAAATTTAAAACAAAAATTTGATTAATTGCATCTTGCAAAACAATAAACTACCCTGTTTTAATTCGCACACAAGCGGTCCACGTGGTATTAGAAAACTACGTGATAAGCGTAAACAATTGGATTGCAGAAACTAGTCACATGATCAAATTAACATCCGTTGCGTTATATCATTTTCGTTTATACATGTACTAATGATTTTTTAAGCTCGATTGCGATGAAAGCTCAGAGCTTATATGAACCGCTCCCGAGTCCACTTCCTGGGTAGAACCAGTACTGACTGTTGTTTTATGAGATGCATCTGGTCGAGCTGATCGAACCCGCAACCTCTGGCGTGAGCGGGCAACACTACTCTATCCATTAGACTACCGTCCCGCTTATATTATTATAGACAAGAAACCCTAATTGACCAAAGAAGCAAACCGTATAAAATTGTTATCGAGATAACGTTAAGCCAAATGGACATTGCATCATAAATAAGCTGAGCCATTAACTACTTGGTGATTGTGCGAAAACCAATTTATAACGAAGTTTTAGGAATTTGTATCGAAATAATTATCAACAATATATCCAACATTTGTATTTATATAATGGTAAACATGGTAATATGTTAAGCAAATATAGCATGGCTACATTAGTTTGGTTTTCCCGGTTTCATGTTATGTTATTTGTCTGGTGTTAATATCATGTTATGGTAATGGCCCGGATCGTCCATTATTATGTTACGGTAATGGCCTGGTTTGTCCGTTATCATGTTACGGTAATGGTCCGGATTGTCCGTTATCATGTTACGGTAATGGTCCGGATTGTCCGTTATCATGTTACGGTAATGGCCCGGATTGTCCGTTATCATGTTACGGTAATGTTCCGGATTGTCCGTTATCATGTTACGGTAATGGCCCAGATTGTCCGTTATCATGTTACGGTAATGGTCCGGATTGTCCGTTATCATGTTATGGTAATGGTCCGGATTGTTCGTTATCATGTTACGGTAATGGCCCGGATTGTTCGTTATTATGTTACGGTAATGGACAACGTTGCTTTTATTATGTTACAGTAATGGTCCGGGTTGTCCGTTATCATGTTACGTAATGATCCGGGTTGTCCGTTATCATGTTATGGTAATGATCCGGATTGTCCGTTATCATGTTACGGTAATGGCCTGGATCGTCCGTTATCATGTTATGGTTATGGTCCGGATTGTCCGTTATCATGTAACAGTAATGGTCCGGTTTGCTCATTATCATGTTACGGTAATGGCCAGGATTGTTCGTTATCATGTTACGGTAATGGACAAGGTTGCTTTTATTATTTTACGGTAATGATCCGGATTGTCCGTTATCATGTTACGGGAATGGCCCGGATTGTCTGTTATCATGTTATGGTAATGTTCCAGATTGTCCGTTATCATGTTACGGTAATAGCCCGGATTGTTCGTTATCATGTTACGGTAATGGCCTGGATTGTCTGTTACAATGTTATGGTTATGGTCCGGATTGTCCGTATCATGTTACGGTAATGGCCAAGATTGTTCGTTATCATGTTACGGTAATGGTCCGGATTGTCCGTTATCATGTTACGGTAATGGTCCGGATTGTCCGTTATCATGTTACGGTAATGGTCCAGATTGTTCGTTATCATGATACGGTAATGGCCCGGATTGCTGTTATTATGTTACGGTAATGGTCCGGGTTGTCCGTTATCATGTTATGCCAATGACCCGGGTTGTCAGTTATCATGTTATGGTAATGGTCCGGATTGTCCGTTATCATGTTACGGTAATAACTCGGATTGTTCGTTATCATGTTACGGTAATGGACAAGATTGCTGTTATTAGGTTTCGGTAATGGTCCGGGTTATCCATTATCATGTTATGGTAATGATCCGGGTTGTCCATTATCATGTTATGGCAATGATCCTGATTGTCCGTTATCATGTTATGGTATTGGTCCGTTATCATGTTACGATAATGGTCCGGGTTATCCGTTATCATGTTACGGTAATGGCCCGGATTGTTCGTTATCATTTTACGGTAATGGACAAGATTGCTGTTATTATGTTACGGTAATATTCCAGGTTGTCTGTTATCATGTTACGGTAATGATCCGGGTTGTTCGTTATCATGTTATGGTAATGATCCGGATTGTCCGATATCATGTTACGGTAATGGTCCGGATTATCCGTTATCATGTAATGGTAATGGCCCAATTGTTCGTTATCATGTTACGGTAATGGCCCGGGTTGTCCGTTATCATGTTATGGTAATGATCCGGATTGTCCGTTATCATGTTACGGTATTGGTCCGTTATCATGTTACGGTAATAGCCCGGATTGTTCGTTATCATGTTACGGTAATGGACAAGATTGCTGTTATTATGTTACGGTAATGGTCCGGGTTGTCCGTTATTGTGTTATGGTAATGGTCCGGAGTGTCTGTTATCATGTTATGGTAATGGTCCGGATTGTTCGTTATCATGATACGGTAATTGCCCGGATTGCTGTTATTATGTTACGGTAATGGTCCCGGTTGTCGGTTATCATGTTACTGTAATGACCAGGATTATCCGTTATCATCCGGTATCATTTTATGGTAATGATCCAGATTGTCCATTATCATGTTATGGTAATGGTCCAGAGTGTCCGTTATCATGTTATGGTAATGGCACGGATTGTTCGTTATCATGATATGGTAATGGCCCGGATTTTTGTTATTATGTTACGGTAATGGTCCGGGTTGTCGGTTATCATGTTACTGTAATGGCCAGGATTATCCGTTATCATGTTACGGTAATGGCTCGGATTGTTCGTTATCATGTTCCGGTAATGGCCCGGATTGTTCGTTATCATGTTACGTTAATGGACAAAATTGCTGTTATTATGTTACGGTAATGGTCCGGGTTGTCCGTTATCATGTTATGGTAATGATCCAGTTTGTCCGGTATCATGTAATATGGTAATGATCCGGGTTGTCCGTTATCATGTTATGGTATTTGTCCGTTATCATGTTACGGTAATAACCCGGATAGTTCGTTATCATGTTACGGTAATGGACAAGATTGCTGTTATTATGTTACGGTAATGGTCCGGGTTGTCCGTTATCATGTTATGGTAATTATCCAGGTTGTCTGGTAGCATTTTATGGTAATGATCCGAAATGTCCGTTATCATGTTATGATATTGGTCCGTTATCATGTTATGGTAATAGCCCGGATTGTTCGTTATCATGTTACGGTAATGGCCCGCATTGTTTGTTATCATGTTACGGTAATGGACAAGATTGCTGTTATTATGTTACGGTAATGATCCGGGTTGTCCGTTATCATGTTATGGTAATGGTGCAGAGTGTCCGTTATCATGTTATGGTAATGGTCCAGAGTGTCCGTTATCATGTTATGGTATTGGCCCGGATTGTTCGTTATCATGTTCCGGTAATGGCCCGGATTGTTCGTTATCATGATACGGTAATGGCCCGGATTGCTGTTATTATATTACAGTAATGGTCTGGATTGTCCGTTATCATGTTATGGTAATGGTCCGGATTGTCCGTTATCATGTTATGTTATTTGTCTTGTTTTTATATCATGTTATGGTAATGTCCCGGATTGTTCGTTATCATGTTAGGGTAATGGCCCGGATTGCTGTTATTATGTTACGGTAATGGTCCGGGTTGTCCGTTATCATATTATGGTAATGGCCCGGATTGTCCGTTATAATGTTATGGTAATGGTCCAGAGTGTCCGTTATCATGTTATGGTAATGGCCCAGATTGTTCGTTATCATGATACGGTAATGGCCCGGATTGCTGTTATTATGTTACGGTAATGGTCTGTATTGTCCGTTATCATGTTATGGTAATGGCCCGGATTGTCCGTTATCATGTTATGTTATTTGTCTGGTTTTTATATCATGTTATGGTAATGGCCCGGATTGTTCGTTATCATGTTAGGGTAATGGCCCGGATTGCTGTTATTTTGTTACGGTAATGGTCCAGAGTGTCCGTTATCATGTTATGGTAATGGCCCGGATTGTTCGTTATCATGATACGGTAATGGCCCGGATTGCTGTTATTATGTTACGGTAATGGTCTGGATTGTCCGTTATCATGTTATGGTAATGGTCTGGATTGTCCGTTATCATGTTATGGTAATGGTCCGGATTGTCCGTTATCATGTTATGGTAATGGCTCGGATTGTTCGTTATCATGATACGGTAATGGCCCGGATTGCTGTTATTATGTTGCGGTAATGGTCTGGATTGTCCGTTATCATGTTATGGTAATGGTCCGGATTGTCCGTTATCATGTTATGTTATTTGTCTGGTTTTTATATCATGTTATTGTAATGGCCCGGATTGTTGTTATTATGCTACGGTAATGGTCCGGGTTGTCCTTTATCATGTTATGGTAATGGTCCGGATCGTCCGTTATCATGTTATATTATTTGTCCGGATTATCCGTTATCATGTTATGTTATTGGTCCGGATTATTCGTTATCATGTTATGGTAATTGTCCGGAATATCCGTTATCATGTTAATATGGTAATGGTCCGGATTATCCGTTATCATCTTATGATAATGGTCCGGATTGTCCGTTATCATGTTATGTTCTAGTTTGTCTTGTATCATGTTGTGTTATTTCTCTGGTTTTGCATGTATCATGTTACAAGTCGTCAGTATGAAACGTTCGAGATTATAGTATCTAGGTTGATCAGTGAAATAATATCTCGATTCTTATCTTCCTAGAACCATTATCTCTTCGAAATTAACTTACTGACTTTTACACAAATAGTGGTCCGATTAAGGTTCAAACCAACAACTTTAGTGCTGAGTGTTAACTAGACATCCCCAGCAGATGACTGAAACAGCTTTGTGGTGCATGATACACATGTAATCAGTATCACAAGATAATTATAACTTACATGATTCCGGTTTACACTGGCTGGTTGTCAGACTAAGGACACATGTTGCACTGACTTGAAGAATCTACCGACAGAACAGACACATAAACCGACATTTCAGAATTTATTTTGTACTGATAAAGACGAATGGTGTTGCATATAAAATACAATATGTTTCGGGTGTAAAATGTATTTAATTTTCAAAAGGGATCCGTATGGTTCCGCTTTTGTTTTCCTTATCTTAATCTTAAAACATACTATAGTATTCTAAGTTGTTTTGTGTTGTTCTGAAAATGAAAATCTTTGCCCTTACTTTGGTCTATGTCCTCCTTTAACCAAAGAAGGTATTATTTAACTTCTTAATTAAATCTGAACTTAATTCAAATTTACAATATTTTCTTTTTAAGTATTGTACTATATTATCTAGGTATATAGATACAATCTAATCATTTAACGAAACCATATGCTTAGATTTCCAAGACTACGGTTACAATGAGACTATAAAATCTATGTTGTTTTCTCCTTAAGATGCTTTATGAATACGGACTTATCTAAATACTAATTTTATTCATTTTCAACATTTTTTTTCCATTTTCAGACAACATGATATGTATAAAATTATTGAGTGTTGTTTAAGTATATCCAGGCTAACAATTTATTTCGAATATCGTTGGAATTAGTACAACACAGCAATATATGGTATTCTGACACAATTACATTCTGGTTACAAAGTTTACATAATCAGTAAGCACTATTAACACCATTATATCGCCCGGTCTCAATTTCCAGGGAATGCGAGCTTAGTATTAAGAATGTTACATATGTGCTGAGTTTTGTCACTTGTAGTGAAAATCAGAACTTGCTATTAAGGTTTCCATTAATATTTATACTGGGATGCTATTGAGAAAAAGTTAAAATTCAACACTTTGATTACAATTTTGATGTGACTTAAAGTTGCAAAAGGTCTCTTTTTCAACACAATACCTTAAAGCATAACTTGGTTACAAAGTAAAAATGATGTGCTATATATAACATGTAAATGATAAATTCTGATGGTTATGCCTCAGTCACATTTGCTGCGGCGGCTGTGGGGTCTAAAATATCTACGGCCAATAGCAACTATAGGGCCGCCGCAGCATTCCCACGGTCACATACTGTAGCAGTCACATAGGTTAGGGTAGCCACACGGAGTATTTTGAATTTGCGGAGACAGAAAACTTGCGGCCTTAAGGCGTTCCTGCGGCGGCCGTAGGTTTTTGACAAATACCAAGGCAGACGCAAGGTAGCCGCAGGGGTACCATACGGCGACCGTGCGGCCTGACTGACGCTACCGCTACACACTTAGAGTATATAAGGAGGGGTTTGCCACACACATCAGGACATTTCACAACAGACATTTCATTACAAAGTTTCCCAAGTTTTGGACCATGCCTCCCAAGAAGGCAGCAGCAAAGGAGAAGGGGAAAGGTGGGGAGGCCGAGAAGAAGAGCAACCGAGTCCCTGATGAGCCGGAGGAGCAGCCATCCAGGGAGGAAGAAGAGGGGCAAGAGCAGGACCATGAGCCTGATGCAGGTAGCCCAGCCTCAGCCGTTGAGGAACAACCAGCGCCATCTGTATATAAATTTGTCTACAATTTATATGATAGATATGAGATGATATACATATGAAAAAAATGGTGTATATACCCGCTCCACGCACGGCGCAGACTGCAACGGGGCCGTACGGATGGCGTGCGGCGCGGGTATGGGAGCCGTGCGTGGGCCTTGCGTTGCCCGCAGGGTGTGCCACATACCTAGGGCGCCCGTTGAATTCCTGCGGCCGCCGCAATATTTTGGGGGTCCGCAAAAGTCAATTGTAATTCATAAGACACTAAGGCAGCCGCACGGCAAACGCAAGGCCACCGTACGCCCGACATATGGTCGCCGCGGAACCGCTTGACGGCATGCCTACGGCGTGTCTAATTGCTACAGCGAACCTAAAAATGAAACAAGTTATAACCGCGCTATAATCCCACGGCGACCCCTATGGCCTGTAAAGATAGGGATACGCCTTAGGGCGACCCTGAGGCCACCGCAGATCTCTCTCGATTTTTCGGGGGCTACGGCCGCCGTAGAGCAAATGTGACTGAGACATTAGGAACAATGTCAAGGCCGTGCGTTTTAAAAACAAAATTATTTAAAAGGGAAAAAAATAAAAATTGGGTTCCTGTCATAACAGTGTTATACACGAAGGGAGAGAGAAAACTGAAATCTTGATGGATAAATCAGTTGTAAATAAGAATTTACAGATAATTAAGTGAGAAAAATGTCCAGAAATTGTTATTGATTTGGTTAAAGTCACTTTTTGTCAAAAGCCTTACATGTATATATATTCATGATATCCCTAGTAAAGACACTATGTATAGTTTGAATATAATTCGAAGTAACTGATTGTCTAATACATTATTGCAGATTTTATTCTGAAAGTTTCAGGAACTGTGGGTAATATTATGACCCTCATGGTCACCCTTTCATACCCAAGGTGGGTCTTTAAGAGACTTAACTGGAAATGTTGTTAAAATTTTATCAAATTTAGTATATTTTGATATATACATTTACTTAAAGAATTCACACTCCTAATGTAATTGGATCAAAGTCATATTTAGATAAATAAACTGAAATAAAAATTACGATTGCCTTTAAAAATGAAATGCTATATTTGCATCAGGATTTATCTTTGATTAACCTTGAAGTTCTATTACATGTATAATCATTGTGTTACAGTTATGTTAATGAGATGGCACAAACTTATTTTTTATCATATTGTAATGATCTTCTCTTTAGTTGTATCAGTGATTTAATTACAGAGACTGGCAGGCAAATATCAATTCAACATACACGGCTGAAATGTCTGATGGCACCTTCAGTATTCAAAAACTCTGTAAACCTTTACCAGAACTCAATAACCTTTTGTATCAAAATAAAGCTGATAAAAATGTTAACTATTTCTAATAAGTATTTTTTGGTTAGTCGCATGAGCGACCGAACCCTATATAAGAGCCAGTTAAGAAATTGACTCTGGGCGCTACCATATTGAAACGTCAAGATCATGCGTTAAAATCACGGCATTCGCCATATGGAGGTCGCCATTGTTTTTCTAAACAGTGCATCAATGGAATGTACAAACCGCTATTGACAATTTATTGCCGTTTCTGACAGATTCCTACCGAGTTAATGTAAATAATTTCAAATAACATGTACTCATTTATTATAATATGCTGAACCTATAACAATGGAAATAATAACAAAATTAAACAGCTACAGTTGTTTATTTTACTCGATAAAGATAGTTTACCGGTGTGACATATTTTCAGCACGTAGTCAGAACCAGATATATCGCCGAACATGCACAAGTTTTGGGAAACAGTAATTTTTAACTGTTGTTTTTAAAAATAATATATCCATAAATTAATTTAAAATATGAATACGAGTAATTTTAAAATATAATATGATCACAGTAGTAAATTGTATAGAACATAGCAGTAAGTACGTTAGACAATATATTAGGTAAGTAGCTTTTTAAATATGCAAATAGCAATACATATTGATTGAGATCAGTACAATTAAACATCAAAGTTACTATCAGGCACACCTGCAGCCGGGAATTCTCTGTGTCAGCCGGAACCTTATCGGGATTTGGTATCACCCGTGTATTTAGTATCCTGTACAAGGAACCAAACTTACACATTCATTCACTTTAATTGCTACATCATTTATAAGTCCTAACCATTGGATGCTTTTTAAAAGCAACCAACTTGTTTTCTTTTGAATATAAGTTATTACTGGTTGAAATCGAAAAAATGTATATATGTACTTATTTAACAAAACAAGTAGTGTAATCACTTCAACAAAACCATTTTAACAACACATCATAGAAATGAAAAGTGTATGTAGCAAGATAAAGAAGTTATCCATGGGTGGCACAAATCTCTTACCGACACTAATAAAGATTTACTTGTTCCTTACTTTGAAAATTGGATAAAAATGAGAAAATGGTCATACAAAAATAACTGTAAGCATAAATATTCTTCATTTCTTTAAATTTAAAAAGGAAAAAAATATCACACAAAGTTACAATCAAACCCTTTCTTTTAATAACAACATCACAAAAATATGTTAGTTGGATGAGTTGTGTTTCCAAGATTTTGAAAACGCCTCTCTCTCTCTCTCTCTCTCTCTCTCTCTCTCTCTCTCTAATATATATATACAGTAGAGAGAATTACCATTTTACAGTGCTAAAACTTATAACGAGATATCCTTAGCTAGCTTTCGACTTTACGCCTTCATCAGAAGACAAAAATAAAAGAAAACAACAACACAGGTTAACAATTTTCTATATATAAAATACTGCAGACAGACTGAAAAACTTACTGAAAATATTACAAACTAAAACTTTTAACTATATACACTACAAATGGGCGCGACCACGCGCCCATAACCCATATGACGGTAGTATCCCATACATTTGTTGTCTTTAGAAAAGGTAGAAGCATATATTGACAAGTAGTTAAAATTATTGTGACCTACATAACACAGAGGAAGCGTTTACAGGAATGACTCGTGTTACAGTCTTGTTCTGTTTTTAACATTTTTAATCTATCTGTTATCAACTACAACAAGAAAGAAATGACAAATAGAATAGAACGTAACTTACGATAATTAGATATCTCAACTCCATGGTTTAGAGACAAAGTCACACGAAGCTGTTACGAAATGTAAGACACGAAATATTATTCCTTCATGTCATCTATGTTATCACTTCACGTTGACTGTACTTTTATCAAGAATATAATCGTAAACAAAGATGCATGGGTCAGAGGTACCCAGGCTTTATATTTTATCTTGTAAATACAGATATATAGATTGTGAAGGCCACTTATCGTCCCGGGGTACCATGATTAAATGATAACCTGGAAAACGAAATATAAGCCCTCATTAGTTTTTTTTATCGAAATATAAAGAAAAATGAAGTACAATAACATGGCGTACGTGCGATATAAAGCGTTTATATGCCTTACAAATGCCGACAATAAGCTGATAATTTACAGACGCGTGCACTTCCTGATTAAACTGCCTGAGTTTTAGATAAGATTAGAGCAAAATACTCGGGTATATAGACACACAAATAGTCCTCATTCAGTAACATTAAAGATAAATTAACTTGTCACGGATGATCGACACAAGTTGGATTATAAGATATCTGATTGATGATCTTTGAACGCAACCAAAAAAATCCAGCGTACTAAAATTTGTTTAACTTATTTATTTCACTTTGATTGTGAAACAAGTTCTTACAAGTGACAGAGGATCGAACCCACGACCCTCCGATTATGGGTTTGTGCTCTACCACTGGACCATGCGCTCCACTATGTTTGTTCACAAGATAGTAATGAGTTATACAACAGTCCTTACACTCCCTAGCACCGGAGCGGTATTTAAACAACACTCTCAGGCTCCCTCTGGGATTCTGTTCGACAAACCCAATATATTACATAACTTTGACAAACCCAATATAATATATAACTTCGACAAGCCCATTATAGAAATAATAGATGCTATAGTGTTTGGATGTTGGCAAATCTTCTGGTCCTGATGATATTAGCAACCGAGTTCTAATCAAAGCATAATAATCAGCTTTATGCTCTCCTTGTAATCTTTTCAGTGCCTCTATTAGCTCATCTACTTTATACCTCATCGTGTAGGATGTGACAACGATGGGTGGGGTCATTTTACTATATACATCACCGTGAAGGATGTGACAACGATGGGTGGGGTCATTTTACTATATACCTCATCGTGTAGGATGTGACAACAATGGAACGGGCCATTTTACTATATACCTCACCGTGAAGGATGTAACAACGATGGGTGGGGTCATTTTACTATATACCTCATCCTGTAGGATGTGACAACAATGGACCGGGTCATTTTACTATAAACCTCTTTGTGTAGGATGCGACAACGATGGGTGGGGTCATTTTACTATATACCTCATCGTGTAGGATGTGACAACAATGGACGGGATCATTTTACTATATACCTCTTCGTGTAGGATGTGACAACGATGGGTGGTGTCATTTTACTATATACCTCACCGTGAACGATGTGACAACGACGGGCGTGGTCATTTTACTATATACCTCATCTTGTAGGATGTGACAACAATCGACCGGATCATTTTAGTATATACCTCTTCGTGTAGGATGTGACAACGATGGGTGGGGTCATTTTACTATATACCTCATCGTGATGGATGTGACAACGACGGGCGTGGTCATTTTACTAAATACCTCACCGTGAAGGATGTGATAACGACGGGCGTGGTCATTTTACTATATACCTCATCGTGTAGGATATGACAACATTGGACCGGGTCATTTTACTATATACCTCACCGTGAAGGATGTGACAACGACGGGCGTGGTCATTTTACTATATACCTCATCGTGAAGGATGTGACAACGACGGGCGTGGTCATTTTACTATATACCACACCGTGAAGGATATGACAACGACGGGCGTGGTCATTTTACTATATACCTCACCGTGAAGGATGTGACAACGACGGGCGGGGTCATTTTACTATAAACATCATCGTGAAGGATGTGACAACGATGGGCGGGGTCATTTTACTATAAACATCATCGTGTAGGATGTGACAACGATGGGCGGGGTCATTTTACTATAAACATCAACGTGAAGGATGTGACAACGATGGGCGGGGTCATTTTACTATAAACATCATCGTGAAGGATGTGACAACGATGGGCGTGGTCATTTTACTATATACCTCACCGTGAAGGAAGTGACAACGAAGGGCGTGGTCATTTTACTATATACCTCATTGTGTAGGATGTGACAACAATGGACAGGGTCATTTTACTATATACCTCATCGTGTAGGATGCGACAACGATGGGTGGGGTCGTTTAACTATATACCTCATCGTGAAGGATGTGACAACGACGGGCGTGGTCATTTAACTATATACCTCATCGTGTAGGATGCGACAACGATGGGTGGGGTCTTTTAACTATATACCTCATCGTGTAGGATGTGACAACGATGGGCGGGGTCATTTAACTATATACCTCATCGTGTAGGGTGTGACAACGACGGGTGGGGTCGTTTAACTATATACCTCATCGTGTAGGATGTGACAACAATGGACCGTGTCATTTTACTATATACCTCTTTGTGTAGATGTGACAACGATAGGTGAGGTCATTTAACTATATACCTCTTCGTGAAGGATGTGACAACAATGGACCGGGTCATTTTACTATATACCTCTTTGTGTAGGATGCGACAACGATGGGTGCGGTCATTTTACTATATACCTCATCGTGTAGGATGTGACAATAATGGACCGGGCCATTTTACTATATACCTCATAGTGTAGGATGTGACAACGACGGGCATGGTCATTTTACCATATACCTCACCGTGAAGGATGTGACAACAATGGACCGAGCCATTTGACTATATACCTCTTTGTTTAGGATGCGACAACGATGGGTGGGGTCATTTTACTATATACCTCATCGTGTAGGATGTGACAACAATGGACGGGATCATTTTACTATATACCTCTTCGTGTAGGATGTGACAACGATGGGTGGTGTCATTTTACTATATACCTCACCGTGAACGATGTGACAACGACGGGCGTGGTCATTTTACTATATACCTCATCTTGTAGGATGTGACAACAATCGACCGGATCATTTTAGTATATACCTCTTCGTGTAGGATGTGACAACGATGGGTGGGGTCATTTTACTATATACCTCATCGTGATGGATGTGACAACGACGGGCGTGGTCATTTTACTAAATACCTCACCGTGAAGGATGTGATAACGACGGGCGTGGTCATTTTACTATATACCTCATCGTGTAGGATATGACAACATTGGACCGGGTCATTTTACTATATACCTCACCGTGAAGGATGTGACAACGACGGGCGTGGTCATTTTACTATATACCTCATCGTGAAGGATGTGACAACGACGGGCGTGGTCATTTTACTATATACCACACCGTGAAGGATATGACAACGACGGGCGTGGTCATTTTACTATATACCTCACCGTGAAGGATGTGACAACGACGGGCGGGGTCATTTAACTATAAACATCATCGTGAAGGATGTGACAACGATGGGCGGGGTCATTTTACTATAAACATCATCGTGTAGGATGTGACAACGATGGGCGGGGTCATTTTACTATAAACATCAACGTGAAGGATGTGACAACGATGGGCGGGGTCATTTTACTATAAACATCATCGTGAAGGATGTGACAACGATGGGCGTGGTCATTTTACTATATACCTCACCGTGAAGGAAGTGACAACGAAGGGCGTGGTCATTTTACTATATACCTCATTGTGTAGGATGTGACAACAATGGACAGGGTCATTTTACTATATACCTCATCGTGTAGGATGCGACAACGATGGGTGGGGTCGTTTAACTATATACCTCATCGTGAAGGATGTGACAACGACGGGCGTGGTCATTTAACTATATACCTCATCGTGTAGGATGCGACAACGATGGGTGGGGTCTTTTAACTATATACCTCATCGTGTAGGATGTGACAACGATGGGCGTGGTCATTTAACTATATACCTCATCGTGTAGGATGCGACAACGATGGGTGGGGTCTTTTAACTATATACCTCATCGTGTAGGATGTGACAACGATGGGCGGGGTCATTTAACTATATACCTCATCGTGTAGGGTGTGACAACGACGGGTGGGGTCGTTTAACTATATACCTCATCGTGTAGGATGTGACAACAATGGACCGTGTCATTTTACTATATACCTCTTTGTGTAGATGTGACAACGATAGGTGAGGTCATTTAACTATATACCTCTTCGTGAAGGATGTGACAACAATGGACCGGGTCATTTTACTATATACCTCTTTGTGTAGGATGCGACAACGATGGGTGCGGTCATTTTACTATATACCTCATCGTGTAGGATGTGACAATAATGGACCGGGCCATTTTACTATATACCTCATAGTGTAGGATGTGACAACGACGGGCATGGTCATTTTACCATATACCTCACCGTGAAGGATGTGACAACAATGGACCGAGCCATTTGACTATATACCTCTTTGTTTAGGATGCGACAACGATGGGTGGGGTCATTTTACTATATACCTCATCGTGTAGGATGTGACAACAATGGACGGGATCATTTTACTATATACCTCTTCGTGTAGGATGTGACAACGATGGGTGGTGTCATTTTACTATATACCTCACCGTGAACGATGTGACAACGACGGGCGTGGTCATTTTACTATATACCTCATCTTGTAGGATGTGACAACAATCGACCGGATCATTTTAGTATATACCTCTTCGTGTAGGATGTGACAACGATGGGTGGGGTCATTTTACTATATACCTCATCGTGATGGATGTGACAACGACGGGCGTGGTCATTTTACTAAATACCTCACCGTGAAGGATGTGATAACGACGGGCGTGGTCATTTTACTATATACCTCATCGTGTAGGATATGACAACATTGGACCGGGTCATTTTACTATATACCTCACCGTGAAGGATGTGACAACGACGGGCGTGGTCATTTTACTATATACCTCATCGTGAAGGATGTGACAACGACGGGCGTGGTCATTTTACTATATACCACACCGTGAAGGATATGACAACGACGGGCGTGGTCATTTTACTATATACCTCACCGTGAAGGATGTGACAACGACGGGCGGGGTCATTTAACTATAAACATCATCGTGAAGGATGTGACAACGATGGGCGGGGTCATTTTACTATAAACATCATCGTGTAGGATGTGACAACGATGGGCGGGGTCATTTTACTATAAACATCAACGTGAAGGATGTGACAACGATGGGCGGGGTCATTTTACTATAAACATCATCGTGAAGGATGTGACAACGATGGGCGTGGTCATTTTACTATATACCTCACCGTGAAGGAAGTGACAACGAAGGGCGTGGTCATTTTACTATATACCTCATTGTGTAGGATGTGACAACAATGGACAGGGTCATTTTACTATATACCTCATCGTGTAGGATGCGACAACGATGGGTGGGGTCGTTTAACTATATACCTCATCGTGAAGGATGTGACAACGACGGGCGTGGTCATTTAACTATATACCTCATCGTGTAGGATGCGACAACGATGGGTGGGGTCTTTTAACTATATACCTCATCGTGTAGGATGTGACAACGATGGGCGGGGTCATTTAACTATATACCTCATCGTGTAGGGTGTGACAACGACGGGTGGGGTCGTTTAACTATATACCTCATCGTGTAGGATGTGACAACAATGGACCGGGTCATTTAACTATATACCTCATCGTGTAGGATGTGACAACGATGGGTGGGGTCGTTTAACTATATACCTCATCGTGTAGAATGTGACAACAATGGACCGTGTCATTTTACTATATACCTCTTTGTGTAGATGTGACAACGATAGGTGAGGTCATTTAACTATATACCTCTTCGTGAAGGATGTGACAACAATGGACCGGGTCATTTTACTATATACCTCTTTGTGTAGGATGCGACAACGATGGGTGCGGTCATTTTACTATATACCTCATCGTGTAGGATGTGACAATAATGGACCGGGCCATTTTACTATATACCTCATAGTGTAGGATGTGACAACGACGGGCATGGTCATTTTACCATATACCTCACCGTGAAGGATGTGACAACAATGGACCGAGCCATTTGACTATATACCTCTTTGTTTAGGATGCGACAACGATGGGTGGGGTCATTTTATTATATACCTCATCGTGTAGGATGTGACAACAATGGACCGGGCCATTTTACTATATACCTCATCGTGTAGGATGTGACAACGACGGGCGTGGTCATTTTACTATATACCTCACCATGAAGGATGTGACAACGACGGGCGTGGTCATTTTATTATATATCTCATCGTGTAGGATGTGACAACGATGGGCGGGGTCATTTTAATATATACCTCACCGTGAAAATATACCTCATCGTGTAGGATGTGACAACGATGGGCGTGGTCATTTTACTATATACCTCACCGTGAAGGATGTGACAACGACGGGCGTGGTCATTTTACTATATACCTCATCGTGTTGGATGTGACAACAATGGACCGGGTCATTTTACTATATACCTCATCGTGTAGGATGTGACAACGATGGGCGGGGTCATTTTACTATATACCTCACCGTGAAGGATGTGACAACGACGGGCGGGGTCATTTTACTTTAAACATCATCGTGAAGGATGTGACAACGACGGGTGGGGTCATTTTACTATAAACATCATCGTGAAGGATGTGACAACGATGGACCGGGTCATTTTACTATATACCTCATCGTGTAGAATGTGACAACGATGGATGGGGTCATTTTACTATATACCTCATCGTGAAGGATGTGAAACGATGGGCGTGGTCATTTTACTATAAACATCATCGTGAAGGATGTGACAACGATGGGCGTGGTCATTTTACTATAAACATCATCGTGAAGGATGTGACAACGATGGGCGTGGTCATTTTACTATATACCTCACCGTGAAGGATGTGACAACGACGGGCTTGGTCATTTTACTATATACCTCATTGTGTAGGTTGTGACAACAATGGACCTGGTCATTTTACTATATACCTCATCGTGTAGGATGTGACAACGATGGGCGCGGTCATTTTACTATATACCTCACCGTGAAGGATGTGACAACGACGGGCGTGGTCATTTTACTATATACCTCATTGTGTAGGATGTGACAACAATGGACCGGGTCATTTTACTATATACCTCATCGTGTATGATGTGACAACGATGGGCGGGGTCATTTTACTATAAACATCATCGTGAAGGATGTGACAATGATGGGCGGGTGGCCTTTACTGTACACCTCATCGTGTAGGATGTGACAGCGATGGGCGGGTGGCCTTTACTGTACACCTCATCGTGTAGGATGTGACAACGACGGGCGGGGTCATTTTACTTTAAACATCATCGTGAAGGATGTGACAACGACGGGTGGGGTCATTTTACTATAAACATCATCGTGGAGGATGTGACAACGATGGGTGGGGTCATTTTACTATAAACATCATCGTGAAGGATGTGACAACGATGGGCGGGGTCATTTTACTGTAAACATCACCGTGAAGGATGTGACAACGATGGATGGGGTCATTTTACTAAAAACATCATCGTGGAGGATGTGACAACGAGGGGCGGGGTCATTTTACTATAAACATCATCGTGAAGGATGTGACAACGAGGGGAGGAGTCACTTTACAACACACTTCATTGTTTAGGATGTAACAACAAGTGTTGGGGTCACTTTACTACATAAATCATCGTGAACGATGTGGCAATGTATCGTCGGATACCCACGCGTAATCCATTCCGATTCTCTTCATTTATCACCCGTGGGGTATTACAGTAGCTTTGCGTCGTTTCTACCAGGACATGATGCATCCACATGATTGGTTCCTTCATGATTTCATGAAAGGAACGTTATCCAATCGCAACGATAGTTTCATGCAAACGTTGTTTTGATAAGACGTTAATGTTAGCGTAATTTCCCACGGGTGATGGATGGAGAGTATCGGAATTGACACCCGTGGGTATCCGACGATGGAGACAATGAGGAGGGGGTTACTTTTCTTTATATGTGCAGGATGTAAGAACGAGAGGTGGGGTCACTTTACAACACACTTCATCGTGTAGGATGTGACAAGGTTCGTGGTCATTTCCCAACACACCTCAATGTGTAGGATTTGACAACGAGGGATGCGGTTAATTTACTATACACCTCATCGTGTAGGATGTGACAGCGATGGGCGGGTGGCCTTTACTGTACACCTCATCGTGTAGGATGTGACAGCGATGGGCGGGTGGCCTTTACTGTACACCTCATCGTGTAGGATGTGACAGCGATGGGCGGGTGGCCTTATCTGTACACCTCATCGTGTAGGATGTGACAGCGATGGGCGGGTGGCCTTTACTGTACACCTCATCGTGTAGGATGTGACAGCGATGGGCGGGTGGCCTTTACTGTACACCTCATCGTGTAGGATGTGACAGCGATGGGCGGGTGGCCTTTACTGTACACCTCATCGTGTAGGATGTGACAGCGATGGACGGATGGCCTTTACTGTACACCTCATCGTGTAGGATGTGACAGCGATGGGCGGGTGGTCTTTACTGTACACCTCATCGTCTAGGATATGCCAGCGATGGGCGGGTGGCCTTTACTGTACACCTCATCGTGTAGGATGTGACAGCGATTGGCGGGTGGCCTTTACTGTACACCTCATCGTGTAGGATGTGACAGCGATGGGCGGGTGGCCTTTACTATACATCTCATCGTGTAGGAGATGACAGCGATGGGCGGGTGGCCTTTACTGTACACCTCATCGTGTAGGATGTGACAGCGATGGGCGGGTGACCTTTACTGTACACCTCATCGTGTAGGAAGTCACAACGAGGGGCGGGGTTGTTTTATAACACATCTGATCATGTAATATGTGACAACTAGTGGTGGGGCCACTTTTCAACACACCTCATCGTGTAGGTTGAAATGACGATGTAAAGAGCGGTTGTGCAACTCAGACAGCAATCCCTGATATCACTACTTCTGTACGTTTATGCTGTGGTGACGTTTAGTAACCCAATCTCGTATTAGATAGGCATTGGCATGTTGTGCCCGAATATTGAGCATAGCCGTAAAATTGCATACATTTTGCGCACATACAAAGTTAAATTGGCTTTATTTTTGTAAAAGAAGCATTTTGTTTTTTTTTTATGTTTTTACGTGAGTACGTTTAATTGTACACTTATTCCCAATCTAATTTTAGACGGGACACATATACCTTATGTTCAGGAAACAAACTTTTTAGGTCTTATTTTTGACCGTAAACTTACTTTTATTCCTCATCTTAAATATCTTAAGACAAAGTGTAATAAAGCACTAAATTTATTAAAAGTTGTTGCCAATACTAATTGGGGTGCAGATCGTAAAGTTTAACTTAGACTTAACAGATCTCTAATCAGATCAAAATTGGACTACGGCTCTATTGTATATGGATCAGCTCGCAAGTCTTACTTAGCGATGCTTGATCCTATACACAACCAAGGACTACGACTCGCCCTTGGTGCCTTTCGTACATCCCCTGTCGACAGTCTTTATGTAGAGGCAAATGAACCATCATTGTATTTAAGACGTGACAAACTGGCTCTTCAATATGCAATTAAACTTCATTCAAATCCATCTAATCTTGCTTTTAATCTTACTTTTGACCCAAATTATGAAAATCTCTTTGATAAAAAACCTAAAGCTATTCGAACTTTCGGTCTCCGGATCAAATAAAAAATGAACGAAGCAAATATTGATCTGAATTTAATTGCTAAGCGCAAAGTCTCAGAAATACCACCATGGACTTTGGAAAAGCCAAAAATCATTTTTGAACTTTGTAAAGACAAAAAATCTGAAACAGACTCCACTATCTTCCAAAGTAAATTTATTGAAATAAAATCGTCTTACAATCATTATTGTCATATATACAGATGGTTCTAAAGATGGAGAAACCGTGGCTGCAGCTGCTGTTACAGAACAGCACACCTCAAAGAGCCGATTACCAAACGGAGCCTCCATCTTTTCAACTGAACTCAAAGCCATTAATTTGGCATTTGACTACATTAATGATTCTGAAAAAAAAAGTTTATTATATTTTCTGATTCACTTTCATCTCTTCAAGCTATAGATGGCATGAAAGATGATAATCCTCTTGTACTTCAACTTTAAATTAAATACAATGTACTATGTAAAGATAATACTTTTGTTTTCTGCTGGCTTCCTAGCCATACAGGAATTCGAGGAAACGATAAAGCTGATAAGGCTTTATTACTTTTAAACTGCCTTTTACAGATTTTAAATCTCATATTAATAAATATATATTTAGTTCATGGCAGTCCTCTTGGGATCTTGCTATTAATAATAAATTACATGTTATAAAACCAAAACTTGGCGAATGGCATCCTAGCAATAGGAGTATTCGTCGAGAAGAAGTTGTATTAGCTCGGTGTAGAATTGGGCATACGCGCTGTACACATTCATATCTTTTAAAACGTGAGCCTGTTCCAGAGTGTGTGCCCTGTTTTGCACCGCTTTCTGTGAAGCACATACTGATCGACTGTGTGGACTTTTCTCCAATGCGAGAAAAGTACTACAGAGTCAACAGTATGAATTAATTATTTGATAAAATTGATGTTTCATATATATTTGGTTTTCTTAAAGAGGTTAAGCTTTTTAATCATTTTTAGTACCAATTATTATATAATTGACCTTTTATCTCTGATTTATTTATTTTTTCATTTATTTATTTGTAAATTATTTTCATTTATTTATTTGGAAATAGTTTTAATACATTTTTAACCGTATTGTTTAATATATATTTTGTCATCATCACGTCCATTAATCTTTACGCGCATTAAATGACCTATTTATGTGTCGACGTGCCGTAAAACACCATTCATTCATTCATTCATTCGTTCATTCATTCATTCATTCATTCATTCATGTACACTTATTCGATTTTAATTAAACTTTGAACTGTTTTTAGAGGCATCGAGTCAAACTGGGGATTGAACCCGAAATTTCTGGCGCGAGCAATCAAGACTCTTTTCACTACATTGCATCTCTGTCACATTATGACTCAGGTGGTTTTGAATGAAATTAAAGTAGACCATAAACGCAGTGGTGTTGTGATACCAACATTTCCAGCCAGTTAAAAAACGATGTTTAAGGTAACGTGTGCTCACCATGTTGAAACAATGGTGTTTAGTGATGAAATTATTTAATCGATCCAAAGATCACAACGACACAGGAAAACAAATATATCGTATTATGAGGACTTCCTTTATAAGATCGACATAACATATTTATAAACGGTTTAATAGTTTGGCTTCTTTAAACATGATATATAAATTATTAAGGATACTAATCTATATTTGCATAATCTATAATGACTTATCCGATTATCTTCGAACACCGTTTCATTTTGTATTTTTATTTTTTACTAACATTTAACGGGGCTTCTACGTTGATGACTGGTATATCTAATGACAACTTATCTCTCACCAGTGTGGTCGTTAATTCGAACTCTGCTCGGTCAAACAATTTTAAATGAGAACATATTACGTTTACCAATTATTGCGAACGGACGGTTGTTCTACTCAGATTCATTCTGAAGTCTTCCTTCACCAATAAAACTGGATATGTCATATAGTTTAAATTATTTATTTTACTTCGATTGTGAAACAAGTTCTTATAACTTAGACAAATCACGCTCGAAGTCTTCCTGGGTAGAACCAGTACAAAGCATATGCGGAAAAAGTGTCTTGCTCAAGGACACCACACATAGCCGTAGCGGAGGATCGAACCCACTACCCTCCGATCATGGGTTAGGTGCTCTACCACTGGACCACGTGCTCCACAGTCATGTATATCCTGTCGTGTGTTGAAAATGACACTAAACTCCATTTAAATGAATAAATATACATATTTACAAGGCATTCTCGCAAACTGCTGAGCGTAATAGATATGTTCTCCATATAGATGGCTTAATGCAAAATTAGTATAAGTCAGTAAATACAAAGAATAGTTTTGCAACAAGCCTTTGATATATGGAGGACAAAACTTATAGATGCATTTAAAGGGACACTGTTAGGAGAATGTTGAAAAAAATCTTTATTCAACTATGAACGTATAACCGTATGAAAACTTTATTCATATAAACTAAAATGTTAAAATCGAATTTTTATTTATGTTCACGCATCTAAACAAACACCCCAGTGCATATAGCAATATGCATATTTTAATAGACAAGTATCTGGCAGTCAATAATTAAGACATTACTAACAATTCTTTACAAAATTAAAAATATATTTGATAAAAATAACATATCTGTTAACGCATTTTATAAATGTGAAGCATATCCGCCTTATAACATGCGTTATGCCCCTTCACCACATTGACTATAAAAGAGGTATACACACATACTGTGATATTTAAATATCACATATGGACTATGCAGATATATCATTATCAGAAATGTGTAAAATGAAAAATAAGAGAGAGAGATGAAGCTGGGATGTATCTTTACAATCATTACAGTTTAGATAGTAGACTAGAACAGTTGTAAGGTTTTTTTTTATATATTTTCATGGTCAAAATCGTGACATGGTGTCAGAAGTAAACAAAGGACCAAGATACACGTTAATAAATGAATGGAATATTGCTATAAATGATGATCAAAATAGTTTCGACGAAGTAATAAAAAAAATGATGGACATTTCACTACCAAAGGAAACAGTTTCCATGAAAGGATAAAATTTTAAAGAAGCAAAATAATATAAAAGGTGAATCAGTGGAATATTTTATCAGGAATGTATACGAACTCGCTGAAACTTTTTGAAGATGCCATAAAGTCGGAACAAATTCGAGATAGAAGTTAAGTTGGAATTATAAACAAGGAATTGTCAGAGTAAAGGCAGTTGAAAATTGACTTAACAACTAATGATACAATAACAATGGCACGCCGAAGCGAGCTTGTTAATGGACCAGTTAAGGCACAAATTTGAAATGACTGGGTTACGTATTGAAGCTGTTAAAGGGGAAGCCTAACCAAAATGGACTAAAGGGCACAATTAATCAAGTTATCGGTACAGCGAGCAGTCTGCCTAAAGTGGGAACAGTGGATTGCGGAAGCAGTGTACAAGATGCAACAGGAGACACGGAGAAAAAGGACATTGTCAAGCGACCTGTAGAAAATTGAGGTAAACGTGACCAATTTTCCATGTCGTATATCAAAACAAGTGTATGAGATTTTAAAAACAAGAGTTGTCAGAAGACAACAAAGCTCGCCTAAGGGATAAAACTCACCACCCATGCAAAGATTGAGATAAAAGGCAAACACCAAAAGGTAAACGCAAAAGTTTAACCTCGGTGTCTACAGACGACTACGACGCCGGGGTCATGGCAATAGGTCTCCTGGACATTCGTCCCGGCGAGCTAAAAAGAGAATGCTTTTAAGGAAGATAATACATGCTGACTACCGCACCGATTTAATTGTACTATGATAAAACAACCCTCTAGTTTTGCTGATGTTAGCAGTTTCGGAACAGGGCTTGTTTTTGTTAAAGTTGTCGCGTGTCCATTTTCACATATAACATCACGTTTGTAGGGTATACAGTATCAAAGCCTTTATACATTTTGTAACAGTTTATGAATAGAGAAAATCATTACATAACAAAGATGTCTGGCAAATAAACGGTGTTCCTCCTCGTGGACATGCTGAACTGATATTTCTTGATAAAGAACAATTCCATTGCATGGTTGCTATACATCCATTAACCTGTAAAATTGAAAGCACAAACGTTGGCATTAAATGGATTTGCCTAACTTGTGCATTATAATGTATTTGTCGAACATTTGCATTAGAAGGTGTTTTCCGACATTGTGTAGCATAATGCATTTACCTAACTTGTGCATTATAATGTATTTGTCGAACATTTGCATTAGAAAGTGTTTGCCGACATTGTGTAACATTTTGGATTTACCGAACTTAAGTATAGTATTGGGTTTGTCGAAATTATGCATTTTATTTGGTTTGTCTAATTATGCATTATATTGTTATGTCAAATTATGCATTATATTGGGTGTGTCGAAGTAATGTATTATATTGGAGTTGTCGAAATTATGCATTATATAGGTTTTGTCGAACTTATATTGGGTTTGCAAAGTTATACATTATATTGGATGTGTCAAAGTTATGCATTATACTGGGTGTGTCGAAGGTGTGCATTATATTTGGTTTATCGAAGTTATGCATTATATAGGTTTTGTCGAACTTTGGCATTCTAAAGTGTTTTTCCAACTTGTTCATTAATTATAGTGTTTCTTTCAAATTAGTCAAATCTCAGTGAAAGAAAGCTTTGAATAGGGTCGTCATTGAATGCTGTTTGTTTGCTCTCTCTCTCTCTCTCTCTCTCTCTCTCTCTCTCTCTCTCTCTCTTCCAAATTCAGTAAGTCAAATATCAAAACTATTCATTCCAAAATACAATAGATGCCATACATGAATATAACAAACTGTTAACGAAGTACCTGTTTTATAATTTGGCTCAATGACTGTGATGTATTGTAAGAAATAGGCCATTTCTTTAAGCAGTGTGCCCATCTACTCACCAATAAATGACGGATCAAAGTCCACGGTACAATTCAAATTACAGAAGTCGGTTTTACAGCAGTGACTACAGACAGGCGCGCTTCTTTTCTTAGCCAGGTTTGCTTTCTGTTGTGATTCTCTACACTGTTAATAAAAATCAATTAAATACCAACATGTTATCTTATACATACAAGAAACTATCGTAATGTATTAAAGGTACACATGTAATCATAGGACGTGCACTGTATGTGATACAAAGATATCAATTTAAAAAACAGAAGCACGCGATATAAAACATAAAATAAGACATGATATACATATAAGAAACTGTCATAATATATTACAGGTACACATGTAATTACTATAAGGTCACACTACACAGTTGATTTTTGTTCTTTGTTCTAGGATTTCCATGGTAAAAAAAGAATAACACATAGAATAGAATTATTTTTTTTCAAAGCAGGAATGTTTGCCCTCATAAAAATGCACAATAACTGGTAGATTGACCAGGTTAGGTTTTTTTTAAAAGAGGGATCAATGACAACCTGAGATTCTTTTTAAAAAGAAGTCCTCAAATGCTCATAAATACATGCATATGTTGAAACCCTATAAAAGTCACTCTTTTTAACACCAGTGATGTCTCATTACAGTATATGCTATGTCAACTTTTGCTCTACTCATCTGCAGCAAGAAATCACAACCACTATGAACCATAAACCATTTTGAAAATATTTCAAAACCAAATTACAAAAGCCTTTGTTTACGCGTAAGAATCATGTAACCGTGAGAAAAAAGGGTCGTAACTGTGTAGTGAGACGTATAGGGTTTTACAGTGATACAACGTACACTGTTTATGATACAAGGAGATTTATTTGTAAAAAAGAAGGACAAAAACAACAGAAAATAACACGTTATAGAATTTTCCAGTGATAAACTGTACACCATTTATGATACAAGGAGGTTAATTTGTAAAAAAGAAGGACAAAAACAACAGAAAATAACACGTTATAGAATTTTACAGTGATAAACCATACACCATTTATGATACAAGGAGGTTAATTTGTAAAATAGAAGCACAAAATAACAGAATCTATTGCATTCAAGAACCAACCCTACAGCAGCTACATTTAGTAAAATTCCAGGTCACATTTGCCCTTTGAGATTTACAGGGAAAATAAACCATCCGGCACTTCGCGATAGGTTCCGACTGGTATTTATTTTGGTTTAAGTAAGCATGAAATGACAGCTGTCATTATGGACTACAAAATGATTGTAAATGTCAAATTGTAAAAGTTTGTACTACTACGGCAATGCTAAGAACAAACACGTGGTTTTGCAGATAGTACTTTTAATTCTAAGTAACAGATAGCAAGGTGCCAAGCTTCAGACCAGAGTGAGTGCCCTCTCCGTAAGAGTCTGACTCTGGTCAAAACGCCCAGTTTATATAGGCCCTACACCACATACAACTATATTTCATTGTGCCTTTTAATGGAGCTTTAACTTGTAAACAAATCAATCAAGCTTTCATTATGTCCCTGAAAATACGCACGAGCCTTTTCATGTGGATATTTGATTGACTGCTTGGAGCCTGGCAGTACATGTGTTCCGTGGATCAGACCGGTCAACTCGTCAATCTATACACGGAAGGCTGAAATCATGCCACTTTCTAGCAACATGCTGGGGTTATGGCTAAAGAGATGACGTACAGCCTGACCCACATGAAGCAGGTTGACTTGAAATAGTTTTAGTACACATAAGTAACATGATGACCGATATTAACATGTCAAGTTATTTAACGGCGATCAGCGCTTTTAATTTTAGTATCCATCAACCGGTTTATTACAATTAAACACACATTATATTTTGGAAACCAATAATATCTTCCCAGCATATTCAGAGGTTTGATACTCATGACAATAAAACAAAGAAGATGGCGGATATTTTAAATGTAATAGATACAATTAAAACAAAGATAAACAAAGACAACAGTTTTCATCGCCATTGTACGGCCAGTAGCGCAAAACGCCATTTGGGAGCTATGGTCATTTCGACTTAACATTTGAAGATTATTACAGCGGGGGGTTCCGTGCCCTATGTTTCGTGAGCTTTACGTTAACGGTGTCAACTTTCGTCCCTTAATAATTATATTTTATTTTTGTAGCGTGGTATACATTCTGTTTTTTTTATCCTTTATTTAAATGAATACTTAATGCTATTTTACGGGTGGAGTACATTTGAAATGTCTACATACATGTACTATAACCACTACTTGATACATCTCATACACGACAGCAGAGACGATTGCTACATTTGATATGTGTCCTAATGTGTTTGTAATTTAAATGTATATCACTTATTCATGAAACATTTGCTAATTGACCCATGTCGACTCATACCTTCACAATAATTGACCCGTACCGAGCCAAGGATTCACACTAAAGAATTAGTTATGATTGAATTATAATTACTAAAGATAAGTGATTAAAGAACTTTGAACATAATTTCATTATAAAAACGAGCATTACCATGAATCTGTCGCCAGTACACAAGAGTATGCTAATTAAATAAAGCTCGATTGAATGTAAGCTCAAGGCTTATATGTATATGCATCACTATCGGTTCTAGCCCGTGTGGTTCCGGCTAAGAATAGAACCACTGCCGATCTCTGCAGAAGGGTAGGAATCCTCCGAATGGGTGTCATGTTCATTTTATCATGTTTTGTCATGTTCACTATTGTGGTTAAATTATCAACCCCTGTGTGGTGTCAGGGAGCCATATGAGTGATGGCAAGAATAGGACCACTGTGGCTCATGCATGTCGTAAGAAGCGACAATTTGAGTAATACGATAGAATTTTCTGAAACTCTGCAGCTCTGCAGGTATCAAAGTTCTAGATTCATTCTGCATATTCATTTGTTGGTGTATTTTTGTTTAAATCTGTATGTAAATTTGTTGTTTTTGTACATGTAGAGTGAACCCGGAATCTTCTTTCCTGTTGGCGTCGAATAACATATAATGTGTTGGTACGTCGTAAAACCCTATTCATTCATTCACTATCGGTTCTGTTATTCTAGGCAGGATTAGTTGTGTGTCTATGAGGCAAATCGGGTCGGTAACCAAATATATACAATATACTTCCGCTCAGATCAATTTTGTGAAATAAATAACACTTTGTATATACCAGTGTGTCACTGCAGCCCATAGAGTACTCGCTGTCGTTGTCTCCCCAGCGGAACTTCTCTATCTGGCAAACCTGCCAATAAAATATGTTGACAGTTTATTATAAATGTTGGCATATATGTGAATCTAACATTATATCTAGCAGTGCTGACGTGTTGTCAGTATAATCATAAACACAATTATAATTCATTGTATCTTGAATTTAATAAAATATATTTTAGCTGGTAGTTACATTCTTATTAGCGTTTTTTTATATGTCCACTGTCAGTCCCTTGTCAACTACTTTTTACATATCCACTGTCCGTCCCTCGTCATATATTTTTGATTGCTTTCAGATAACATTATACACGAGTAATACGTCTAGAGATATACTCTGAAATCTTTATTATTATTCTTTAAATGAAAATAGCATATATCCATTAAACCATAAAAAGTACAACTTCAAGCAGCACTATTGAAGTTACACAAGAGAGCCAACTATGACATTGACACACACATCTGATTTGAAGCAAAACTCACAGTCAAGTGCAAACTAGCTTAACTATTTCTGTTTTAAAAAGTATACGAAAAACTTTTACCAAAGTGTCATTTTTAAAAAAAAAATGAATAGGGTTTAACGCCATTTTCAACACATTTCAGGTTATATATGGCATATCCAGTTTTACTAGTGGAGAAAGAACTTGAGTCATCTGAATAGAACCACTGTCCTTCCGCAAGTAGCTGGAAACTTTCTCACATAAAGTTTTTGGAGCGAGTGAGACTCGGCTACGACCTTAGTGATGAGAG
This sequence comes from Panopea generosa, assembly GCA_029582155.1. Classification (NCBI taxonomy): domain Eukaryota; kingdom Metazoa; phylum Mollusca; class Bivalvia; order Adapedonta; family Hiatellidae; genus Panopea; species Panopea generosa. The sequence continues at coordinate 36,946,790 of CM055905.1, forward strand.
GTAAGTGATCTTGAGACGACGCCTTAGACCACTCGGCCACGGAGGACCAACATCAAAGTGTCATACTTGTGGAATTTGATCAACATTACATAATTAGAGTTTTAGTGATGTTTCAACTTTAGTATATTTTGTACTCCTGGCCATGGTCTTCATTCATATAAACACGACTGCTATTCCTGCTTTAAAACTGTAAAACAGTGCACATATCGTCAGACATTTTCTTCCTGATAACAGACACGATACAGCTATGTGCCAAATGTTTACCTGATGTTTCATACACAACTGCACTTTTTGACATGTGTCGAGCTCTCCGAGATATTTACAATCATAACACAAGGGTCCACGAAGCCCAGCATCAGGAATACCTATAGCAAAAATAAACGACGTAAATATATATTTTCTTTTAAACGAATGCATGTAATTTGTTTACATGCTTTCGTAAAGTAAACTCCTTTTATGTTTAAATTACTCATACTTTTTACTAAGATACCAACATAAAGACAAACTGACCACCATACTTGAAATAGTGTAAACACTAACCGTGAGAAAGACAAATTACCAACCTTGGGACAGATTGACCATCAACGTTTAAAGAGACTATCCTCCAAACTTGACAGACTGACTACCAATATTGAGACAGACTGACCACCAACCTTGAAAACGGACTGACCACCAATCTTATGACAGGCTGACCATCAACCTTGAGACAGACTGGCCACCGTATTTGAAATAGACTAAACACTAACCTTGAGACAGACTGACCACCAACCTTGAGACGGACTGGCCACCGTACTTGAAATATACTAAACACTAACCTTGAGACAGATTGACCATCTGCGTTCAAAGAGACTATCCACCAACCTTGAGATAGACTGACCACCAACCTTGAGACAGACTGACCACCAACTTTGAGACAGACAACCCAGTACACTGCGGATAACGAGCATTCTGCAGTCAAATCCAAAATTAAAAATATTGACAATGTGTTACTCGCTGTCAAACAAGTAAACTGTTATAGTTACCATTATCTCCGCAGCCATTTCTGTTACAAAAACTGTCGTTGTAACAGCGTGTGCACTGTGGATTACTGGGATATCCTTGGTGCTCATTGAGGTAACATATCTGTAATTAAGTTAACGAAATAAAGATGAAGTGAAAAATGGCAATTCAATGAAACGTATCAATACTAAAATATTTTATACTTAAGTCTATCAAATTGTTTCAAAGAAGATTTGGTGCTGATTGAAGTTACATATCTGTAATTATTGATTAAAACGAAGTAAAGAAGAAATAAAAAAGGCATTTCAATAAAACGTACTATTAACTGGTTTATTTTACATAAAATGTCAGATGTATGTAACCTTAGATGTTGTATAATGTTTTAAACACGCAAAATGATTTTGAATTTAAAACAGAACAGTTTGAAGTAAAATTTCAAATACTTTCCTCGATTTTTGTAGTTGCAATATACCAATTTTATAATCATGAGTACTTTAAGAATTTAAACACAATGTGCAAGGAATGGTTTCGTTTTGTAGAGAATTCCATTGTGCACAGAAAGAATTTTGATTTGTTTTTCTGAGATGAATGGAAGTTAGGATATTTGAGTACGAGAGTTCGCGAGATATTGCGTGAGTACGTGAGCGTTCCAAACACATCAATCAGTTGCTTTTCCTTCTCTATATACGTCCTGGTTTATTGGTTGAGCATATCTTTGTTTTTTAAAAATGCTTATAAGATGAAGATGTTACAGTTTGAAGGGGTTCAGTGATGCACTCACTATAACACATGTATGCTCCCTGCTTTGTAAGTAGTACATGCATTAATGAGAAACAATAACTTTGATATTTTTATCAACTATGGCCATATTGTTAATGCTACTTACCTATATTTTTGAACATCAGCGATAGAGGATAACCATATGCGGCTGAGTCGCCTGGGAACCCATATATAACAGCGCCAAACGGTCGGTTGCTGCTATGTTGTAGTACGTGGAGAGTTGTATTTGATGTTGAAGAATATCACCGTGTACTCGCTCAGTGGAGAAGAAACAGGAACCTTGACGGCTGATTGGATGACCGAGTGACTTCCATCAAACTGTTAACCTGCCACGTCCGCTGCTTTTATCGTTATAGCGAGTTTATCATAGTATGTTCCATACAGAGGCTGGGTTCTAAATGTGTAATTACTTTGAAATTGTGATATGGCCTGAATATTTATCATGAACGGATCTCCGTATGACCTATCTAAATTCATGCCGTACTGAACAATGTTAATTGGTTTATCTGCAGTTACTATGACTGGCTCCTGTCCAAGTTGCAGCGTCTCGTGAGTGTGTTCATCTAAAACAGCTGAGTAATTTCGAGTACTATTTGAAAAAGTTACATGAGTTTTGTCCACTGCGGTGAATACGTTGATGACATATCCCTTTCTGGGATAGACAGAAGGCACGATATATTTGTAGTTCCAGTGGTCGGTGGGAATCATTTGTTCCACTAGGAATTGGTAGCTACCTTGCCCGACTGGTATCTTACTCACCTGTGATCCCGCCATGACAACCACAGGTGCATCACTCCTTATTATAGTCCCACTAAGGTCATACGGCTCCTGGAACTGGTAAGTCTCATATTTACTTAACTGGACGTTAATGGTTGTGGTATACTGTCCATGGTTCTGATAGTTCAGCGGCAACACTATGGTGATATTAGACAAGTCTTCTACACCAACCAACAGAAATTCGCTGCTATAGTAAGGCCTGTACGGAGTGTAGGATGCCACGATGTACTTAGTAGACAATATGTCGGTGGGCAATGCTAAATAACCTTCCAAATTATCTGGATGGGTATCATTAGTTATAACTGTTACGGTCACGGGGACATCAGAAACAATTTCAAATCCTTTCTTGTCGGTGCCGTTTGTCATGTGTGTTATGTTGGTTGGTAGAGGAATATGGACATGGTAGGTGAACGTGTATTGTTTGTCCATATTTAGATGCGGTATGATGAGATTTATGGTGGCAGTCACGTCGGTTGTAAGCAGGAGTTGCAGATTGTCTGACTTCCAAGGCGGTGTCATCATACCCAACATGAAATGCAAGCCTTTGGATGCTGTAACAAAAACTATCACAAGATACTAAAAGGTTTACTTCAAAACTAACCATCATCTGGTATAAAGAATAAAGAAAGTATAGGGTTAAAACAAACATTTATACTATATCTTATTCACGCAGCATACTATTTAAACATTCGATATTATAGTCCAGCATATACTACTGAACCTAGCATGGAAGTGTATAGTAAATGGTTTTGGTGATAATGCTAGTTTAGGCATTGCTTATGAAAAATAATTGCAATATTACGACCTTAACAATGAGAGGCTTGTGGTCAATTGACAACAGATCTCTATACCATTCGGCAAAGAATGCGCTTGTAATGAGTGTAGTAAAATGGCCGTCAAAGTTAGAATAAATACTGTGTTATGCTGCGAATGAGCTGTCCTTATTTTATATTATCTGTAATAAAAAAAAGACATCTGAAATGTATATTGTTTTACTTTAAATAAAACAAACTGGAATATATGTATCTTGCTACATATTAGACTTATTTCACTTTAACAAAGCGATCAAGACGATTATAGTATTAATTCATCTTATCCAATATCTAATATTTTAACTTAACTCCCTAAACCAAGGCTACAGTTCTCACAAGTTATGTTTAGCGTTTTCTTACGCCGCACGAAAACGGCCGTAAACTGACGGAGGCGTTATATACGTGTCCATTTATCCGTCTTGATCCGTACTCATTATTTCCTTGCTTTTTTTGCTTCTGTAAAGTCATCTCCCTTTTGGAAATTATGTTGTGATTTAAATTATCTCTCTTTATCAGATAAGATACATATGATTTCCCTGATTCTTCCTGTTCCAGCGGGTTTCCAATTCTGTTCTCTATATAGCATGTGAGTATTTACGAATCCTTCACTGAATCCTACTCATATAAAGCTATCAGTTCATGTATGTAAATTGTTCGTCCAGTCCATATGTGTTGCATATAAGTCATGGTTGACACAAACTATTTTGGGTTGTGTGATGCCTTGATATTGTGGCTTTAGTTTGCATTGTAGCTACTTGGCGCGCTCGTCGTAATATGGTATGTACATTTATGTCTGGTTGTTCACAAATAATTATATCCACACACACACACACACACAGAGATATATATATATATCATTCCGATTGGACATGTGGCTAAAACACCCAAGAAATAAATTTTCAGAATTAAAACCCACCTATAACGGTCACATAGAAATATCTACTACTTAAACGATTCAGGTTTACACCGACTGGTAACCAGACCTACCAATCTCTGGGACTAAATACGGTCACAATGAACCAACAAGATTCAGGCTTACACTGACTGGTAACCAGACCCACGTATCTCTGGGACTAAAACGGTCACAATGAACCAACAAGATTCAGGCTTACACTGACCGGTAACCAGACCCACCTATCTCTGGAACTAAAACGGTCACAATAAACCAACAAGATTCAGGTTTACACTGACCGGTAACCAGACCCACCTATCTCTGGGACTAAAACGGTCACAATGAACTAACAAGATTCGGGTTTACACTGACCGGTAACCAGACCCACTTATCTCTGGGACTAAAACGGTCACAATGAACCAACACGATTCGGGTTTACACTGACCGGTAACAGACCCACCTATCTCTGGGACTAAAACGGTCACAATGAACCAACAAGATTCAGGTTTACACCGACTGGTGACCAGACCCACCTATCTCTGGGACTAAAACGGTCACAATGAACCAACAAGATTCGGGTTTACACTGACTGGTAACCAGACCCACCTATCTCTGGGACTAAAACGGTCACAATGAACCAACAAGATTCAGGTTTACACCGACTGGTGACCAGACCCACCTATCTCTGGGACTAAAACGGTCACAATTAACCAACAAGATTCGGGTTTACACTGACCGGTAACCAGACCCATCTATCTCTGGGACTAAAACGGTCACAATGAACCAACAAGATTCAGGTTTACACCGACTGGTGACCAGACCCACCTATCTCTGGGACTAAAACGGTCACAATGAACCAACAAGATTCGGGTTTACACTGACCGGTAACCAGACCCATCTATCTCTGGGACTAAAACGGTCACAATGAACCAACAAGATTCAGGTTTACACCGACTGGTAACCAGACCCACCTATCTCCTGGGACTAAAACGGTCACAATGAACCAACAAAATTCGGGTTTACACTGACCGGTAACCAGACCCATCTATCTCTGGGACTAAAACGGTCACAATGAACCAACAAGATTCAGGCTTACTCTCACCGGTAACCAGACCCACCTATCTCTGGGACTAAAACGGTCACAATGAACCAACAAGATTCGGGTTTACACTGACCGGTAACCAGACCCACCTATCTCTGGGACTAAAACGGTCACAATGAACCAACAAGATTCAGGCTTACACTGACCGGTAACCAGACCCACCTATCTCTGAGACTAAAACGGTCACAAAGAACTTACAATATCCAGGTTTACACTGACCGGTAACCAGACCCACCTATCTCTGGGACTAAATACGGTCACAATGAACCAACAAGATTCAGGCTTACACTGACTGGTAACCAGACCCACGTATCTCTGGGACTAAAACGGTCACAATGAACCAACAAAATTCGGGTTTACACTGACCGGTAACCAGACCCACCTATCTCTGGGACTAAAACGGTCACAATGAACCAACAAGATTCAGGCTTACACTGACCGGTAACCAGACCCACCTATCTCTGAGACTAAAACGGTCACAAAGAACTTACAATATCCAGGTTTACACTGATCGGTAACCACACCCACCTATCTCTGGGACTAAAACGGTCACATAGAACCAACAAGATTCGGGTTTATACTGGCCGGTAACCAGACCCACCTATCTCTGGAACTAAAACGGTCACAAATAACTTACAAGATCCAGGTTTACACTGACCGGTAACCAGACCCACCTATCTCTGGGACTAAAATGGTCACATCAAACTTCCAAGATTCAGGTTAACATAGCCGGTAACCAGATCTACCTTTCTCTGGGACTAAAACGGTCACATAAAACTTACAAGATTCAGGTTTTCATAGCTTGTAACCAAATCTACCTTTCTCTAGGACTAAAACGGTCACATAAAACTTACAAGATTCAGGTTTACATAGCTTGTATCCAGATCTACCTTTTTCTGGGACTAAAACTGTTACATGGAACTTACGAGAATCAGGTTTACATTGACCGGTAACCAGAGGCCATATTCACCAACAATTCCTGAGACTATTCTTAGGCAATGGCTTGAAAATTCAAATATTAACCATAGCTATCCTGTTTAACATGAAATATAGAATAAATTGACTATATATTAGGTGTCCCTACATGCTTGCATGTGACATAAAAAACAAACAAGAGCACCACAAGCGGGTGTAGCCGCTCGTTTTTTTTCCTAATCTATTTCGTAGGTCAAAGTCATTGAAATTAACTTTTTAAACATGATTTATGTTTAAAAAATCAATACTATTACTGAAAAAGAATAAAACGGATTTAAAAAAATCACCAAAAATAAATAGAGATGTCGAAGAACTCAACTATTCTAACCTTGTCGATCACAGAACAGTATATTATAATGTACCATCAGAAAATCAGATATATCTGTACAATTAGGGCAGAATATACATTATGCCAATGTCTGGCTTAGGCTTGCTAGCCAGTACTTAAGCTGAAATGTATTTAATTTAATACATTTTTTTTTATTTGGGTGTCGATGTGGGGATGTATGTGCCAACGTTTAATAAATAGGGATGTGCAGTTTTAATACAATTAAAAATCAGTTGGAAGGGCGGGGGGGGGGGGGTGTCTTGGGGTTGGTAACACAGTTAAAAAGGGACAATTTATCTAATTCAATACAAAACAAGATTTTAAGAAAACAAATGGAGGGGGTGGAGTCTTGGGGTTGGTAACAAAGGGGCAGAATAGCATTAAATTTAAAACAAAACAAAATCTAAAAGAAAAGAAATTGGTGTGTGGGTGGGGGAGGGTGGAATGTTCTTGGGGTCAGTAACAAATAAGTTGAAATGGGGCAAAGTATTTAATTAAAAAACAAAACAAAATTTAAAAAATAAAGATTAAAATAAATTGGCAGGGATTGGGGTTGGGTAAGAATGAGGGTCTTGGGGTCGGTTACAAAGTTGAAAGGGGGCAGAGTATTTGAAAAAAAATGGGCGGGGATGGTGTAATACTTATTAACATTTGATATTTTTTAATCATAACTAACTTGTATTAAGTTAAATGCACGATATCCATGCGATGACTATAAAACGAACATAGACATGCACAAAATGAAATGTTTACAGATAAAATATTTATTTCAGAACGGATTATCAAATTTTAGTAATTTCAGTACCATTATATTTCTTAAGATAATAAAATAATTTTATTTTCGTGCCTTAAAACATCATTCATTTCGTTATCTTTATTTTTGTCCCATCTACCTGCACACCATATAACAAAACATATACATGAATGTTTATTTAACTTGTACATAGCCATTCTATAAGAAATATAAGATACTTTTTAATTATGCATATCAATACAAAGAATACTTATTTGAAATGATAAAACTCTCCTCAAATCTGCAATAAACCGAGTTTTGAATAAAAAAGTTGAAGAAAATAAGAACACTATTTCGCATATTTAAAAATATCTTAAATACAAACGATTATCTCCTTTAATCAGATCAATTGGGAACTGATTAGCAATATTTTTATATATGTAGATATTAGTTTTTAATTTGAGTACTTCAAAACAATGATATGCTAATTATGCTCTATTACTATAATTATCAACCAATTATATTATTAAATCTCTTTGCTCAATTAATATGCCTGGCGTAAAGCATTATTGTTATTGAGTCACTGGTTTTGGTCTTTAAGAATCAAGTGATATAAATTGATTATTCCAATTATACATACTCTTTAATCAATTGTCTTTGTATGAAACTGAATTATTTCATAACAAAGACATTAAAACATAAATTTGTGCGAAAAAATAAACCATTAAAGTATGTTTTGGATTATAAAAGAAATGCATTTGAATTTTAAGTTTTTGAAGGTTCTTTAGTCAAAATATAAAGTTCAATTAAATATTTGCTTTAGAATATAAATAGAATATATTAAAAAAAATCACACTTTAAACTACACATAACTTGCAATATCACTGTGTTTATAAGCATTTCGGACTGACCAACATCTGCATATAGACGGCTGACATAGCGACATACATGCTGTATTTAATTGGGTATAATAATACGCTGTATTGGGTACAGTAGTACGCTGTATTGGGTACACAGAAAATAAATCAGAATTACATTTGATCTCATTTTTTAATCAAAATGGAAGCAAGATGCTTTTATCATATTTTAAATATAAATCTCACTCGGCTATATTAAATGAGCATACTCATAAGACGGTACAGTTTGGTAAAGATCCGGTCATTGTAACTGCGGATAAACCGATCAACATTGTCTAATACGGTATATGCTCACACTTTCTTTGACATACTTCTCCATGGTTTGTATGTTTTCATCTTCCATTCCGTTATGGCATTTCAGTTTCGTATCAGTATACAAGTAATAGGCCACACCCCATCCCCTTATCTATATGGTTGTCTTCACCCGTGTTAAACATTCCGGTCTATAGTCTCCAAGTTCCTTATTTGTCCGACTGTTCCTTCTATTATTGACCAATTGCAATGAACACCAAATTCTTCTTCCGCATTTTCGAGCTTTAAATGACATGCCGCTGTGTATGTCAAGTACAACAGCTATTACCAATACTGTTCTATATGATCAAATGTATTTGTACAAAGCTTTTGTCACAAGATTTGTCTCGGCTAAAAACTTGGTCAAGGCGGTAAGTACTGAAGTACAGCTGCCACAGTATTTCTCGAGCCAAGCCATCTAATTGAGCGAGACTCTTTAATTGACAACTCGGGCTCCCTTTGATCAATTTATGTTTCACACAATAAACAACTGTGCGTGAGGAACCATTTTCGTTTCGGACTTGGCATACAATTTGTGTTATAGGTTCGCTTGCTTTCACGTACCGCATACAACCACCAATTCGTTTGTCTACTGTGACATAATCTATATTCTCACTAAGTATGATTGCAATAACTGAGGATGAATTGACTTCATTTAAAGGGATTATATTACCGTCAATTCCCTGTCCTAAATACACACGCCCAGCATGAAGATACACTTATAACTTAGAGATATACGCGTCTAAAGTGTCCAGTTGCATAACCTCTTTATTACAAAAATCGGGTTTCTGAAGCCACTTTTTTGTTTTTGTTTACATTCGCCATTTTCAACGAACCGCTTTCGGATTTCCGATCAATCATCGGATAACATCGTGAAGACTCGTTCCCGATCTCGTTTTCGAAGCTTTGTTCAGGAAGTTTAAGGAGTTCAATGTAAACATTGCGCAATACTTTATTGCGGTACGTATTAAAGTTTTGGCCAATATTTCATTACTGTTAATTTGATAACTCTCAAGTAAATAAAGGTTATAAGTCGATACATAGGCATTATTTTGTGCACACTGCATACAGTAAAAGTCTGGATTAACAGCGTGTTTGTGTTACTTGCCAATACAATCCCTTTAACAGTTTTTTTCTGTTAACACATGTGTTATAGAGGACTGCAGTTCAGTAAAGGTAACTCAACTGATACTTGTGTATTTGACATCTAGGCCATTCATTGTTTGTACCTCTCACAAATCATTTACTTTTTTGAAGGTATTTCCAATTTTGCTGCAAAATACAGTGTTGATGGCAATTCTGTCTTCATATCTATCATTTTCTAGATACGATCAACATCATCAGAGAAAAGATCATCGTCTCATATTCATACTATTTATTTAGAACCACTCAAAAGACGGTAAATTGTACTTTATAACTTAGTTCAGAAATGTCACGTGTGTTTGTTATGATTAAAAACTGTAATAGTGTAAGTCAATTAAAATAATTTATATCACATAATGTTTTAAAATCACATATAAATACAATTGTAAGTTTTACCACAATTATCGCCACCTGTGCCATGGTGTATAAACTCCCAAGTAGCCTGTATAATAACTACCTGTAGCATGGACAGCTTATACTTATATGAAATCCCTCCTATGTCTAAACAACGTCTGCGCAGTTTGTTTCATATCTAGATGACATTTAAAGCCCCGATAGCTGTTTCACTATGCATGATTTCTCTGTTTCTCTATTGTTATATATGTTACGAATGTAAGGTGTATCAATTAATCCCATCGTTTTTGTATTAAAATAATGTAATCTGTACCAGTGTATACCAGAACCGACGTGTGTTTAAGTTTAATTCGGTCACAGACTTTAGAAAGTTTAATTGATGAAAGAAAATTGTCATGTCTTGGTCATTTGTGTCGGTCAAACTGTGACCACAGAAACAAATATTTTTATTTACATCATTTTCCTTTACAAAGCTCATTAATCAAATCAACTTGGTTTCGTACCCGATGTCATGCGTATTTTAATATTCTCTCTCTTCAATTTTGAGTGACTTTGTTTTTTCGGGAATATTCCCATCTAAATTTCAATAAAAAAAAGTTTTTAACACCAATATCAACATAGTGGAAGAGAGTAATATACCTAGATAGTACTCTTACAGATTTTAATTCTGCCAAACTTATGTTGAACAATGTTTGTGAAATCTGGCATTATCAAAACTTTACCCTAGATATACCACTGAATGTCAAAGTACTGTAAATATCATATGCCGTCTCTTCCTCAAAAAGTCACAGAAGTATCCTTATTATGCAAAACAGCTGTGTACACAATGTTTAAAAAATAATTGAGTATACTACTGTAACATACCTTAGATTTGAAAGCTCTACTAAAATCATTTCGTTTTTCAAGCCTCTTGCAATGCAGCGACCCCTATCTTTTTTATTTCATATATTAATCGTTTGCATGCTGGTTTAGTGGCTGTGTCTTTTGAATGCTTGTTTTGTTTCCTTTTGGACATATAGTTACTTATTTTACATACGTTCAGTTAAAGATCGGATAACAGAATGATTAAATGAAATTGGGAAGTTAACATCGCTGTTTCTTCTGTTCTTAACTTTCTGTTTAACGTAAATGTCCTAAAGTTATGAAAACAAGCTTAAAAGTGATTCGGTCCCTTTAACCTGCGTTGGTATACATTGCCAGATAACTTTAACAAGCAGTGGATTGTTTAAATATGACCCCGACACATCCTGTTATAGCGTGATTACAAGTTGACCTTGGTTTGACCGGTTGAAGAATATAGGCTGTTGTACAATGCAATACTATGACATTTAGCGTCGCTTTCAACAATGTTTCCATTTATATCACGACAGCGAGACAGTACATATGAGTATCAGAAAACAGTCACATTATACTGACACCAGGCCGACCAGACCTAGACTATCCTCCTAATGTTGAACACCAAGCGAGGAAGCTACTAGTATCATTTTCTCAGCTGGGATCAAACCGAATACCTTGCAAGATGGATGCTCTGACACCGGACCAATTAGACTTAGAGCTATCCTTGAAATTCTGCAAAGAAGCGTATAGTCACTTTTTCATACATTGTATCTTTGGTATGTCTCGCCCGGAGATCGAACCAACGACCTTCCGCATGTGAGGTGGAGCCTTTACCACTAGATCATCACTACGGTACGAAGAATATAAGTAAACAGTGAACAAATTTACATGTTGTATATCAATTACTAGTGTCGAATACAAAATTATATGCCAATCTAATAATGATTATTTTTTGATAAATTTATTTCTTAGTTAATTTATTTTAGAGTTTATTTATGATTTAAAGTCTGGTTATGTCGAAGTATCTGTTCTCTCTAAAAAAGCAAGAAAACAAACCAACAGAAAAAAAAGTTAAACGGACACAAGGCAATAATGATATCAAATTTACCCATCGCGTTCACCAAGCACGGCAAACTCAATACATATGTGTGCTTGTATGAGTTTTGCACCATTTTTCAACAATATTTATGTTATATAACGGCGACCAGCGCATACACTGAACCTTCTTCTTTGGATCCGCTGTTAACCATTACCCGACACATCGTATTTCTGTAAAACATTGACTACTTCATGTCCAGATGTGGGAGATGCATCAGTGATCAGCAGGTATTCGAACCCACTTTCCTTTGATTAACAGTCAAACATGTTATTGACTGAGCTAACTGGGCCTCTCTTTTACTACAAATGACCGTTTTACCATATGGAGAATAGGTTATATCCAAGTATCACTTTAAAAAAATGCCGTATTAAAGAACAGATATGATAAAACCAGCGGCGACACGATCAATTATCGAACTATATAGTTTATAAACCATTCTAGATGTGACAGTCCAGTCTGGAAACTTGTATCTGAACGCGTGCATTACTTGTTAAGTGTGTGTGACCAAGATGCATTTTATTGTATTATATATATTCAGTATGCAATTGTTTGTAATGTACGTAGTAAGAAGGTGAGTAAGTGAGTGAATAAACGATTTTGTTGCAATACGGAAGAATTTAAAATCTCGGCACTTTAAGATCCTTCAATAGTTATTTTAGTTTACTCCGATTATTAAACAGGTTTTCACAACTTAGACAAATCCTGCTGGAAGTCTTCCTGGGTAAAACCAGAACTAAACATATGCGGAAAAGGTATCTTGCTCAAGGACATCACACATAGCCGTGGCGTAGTATAGAACCCACGACCCTCCGATCACAATTAACCCTTTACTTCATATGGACACCTTTTAACACCTCTAATATAGAAGGCTTTTGAAAACAGTGTAGTGTAGAACAATCAGAACATATTCGACACTGTTTTCTGCTCTATCAGAATACATAGGTTAAAGGTATATATTTATGGAAATTGATTATGTGTGACTTTTGAGTTCGGAAGAGTCCAGTTAAATGCATATGAAGTAAAGGGTTAAAACACCACTTTTAAACACTAACTTAAATCTAGGTATATAACATGGTCTAAAATGAACAACTTTACGTTTATAAGTATTAATGGACATATAATTTAAAATACACAATTACATTAAATTCGTTGAACATAAACTGTTAATTACCTTCATTTTCAGGCAGCAAATCAATATCAGCGTACAGTCAAATACTAACATTTTCTTGATCAATATCATATAAATACCCTTACGTAATGCTTTAAGACGCAATGCTAAATCATAAACAAATAACAGGGGTGACAATGGATAGTCTTGTCTTAATCCAGAATTTACATTAAACATTTTAATGTAATAATCATTAACTTAAAAACAAGGTGAGTAGTGTTAGGCTTCTTTCGAAAACTAACAAGGTTATCATTTCTTTCTGGCCATAAAATAATATAATAATTTAATATTGCAGTGAACAATCTATACACTGACGATGCCAACGCAATACCACTGCAAGATAGGGGTCCCTTGGGTCGAAGGAGCTTAACTTCGGAATAGGATTGATAATATTTTATACTAGTTTTGCCACATAACGATGGGACACAACCAGACTCAAGGCAGACATAAAACAGAACATGCAAAAAACGAAATGAAGTTTCATTTTTCAAAACATAAATTGGAATATTATCAACACCACTGTACCTTTATTAGCCTCGTTAATTGCTTATTTGACTTCAAAAATAGATACATTCCCATCTAAAAGTAACTTATATTGTGAGATTGATTATAATTTCAAGTTGCATTACGATTATTTAAGAGGTTACTGCAATCTCGTAGCCATCTATTTAAAACATTTATAAGCTTCGGTCCTGTTAAATCCCCACTGGAATCATGTGTTCTTATCGTTATTTAAACTTTATCATCTAATAATTCATATTTCAATTTATACTCGATATAAATACATTGGAGATATACATGTAAGAGTTGGGGCGTCAATGTTACATGGGGCGCAAATGAACAGGGAGAGAAAATACACAGACAGTATATCGTCGGTGAAATTCAAAAACCACGTAAGTATAATTCAATGACTTTTCAGGAACGCGAAAAAACTATTTAATTTTTTTCGTTTCTTTCCTATTAAAGTGACATTTAGGACTGGAACACAAATAATCTTTCTTTTTTATCTGAAGTAAACCTTTTCAGGACATGAGCACCATTTGCGCCGTTATCAGACTTACGAGAATTTCTACCATAATTTTTGAAACATAAAATGATGTACATGACATACGAGAAATTCTAACTGAGTTAGTATGTCAAAAGCGTATTGTACGCGTTAATCGTATTTAAGACCAATTACAATGTTGTCTATACATTTTTTTATAAACAAGCGACGCCATGTGCAAAGATTGTATAGCTCTTCAGTGATATAGAAATTGTATATCTGTTATATTTAAATATTTTCTGTAGAAAAGACTGACAATATCGGACTCATGAACGGCCTTGCAAAACAATTACTGTTTCACGACATGTCGTAGATAATGATTAATAAGAAATAGTTAATAACATCAGAAAATACCAAAACTGTGAACAATAACTTTATTAAAGAATAAAATCCTGTAATCACTAAACATTATCTAATGTTTCATGCGATAAAACATAAACGACATAACATTGTTTTGTATCGTGATAAAATGTAGAGAGTTTCTAGTGTCTGCGTCTAATGAAAACGGGCAGACTTGTGGAATAGTATACGTAGCATGCCTTTACTCATACGTTCTGTTCTGTTCATGACTTTGATACAATCCATCAAATGCAAAAGAAAACAGTTTAAATGCATGTGAATACTGTAACACTACTTCTACTGCATTGTAAAAAGTAAGAAAATTTGCTGTTTAGTGAAGAAATGTGAGCAAAGTCATTACGATGCAAACGGAACAGTTATAATAAATTTGTTCACATTGTTTTCTTATAATCACTGTTCCGGTGCATCATAATGACTTTGTTCACTTTTTTCAATTAACAGCGAAGTGTCTATATACCTTTGGTTTTTGTAAACATTTTATATACATGTAATGCACCCTTAAACATAAATGATATCGTAGTGATAATAACATTTGATAACTGAAACAATCAGTAGAATGCTTAACAATTAAAACTTAATCCGCTAACTCACTTGCATATTAACAATATGACCACATCATCAATATACCATTGTGCTTTTAAAAGTAAAGAAATACTTCGAACTGCCTAATTAAAAAAGCGAAAGTATACCATTTTATGTGGAATACGATACATCATATTAATGGGGCACATTTTAAACGGGAGTTTAGTGCTTTTAAAACAACAAACTTGATAACTGGAACGATTAAAACGTTAAAAGTTAAATTTAACATTTAAACTGACAATAGTATACAATATGTGTACTTATTGTGCGTATGCAGTGGGACATGAGCGCACAGTCTAGATACAGACGTTTACATTAATATAAAACTATCATTAAACTGTCAGGTCAATCTTGGTTTCACGGACAGAGTTCCATTTCAAAGGTAAATGTCCCCTTTTACGGTTTAAGTATACAACAAACTGTCATAGAAAGCATGATAATCTTGTGGAATGCAGGTCTTCAGTTGCTGTAGGTGATCATACTTTGACTTTTTAATCTTTAAGGGGCCTGTGTACAGCGGCCCTACTTTATCATGTACTGAAGGTTTCCTAGCATGCCTAGCCTGTGGCAGGACAGTGTAACTCTCATTAAAGCTAAGTTTGTATTGAACTGTACCGTCTGGTAAGTATCTGAGCTCCCTTATATCTGACACAACCGGATCACCAACCCCTTTTCCTGGCCTAATTGTGTTATAGTACTGTAGTGAAGTAAAATCTCTGAAAAACTCGTGACTAAGGTACTTCACATCGTACGGCTGTTGTGGTCTAACTTCGCGTATCTTTTCAACATAGTTGGATGGAGAATAGATAGGTCTTTTGCGTATTTTCTGTTCTATAGAACTGTGTACGGAGTCCACTTCCATTTGTGTATGCCCTTTTTCAAGAATTTTTCTGTGATATTACAACATTATGTTTAACAGATGCATGAAGTAATGTATTAGCTAAAGTGGAATTTCTGTTTTGGTATCCACAACCATCTGAAAAAAGGATAATCTCTTCTAATCCTGGCTCTATTGAATCTTCTATCAAGTCATAAATGCATGAAGCAAAACTATTTGCGGTCAAACCACATTCACCTTCATGCCAAAAATAACATTTTACCTCTTTCGATGCCAAGTTATATGTCGTGAAATTGTGGCAAGCGAGTTTTGTTTTAAAATAGACTGCGCTTGCTTGAATTGATGGGCATAACAACACAGACTGAACGTCCATTGTAAACACTTTGATTTTGTTATTTTGTAGTGCTGTTTGTTTATCTTTCATTTTTTCAATTCTTGCAGAATCCTTTCTACTCACATGCACTTAATACTCTGCATCTGCAACATTGTTTGTTTCATGGGCAACGCATACGTCGCATTGATCCTTTTTCGGCCGAAAAAGTGATAAATTCATCAGTCGAAATATCTTTTGAAGAGTCATCTTCGAAACAGGAGTTATTTCATTTGAGAAGCAATATTCCTTGTAAACGCGATAAAGATCTGCAAATGATTTGTATTCTGGTTCTATGTATTCCCTGTCTGAAGACGCTCTACAGTAGTGAGATGGCATCTTTGGCAACGCTTTGAAAAATTCTCTAGCCTGATTTACATGTGGAGATTCATATTTTGGTGACTGGGGGGTAGTATTTCCTGGCATCCCATGATCATTCAGAATATTCATCCACCCGTATAATGTATGTTCTCCGATGCCTAACGTTGAAAGAAACATGTCCTTGCATACGGGCACCTTCAGTGATCCATTCCTCAAACTATATCTGTATGTATATTTCCTTCTACTTTCTGCTTGCTCAGAGCTTTTTGTTAGAGTCGTACATTGCTCAACAAGTGCTGTTGCATATGCCTTCTTCTCTGACCAATTCATATTATTCCAGAAGGCATGATGAATTTCCTTTCTTACATTTTGCGTTATGAGCTCACACTGTCTGCTTTTTTTTACATCTTTTTTTGCAATTAGGTTCACCTATTATTCTTTGCGGTCTGTCTTCTAAATATCTTTTATGTCCATCGAGTTTAGCAATTCCTTTGTAAGGCTTGCCTTCCATACGAATTTTTTTATTCATGTTTCTAGCCCAGGTTTCAGGTTTGGCTAACCCACGTTTTGCTCTGGTCGTGTTCTTTTTCTGTATGGTTTCTAATCCATAGTCTGCTTCTACTACTTCGTCATTATCGATGGTTTCAGGAACATCAAGGTTTTGTTCTGGTTCAACTGGATTGTAGACTTCAGTTACGTTTCTATCTTGTACATAGGGTTCATTGTTGTTAATATCTTTAGGCACTCTGTCTTTCTTTTTCATCTTTGTTCGTTTCTTACTGGATTCTTGGCAGGACCAATCTGAATCACTTGCATGTTCATCATTTCTTTTACTTGGCAACCAAGTTCTGTCGTTAACCGAATCGTCTGAATCGTAGAACATGGCCAGTTCCTTCTCAATGTGCGAGTCATCGCTATCTGTAGAATCATTTTGTGATTTCTCCTCACCTAGTCTGCCATCTTCATTATTGTCAGTATCTAGTGTTTCATCGCAATAAACTTCAGTTTCATTGTTTTCATGACATGTTAATTTATTACCTTGAATTCTGCAGTGAATGTTTTCAGATCTACATTCGAATTTTGGTGCTTCTGTCTATTCATACACTCTGTCATCTTCTTCACATATTGTCTGTACTTTATCAGCCTTTTCACAAACAAGTATTGTGTTCACAGTGTCTCGTGTATCTTTCGTTTTATCAACTACTATCTCATTGATGATGTTTTCAATTTCAATACTTTTCTCGCCTGCTTCTTTCGTCAATTTATCTATTTCCATCTGCCTTTCAGAACTACAAATTTTTCTTGCAGCAGCTTCTGTCTGTTCATTCACTTTTTCATTTCTTTTCCGTTTATGCACGGGATCAGCTTTTTCACACAGATTTACTCTGGGTATTGCATCTTGACTATTCTTCATTCTGTTACACAATTTGTCATTGTTCACCTTTTCATTTAAGGTATTATTCTCTTTAATACTTTTATCGCTTTTTTTGGCGAACTTGTCTAGCGCCATCTGCACCATTAACTTTGCTCTCGAAGTCATTGTAAGTGTTTCTAGTTATACGAGTTTATTCCATATTATTATACTTATTATATAAGTTGTACTTATTTTCCATATTGCATTTTCCACAATAATAGTATGCTCCTAATTTTTCAGCTGTAATTCCCTCTGGTAGATTTTTAACACATTTCAAATTATATCGTAAACGACATGACCAACAGAATAACCAAATGTCACCGTTAATGTCACGCAGGAACACTTTATCTCCAGGCAACAAGTCATATTCTAGCTTCAAACTATTACATGGGCGAAGTTGGCACATTTCACAAACCCATTCATCGTCAGGCGGGCTCCCTGAAGACTCTGACATCTTTTAAATCTGTAAAAGACAAATTGTTTTTTTCTTTGTATTATTGTTTTTAAAGAAATACCAAGACCTTGAAAGAAACCTTTTTAATCTAAAAACTTTTGTTTTTCAAATCTCTGACGTAAATAATTAGGCAGAAACATAGAAACACTCGTGTTCATTTAAATTGTTCCCTATAAATGCCTGTTCGTATGGTTGGGGAAGTCACAAATTACAACTTACCTAAGTTGCCAGACGCTACATTGACATTTTATAATCCTACGCGTTCCGCATTTTTCGCTTTGAGCTTTTTTGTGGTTTTAGTGTGGGATAAGTATTGTATTGATGTAATACGATCATAATACATGTATCTGTTTCTAACACTCACATAAATATGTATTATAATTGTTGTTTTTACAGTATTTGGCCGTTTGTGTACCCGTTGCACCAACTTCTATAACAAGTAAATCAAATTTTTTAAATTCGAAAGTCTCGTATATCATTATGATCAATGAAGAATTGTATAAACGAAAACCGCGTATGTCAGAAAAGACTAAAATAAAAATGCATTTTCTTTGCAAAGAAAGCTTTTCTATCATTGTGTTTACAAACGTAGTAAATGCATGTATTCTTACACTCCCTATTTGCAAATAAATGTCCGAAAACAGGGGCAACATATCTTTATTTACATGAACATACCATGGTTGAAAATAAACAAAACATGAAAAAACAATGTTTGGGTTGTAAGAATGCTTTATCGTAAAGTTTGCTAGGTACCGATAAATCAAACTACTGATACAAATTTGAAAATAGAAAATTTATTACCTTTTGGTCGTTAAAACAAATAAAATCCATTTTTTCACAATTTTCACTCCGAAACATTGTTTCATTAGTTTTACGAGGTTTTCGAATTTCACTTTTGGCATCCAATCAACATACGAGGTTTGCTCACATGACTAAAACTCCGTCTTTCTATTGGCTCCTTCTTACATGGTTTTCGTAGTTTGTAGAGTTTGAGATGCTGAATTCAATGGTCTAAAAATAGTTTTTGCGCGAAAATGGACTTACGCGGTTTTTGAATTTCACCGACGATATGACTCGAACCTGGGACAACCTTTCGCCGATAGGGCGAATGATCTGCAGACTGAGGTAGCTGGAATGTCGACATAAATCTCAATCCTAATACAGTATGCACACACTGTGACATATTTTTCAGTGAATCTTGGCCAAACATTTTAATGGGGTTGAAAGTAGTTTTCAACAGGTGATATTTGACATTTACATTTTTGTTGTCGAAGGAATAGTTTCATAAACCATAAGGCACGGGAGTTCTGTATTTTTAAACGTATCACTAACTCGTGTCTTTACGCTATTTAAAAGATTCAAAACTTAGTCTATATATATAGAACCTGATTACCCCCGAATAATTAACCCTCAATGAAAAAGCATGGAAATCTATGCCAGCCACACAGTTTATAGAAATTTAACGCCCACTATGACGTTATTCAAACTCTCCCGGAAACAAGTGACCAACCAACGTGCTCGTTACAATTGCTATATAACGGACCCAATCGGGAGAAATAGGTTCGTTAAACAGACTATTTGAAACTTAAGTATTCTTGTGTCTGCTTCTCTCCATCAGTCGTAGTTGCCCATTAGCAGAGCTTTTCCTGAAACCTCGGCTAATTCATTATTTTACAAGTGTTATATTTGTTTCGAAATTGGTTTATAACCCAATTTAACAAGAAATCGGCGAACTTAGATATGCCGCCGAAAATGACCAAATCTGAAATGGTCATACTTGCTGAAAAAATAATACAATTAAAATGTTATGACGTTAAATGCCAACCATCAAGTGTATCAGAGCTAATAAAGAGTGCGTTTTCTGTATATAAAATATTAAGGTTTTTCTTAATTTTTCTATGCCAATGTTTGACCTTGAACTTAAGAGTTAGAGACATGATTTTTTTGCCCTGTATATTGACTTTAGTAATATGTAATGAACATGTGAATAAGACCCCTTATTGCAAATATTATTTCTGCACCAGACACTAAAACGTAATGTTCTATATAAACATGACTTTTTTATAATTCCAATACTGTACATGTACCAGCATTTTGCATTTTTGCAAGTGGTCTCGATATGATGAACATTTGTTCTTAGTTATATAGCAACATCTTCCATACATATAATAGTCATGGACGACGAGACAAATATTTCTTTTAACGATGTCAACGCTCAGTTACAAACTTGACCGTTGAGATAATACTTGGTTATTGCGTATCGGCACCGCCTGAGTGTGGTGAACATGTGTATCAGGTTATATTAAAATCCTTCTATGCATATAACGTTATATGCCGGATACGAACACATAACATTCTTTACATAAAAAAGAGATTTGAAATTCAACGCCCATATGTGAGCTTGACCTTTGAGAAACAGACTAAGTTCTGCATTCTGCACATTGTTTTGAGATGGTGAACATCTAGGTTAATACAGGACACAATCATGAAACGAACAGCAGGCGGACGGAGACATTAATTATTTTCTTTTTCCGCTACGCGGCTGGAGATACAACAATTGTTAAGGGTCATCCGTGGCCGAGTGGTCGAAGGCGCAGTAGCGATATATCACGTACCTCTCGCCGCTAAGCTTTTAGATTAAAGTCCCGCTCGCTCCTTTTTCTATTAGAAAGTTCGCCAGTTACTTGCGGAGGGACGACGATCTTACTCAATCAGTCTGAGGTCTTCCTCCACCAATACATCTGGGTATACCATATATAAAATGAAATGTGTTGATAATGGCGTTTAACTCAATTCAAAATAATTGGTCGCTGACAGTGCAATAATATATTATAAGATATTACATATAGATGTTATACTTTAATTATAAAGAGACATTGTTATAAGATATTATATATAGAAGTTATACTTTACTTATATTGAGATATTGTTATAAGATATTACATATAGAAAATATACTTTACTTATATTGAGATATTGTAGTGATAACAAACAAATAGTTAAATTCCCCATTGTAATTATCGACTATATTACATTGAATATGGTAACAAGTGGTAATAGTTAATATTCCTTAAAAATAATCGCATCGTTCGACACCATTTAGCAACCGTTTAAATATAGTAGAAGTGTCCGTTTATAAATGTCTGTTTTACGTGTGAGTACGCAGCAACAATACTTCTGGTTTACCCTGCAATAAACAGAATATTTCAGTTACATACAAACCAGATTTAAGTTTCTCGGTGGCGTCGTTTTCTAACAATAACATGATTTTTTGAAATCTGGTGTGTCTTAGAAAGATCAGTAGCAAGGACGCCACTTGGTAATTAATATCTCGTGTGTCTAGGAAAGATCAGTAGCAAGGACGCTATTTGGTAACTTATATCTGGTGTGTCTTGGAAAGATCAGTAGCAAGGACGCAATTTGGTAATTAATATCTGGTGTGTCTTGGAAAGATCAGTAGTAAGGACGCAATTTGGTAATTAATATCTGGTGTTTCTTGGAAAGATCAGTAGAAAGGACGCAATTTGGTAACTTATATCTGATGTGTCTTGGAAAGGTCAGTAGCAAGGACGCCATTGGGTAACTTATATCTGGTGTGTCTTGGAAAGATCAGTAGCAATGACGCAATTTGGTAACTTATATCTGATGTGTCTTGGAAAGGTCAGTAGCAAGGACGCCGCTGGGTAACATAAATCTGGTGTGTCATGGAAAGGTCAGTAGCAAGGACTCCACTGGGTAACATATATCTGGTGTGTCTTGGAAAGGTCAGTTGCAAGGATGCCGCTGGGTAACATAAATCTGGTGTGTCATGGAAAGGTCAGTAGCAAGGACTCCACTGGGTAACATATATCTGGTGTGTCTTGGAAAGGTCAGTAGCAAGGACTCCACTGGGTAACATATATCTGGTGTGTCTTGGAAAGGTCAGTAGCAAGGACGCCACTGGGTAACATATATCTGGTGTGTCTTGGAAAGGTCAGTAGCAAGGACGCCACTGGGTAACATATATCTGGTGTGTCTTGGAAGGGTCAGTAGCAAGAACGCCACTGGGTAACATATATCTGGTGTGTCTTGGAAAGGTCAGTAGCAAGGACGCCACTGGGTAACATATATCTGGTGTGTCTTGGAAAGGTCAGTAGCAAGGACGCCACTGGGTAACATATATCTGGTGTGTCTTGGAAGGGTCAGTAGCAAGAACGCCACTGGGTAACATATATCTGGTTAACGGATGCGTCCAACCTCACTCGTCTCTTGTTGGAGGAAGTAGATAAAAACAAGTAATCGTCGCTACAAAAAATAAATAAAATATCCTGATATAACATTCAAAAGATCACAAACATCCCGATAGCATACACATGAACAATTTGATAAACACTACAAATAGATGAACACCACAAACATGCAGTGGAAGTGACATCAGAGACCGTCACTGGAGAGCTAAGATTGCAGCAACCATATGTACAGGTTGTAAAATATAAACAAAATATCTAGCAGACGCATCATTGTAAGGAGATGGCTACCACAGCAGCATCAATAACATGTAATAAATACATAAAATAGGAACATTAAAAATGATACATAGAAGAAGTGAAGAAATCATTGTCAGATTGGACGAGTAAACCTGGTTAAAGGAAGAACGTAACTTCCCCCATGTGAACACATATATGCGTAGTAAATACATTTAAAGAAGGTATATACGTGGATAAATTCATTGAATTATTTGCAGAAGCTACATATTTGTTACACAATTATTTAGTCTCTGTTAATGACTCACCAACAATGGCGGGGATGGAGTCCTGGGTGCAGTTATAGTTGCAGAGATCAATATTACAACAGTGTGCACAGACCGGAACATTCCTGACACCGACGTGGATGTCTCTTTGCCGAGCTAATTGTTGATAGCTGGTGCACTATCAATAATGATGATAGTAACTATGGCTTATATACAGAAGGAATGTGTATTAATGTACGTAAGGAATATTTCTAAAGTACACATGGTAAAGACTGAAAAGTGATGTTAAACACGCAGTAAAATATCGGTGCTTTTAAACAGTCCTCGCCTACATCGCCGTTATTTTTTCGATCTTAATAGTAAGACTGCGTATTTATATTAAACTCATATGTTCAATGATGTATATTGTTTTTTGTCTCTGTAATGTAAAATTCTTTAATTTCGTTGACCAAATACTAAATCGCGACCCGCGATAAAGTCACTCATTGGCCAGTATCGGGTTACATGTATGCTAAAACATTGACGAATAAAGTGGAAAATACCGATTTGTGTATTAGCGAATTTCTCACAAAGACGAAATTAACCATAATCTTCGAATGAAACCTTCTTCCTCGTTGTGAGTCAACACACGTTACATTATTACTTAATAGAAAATTATAGGTGATGTATCTTTAAATAAAGAGTCAAGTAGTCGTTTTGTGAGTTATATCATAGGAAATATTACACTTTAAGAAAGAAAAAATTCAAAGTGAAACAGTGAGGTGTAATGTCTTGTAATGAGTTGTAATATCTTGTCATGGTGTGTAATGTTTTGTAATGAGTTGTATTTTTTGTTATGATGTGTAATGTCTTGTTATGAGTTGTATTTCTTGTTATGAGGTGTAATGTCTTGTAATGAGGTGTAATGTCTTGTTATGATGTGCAATGTCTTGTTATGATATGTAATGTCTTGTTATGAGGTGTACTGTCTTGTTATGAGTCGTAATATCTTGTTATGAGGTGTAATGTCTTGTTATGAGGTGTAATGTTTTGTTATGAGTTGTATTTCTTGTTATGATGTGTAATGTCTTGTTATGAGTTGTATTTCTTGTTATGAGGTGTTATGTCTTGTAATGAGGTGCATTGTCTTGTTATGAGGTGCAATGTCTTGTTATGAGGTGTAATGTCTTGTTATGAGGTGCAGTGTCTTGTTATGAGGTGTATTGTCTTGCTATGATTTGCAATGTCTTGTTATGGTGTGCAATGTCTTGTTAT
This sequence comes from Panopea generosa, assembly GCA_029582155.1. Taxonomy (NCBI): domain Eukaryota; kingdom Metazoa; phylum Mollusca; class Bivalvia; order Adapedonta; family Hiatellidae; genus Panopea; species Panopea generosa. The sequence continues at coordinate 36,971,364 of CM055905.1, forward strand.
GAAGTGTAATGTCTTGTTATGAGGTGTACTGTCTTGTTATGATGTGTACTGTCTTGTTATGATGTGCAATGTCTTGTTATGACGTGCAATGTCTTATTTTGAGGTGTAATGTCTTGTTATGATATGCAATGTCTTGTTATGAAGTGTTATGTCTTGTTATGATGTGCAATGTCTTGTAACGATGTGCAATGTCTTGTTATGAGGTGTAATGTCTTGTTATGAGGTGTACTGTCTTGTTATGGTATGCAATGTCTTATTATGACGTGCAGTGTCTTATTTTGAGGTGTAATGTCTTGTTAACATATGTAATGTCTTGTTATGATGTGCAATGTCTTGTTATGAGATGTAATGTCTTATTATGAGGTGTACTGTCTTGTTATGACGTGCAATGTCTAGTTATGAGGTGTAATGTCTTGTTATGATGTGCAATGTTTTGTTATGATGTGCAATGTCTTGTTATGACGTGCAATGTCTTATTTTGAGGTGTAATGTCTTGTTACGATATGCAATGTCTTGTTATGAGGTGTTATGTCTTGTTATGATGTGCAATGTCTTGTAACGATGTGCAATGTCTTGTTATGAGGTGTAATGTCTTGTTATGAGGTGTACGGTCTTGTTATGGTATGCAATGTCTTGTTATGACGTGCAATGTCTTATTTTGAGGTGTGATGTCTTGTTATGATATGCAATGTCTTGTTATGATGTGCAATGTCTTGTTATGAGATGTAATGTCTTGTTATGAGGTGTACTGTCTTGTTATGACGTGCAATGTCTAGTTATGAGGTGTAATGTCTTGTTATGATGTGCAATGTTTTGTTATGAGGTGCAATGTCTTGTTATGACGTGCAATGTCTTGTTATGATGTGCAATAACTTGTTATGAGGTGTAATGCAATACAATTGTCAGTCACTACTGAAGCACTTTGTTTATCAAAATTTTGTTCGATATGGTTCCTGTAATTGGCCTAAGAATACTTTCAACCTCAGAGTTCAAACACGTCATGATTTTAGAAGACAGTAAATAAACATAACAATCTGTCCCATACCTGCGCGTTGCTGCAACCCATTACGTACTGATGGTCAACACCACCTATACAAATTTCTCTACCCGGCATGTCTTGGCACATGTAAACATATAAACGGCGTCAGTTACATAACCAATCTGCTGTCAACGTTTTCACGGTTGATCAATTTTTATTTCTCAAATCGGAGGTAAATAAGACAAGAGCCCAAGTGTTATTTATTTAACGTAGTTTATCATAAATCCAAAAAAATAGCTTATAGTATTTTCCAACCTAACCAGATAATGAATAAACATTCTAAAATACATATTTATAGATGAAAATACATAAATACATATTTATAGATAATATAGATGCAGCGAGATTAGCGTTAAAATAGTCCTGAACTTTTCAATTTGTTCAATTTGACAATATTTGATATTTTCCTGGTGTTTAAAAACATTTTGGGTAAACTAATGGTTAAAGTATTTTTATTCATTCTGTTTGATAATGACATAACTGATTGTAAATATACAAAATAGAGTAACATATGTTTTTGTTTAAATTTCACATAGCGCTTGACGTCATTTTCAAAACATGGCAAGTTGCTAGCCTTATTCGTAGAGGAAGATACCGTGAATGGCAAACTTTCAGACATAAAGTTGTTTAACTGAGCTGGGACCTTGTGAAAACATGAATAAAAACAGTTGACAGCTGATCATGAATATATGGTTTGGGTGGAGGTGCATGCATGAGTGTGTGAAAATACACAGCGGACCTCTGTTTTGCATACTATGTATTCCTGAAGATAAACGGTGTGCATCAAAATTGTGTTCTACGTCCTTTGTTGAATGTGCTTATTCTTTCTTGTAGAGTATATTAAAGTTCCAGCCAGATCTTTAAGCGTTCATTGTGAACTAGGTATACTTTGAATATAGTACACAGTATTATTATGTGAGAAATACGAATATACAATATAAATATTATTTATATCCATGTTGGTTGTGTCCGATGCTGCGTCTCCAATTTCGTTATTTTCTGTACTTTGTCAGTTTGTCATTATTTGTTAGACGGTGATTGTTTGTACATGCCATAGTGTTGAAGATTGTGGAAACATAAACAGTTTTATGTTGACATTCATCCCTAGGCGGTGATGGTTTGTAAATGTCATAGTGTTGAAGATTGTGGGAACATGAACAGTTGTATGTTGACACTCATCCCTAAACGGTGATGGTTTGTACATGCCATAGTGTTGAAGATTGTGGAAACATGAACAGTCGTATGTTGACATTCATCCCTAGACGGTGATGGTCTGTACATGCCATAGTGTTGAAGATTGTGGAAACATGAACAGTTGTATGTTGACATTAATCCCTAGGCGGTGATGGTTTGTACATGCCATAGTGTTGAAGATTGTAGAAACATGAACAGTCGTATGTTGACATTCATCCCTAGACGGTGATGGTCTGTACATGCCATAGTGTTGAAGATTGTGGAAACATGAACAGTTGTATGTTGACATTAATCCCTAGGCGGTGATGGTTTGTACATGTCATAGTGTTGAAGATTGTGGGAACATGAACAGTTGTATGTTGACATCCATCACTAGACGGTAATTGTTTGTACATGACATAGTGTTGAAGATTGTTGAAACATGAACACTGTTGTATGTTGACATCCATCACTAGACGGTGATGGTTTGTACATGACATAGTGTTGAAGATTGTGGGAACATGAACAGTTGTATGTTGACATTCATCACTAGACGGTAATGGTTTGTACATGTCATAGTGTTGAAGATTGTGGGAACATGAACACTGTTGAATGTTGACATTCATCACTTGACGGTGATGGTTTGTACATGCCATAGTGTTGAAGATTGTGGGAAAATGAACACTGTTTATGTTGACATTCATCCCTAGACGGTGATTGTTTGTACATGACATAGTGTTGAAGATTGTGGAAACATGAACACTGTTGTATATTGACATCCATTATTCGTTAGACGGTGATGGTTTGTACATGACAAAGTGTTGAAGATAGTGGAAACATGAACACTGTTGTATGTTGACATCCAATATTCGTTAGACGGTGATGGTTTGTACATGACATAGTGTTAAAGATTGTGGAAACATGAAAACTGTTGTATGTTTACATTCATCACTAGGCGGTGATTGTTTGTACATGACATAGTGTTGAAGATTGTGGAAACATGAACATTGTTGTATGTTGACATTCATGACTAGTCGGTAATGGTTTGTACATGACATAGTGATGAAGATTGTGGAAACATGAACACTGTTGTATGTTGACATCCATCACTAGACGGTGATGGTTTGTACATGACATAGTGTTGAAGATTGTGGAAACTTAAACGCTGTTGTATGTTGACATTCATCACTAGACGGTGATGGTTTGTACATGCCATAGTGTTGAAGATTGTGGGAAAATGAACACCGTTTATGTTGACATTCATCCCTAGACGGTGATTGTTTGTACATGACATAGTGTTGAAGATTGTGGAAACATGAACACTGTTGTATATTGACATCCATTATTCGTTAGACGGTGATGGTTTGTACATGACATAGTGTTGAAGATTGTGGAAACATGAACACTGTTGTATGTTGACATCCAGTATTCGTTAGACGGTGATGGTTTGTACATGACATAGTGTTAAAGATTGTGGAAACATGAAAACTGTTGTATGTTTACATTCATCACTAGGCGGTGATTGTTTGTACATGAAATAGTGTTGAAGATTGTGGAAACATGAACATTGTTGTATGTTGACATTCATGACTAGTCGGTAATGGTTTGTACATGACATAGTGATGAAGATTGTGGAAACATGAACACTATTGTATGTTGACATCCATCACTAGACGGTGATGGTTTGTACATGACATAGTGTTGAAGATTGTGGAAACTTAAACGCTGTTGTATGTTGACATTCATCCCTAGACGATGATTGTTTGTACATGCCATAGTGTTTAAGATTGCGGGAAAATGAACACTGTTGTATGTTGACATTCATCACTAGACGGTGATTGTTTGACCATGACATAGTGTTGAAGATTGTGAAAACATTAACTTTGTTGTATGTTGACATTCATCACAAGTCGGTGATGGTTTGTACATGCCATAGTGTTGAAGATTGTGGAAACTAGAACACCGTTGTATGTTGACATCCATCACTAGACGGTGAAGGTTTGTACATGACATAGTGTTGAAGATTGTGGAAACATGAACACTGTTGTATGTTGACATCCATCATTAGACGGTGATGGTTTGTACATGACATAGTGTTGAAGATTGTGGAAACTTAAACGCTGTTGTATGTTGACTTTTATCCCTAGACGGTGATTGTTTGTACATGCCATAGTGTTGAAGATTGCGGGAAAATGAACAGTGTTGTATGTTGACATATTCATCACTAGACGGTGATTGTTTGTACATGACATAGTGTTGAAGATTGTGAAAACATGAACATTGTTGTATGTTGACATTCATCATTAGACGGTAATGGTTTGTACATGACATAGTGTTGAAGATTGTGGAAACTAGAACACTGTTGACATCTATCCCTAGACGGTGATGTTTTGTACATGACATAGTGTTGAAGATTGTGGAAACATGAAAACTGTTGTATGTTGACATCTATTCCTAGACGGTGATGGTTTGTACCTGACATAGTGTTGAAGATTGTGGAAACATGAACACTGTTGTATGTTGACATCTATTCCTAGACGGTGATTGTTTGTACATGACATAGTGTTGAAGATTGTGGAAACATGAAAACTGTTGTATGTTGACATCTATTCCTAGACGGTGATGGTTTGTACATGACATAGTGTTGAAGATTGTGGAAACTTAAACGCTGTTGTATGTTGACATCTATCCTTAGACGGTGATTGTTTGTACATGATATAGTGTTGAAGATTGTGGAAACATGAACATTGTTATATGCTGACATTCATCACTAGACGGTAATGGTTTGTACATGACATAGTGTTGAAGATTGTGGGAACATGAAAACTTTTGTATGTTGACATTCATCACTAGACGGTGATGGTTTGTACATGACATAGTGTTGAAGATTGTGGGAACATGAAAACAGTTGCTTGTTGACATTCATCGCTAGACGGTAATGGTTTGTACATGACATAGTGTTGAAGATTGAGGAACATGAAAACAGTTGTTTGTTGACATTCATCAGTAGACGGTTGTGGTTTGTACATGACAAAGTGTTAAAGATTGTTGAAACATGGAAAGTGTTGTATGTTGACATTCATCACTAGATGGTGATGGTTTGTACATGATATAGTGTTGAAGATTGTGGGAACATGAAAACAGTTGCTTGTTGACATTCATCGCTAGACGGTAATGGTTTGTACCTGACATAGTGTTGAAGATTCGAGAACATGAAAACAGTTGTTTGTTGACATTGATCAGTAGACGGTTGTGGTTTGTACATGACATAGTGTTAAAGATTGTGGGAACATGAACAGTTGTATGTTGACATTCATCACTAGACAGTGATGGTTTATACATGACAAAGCGTTGAAGATTGTTGAAACATGAAAACTGTTGTATGTTAACATTCATCACTAGAATGTGATGGTTTGTACATGACATAGTATTGAAGAGTGTGGAAACATGAACACTGTTGTATGTTGACATTCATCACAAGTCGGTGACGGTTTGTACATGATATAGTGTTGAAGATTGTGGAAACATGAACACTGTTATAGGTTGACATTCATCACTAGACGATGATGGTTTGTAACTTGGATAGTGTTGAAGATTATGGAAACATAAACACTATTATATGTTGACATTCTTCACTAGACGTTGGAGGTTTGTACATTGGATAGTGTTAAAGATTGTAGAAATATAAACAATGTTGTATGGTGACATTCTTCACTAGTCGGTGATGATTTTTACATGACATAATGTTAAAGATTACGGAAACATAAACACTGCTGTATGTCGGCATTCTTCACTAGTCGGTGTTGGTTTGTACATGGCATAGTGTTGACGATTGTGGAAACATAAACACTGTTGTATGTTGACATTCTTCAAGAGTCGGAGATAGTCTGTACATGAAATAGTGTTAAAGATTATAGAAACATAAACACTGTTTTATGTTGACATTTTTCACATGTCATTGATTATTTGTACATGGTATAGTGTTGAAGATTATGGAAATATAAACACTGTTGTATGTCGACATTTTTCACTAATCGGTGATGGTTTGTACATGGCATAGTTTTAAAGATTGTGGAAACATAAACACTGTTGTAGGTTGACATTCTTCAAAAGTGGGAGATAGTTTGTGCAGGAAAAGTGTTAAAGATTATAGAAAAACAAACACTGTTGTACAATGTATGTTGACATTCTTTACTAGTCAGTGATAGTTTGTACATGGCATAGTGTTGAAAATTATGGAATCATAAACACTGTCGTATATAGACATTCTTCACTAGTCGGTGGTGGTTTGTACACGGCATAGTGTTGAAGATTATTGAAAAACAAACACTGTTGTATGTTGACATTCTTCACTAGTCGATGAAGGTTTGTACATGGTATAATGTTGAGGATTGTGGAAACATAAACAATGTTGTATGTTAACATTCTTTACTAGACGGTGATGGTGTGTACATGGCAATGTTGAAGATAATGGAAGCATAAACACTTGTATGTTGACATTCGTCACTAGTCGGTGATGGTTTGTACATGGCATAGTATTTAAGATTATGGAATCATAAACACTGTTGTATGTTGACATTCGTCACTAGTCGGTGATGGTTTGTACATGGCATAGTATTTAAGATTATGGAAACTTAAACACTGTTGTATGTTGACATTCTTCACCAGTCAGTGATAATTTGTATATAGTATAGTGTTGAAGATTATGGAAATATAAACACTGTTGTATGTTAACATTCTTCAGTAATCGGTGATAGTTTGTACATGGTATAGTGTTGAAGATTGTGGAAGTATAAACAATGTTGTATGTTGACATTATTTACTAGACGGTGATGGTTTGTACATGACATAGTGTTGAAGATTATGGAAACATAAACAGTTTGATGTTGACATTCTTCACAAGTCGGTGACAATTTGTACATGGTATAGTGTTGAAGATTGTGGAAGTATAAACAAGGTTGTATGTTAACATTCTTCACTAGACGGTGATAGTGTGTACATGACAAAGTGTTGAAGATTATGGAAACTTTAACACTGTTTTATGTTGTCATTCTTCACTAGTAGGTAATGGTTTATAAATGGCATTGCGTTGAAGATTGTGGAAACATAAACACTGTTGTATGTTGACAGTCTTCACTAGTCGGTGATATTATGTACATGGTATAGATTTGAAGATTGTGGAAGTATAAACAATGTTGTATGTTGACATTCTTCACTAGACGGTGATGGTTTGTACATGACATAGTGTTGAAGATTATGGGAACATAGATAATGTTGTATTTTTATATTCTTCACTCGTCGCTGATGGTTTGTACATTACAAAGTGTTAAAGATTTTGGAAAAATAAACACTAATGTATGTTGACATTCTTCACAAGTCGGTGAATGTTTGAACATGGCATAGTGTTGAAGATTGTAGGAACATGATTACTGTTGTATTTTGACATTCATCATTAGACGGCGATGTTTTGTATATGACAAAGTATTGAAGATTGTTGAAAAATGAACACAATTGTATGTTGACATTCATCACTAGACGGTGATGGTTTGTACATGACATAGTGTTGAAGAGTGTGGAAACATGAACACTGTTGTATGTTTACATTCATCATTAGATGGTGATGGTTTGTACATGACATAGTGTTGAAGATTGTGGGAACATGAACACTGTTGTATGTTGACATTCATCACTAGACGGTTACGGTTTGTAACTTGGAAAGTGTTGAAGATTATGGATACAAAAACACTATTATATGTTGACATTCTTCAATAGACGGTGATGATTTGTACATTGGATAGTGTTAAAGATTGTGGATGGTTTCTACATGGCATAGTGTTGAAGATTGTGGAAACATAAATAATGTTTTAATTTAATATTCTTCACTAGTCAGTGATGGTTTGTACATGACACAGTGTTAAAGATTTTGGAAACATAAACACTAATGTATGTTGACATTCTTCACAAGTCGGTGAATGTTTGTACATGACACAGTGTGGAAGATTGTGGAAACGTAAACTATGTTGTATGTTGACATTCTTCACTTGTCGGTGATGGTTTGTACATGGCATAGGGTTGAAGATTGTGGAAACATAAATACTGTTTATGTTGTTATTCTTCATTAGTCGGTCATAGTTTCGGTGATGGTTTGTACATGGCGTAGTGTCGAAGATCATGGAAATATAAACACGTTGTTTTTTGACATTCTTCTCTAGTCGGTAATGGTTTGTACATGGCATAGTGTTATTGATTATGGAAATATAAACACTGTTATATGTTGACATTCTTCACAAGTCGGTGATTGTTTGTACATAGCATAGTGTTGAAGATTGTGGAAATATAAACAATGTTGTATGTTGACATTCTTCACTAGTCGGTGATTGTTTGTACATAGCATAGTGTTGAAGATTATGAAAGCATAAACACTGTTGTACGTTGACATTCGTCACTAGTCGGTGATGGTTTGTACATGGCATAGTATTGAAGATTATGGAAACATAAACACTGTTGTACGTTGACATTGTTCACTAGTCAGTGATAGTTTGTACATGGCATAGTATTGAAGATTATAGAAATATAAACACTTTTATGTTACCATTCCTCACTAATCGGTGATAGTTTGTTCATTGGATAGTGTTAAAGATTGTGGAAACATAAACAATTTTGTACGTTGACATTCTTCACTAGGCGGTGATGGTTTGCACATGGCTTAGTGTTGAAGATTATGAAACGTAAAACACTGCTGTATGTTGACATTCTTTACTAGTCGGTGATGGTTTGTATATGAAAGTTTGAAGATTATGGAAGCATAAACACTTTTGTATGTTGACATTCGTAACTAGTCGGTGATGGTTTGTACATGGCATAATATTAAAGATTATGAAAACATAAACTTTGTTCACGTTGACATTCTTCACTAGTCAGTGACAGTTTGTACATGGTATAGTATTGAAGAATATGAAACTTAAACACTGTTTGATGTTGACATTCTTCACTAGTCGGTGATAATTTGTACATGGTATAGTGTTAAAGATTGTGGAGGCATAAACAAGGTTTTACGCTGACATTCTTCACTAGACGGTGATGGTGTGTAAATGGCAAAGTGATGAAGATTATTGAAACATAAACACTGTTTTATGTTGACATTCTTCACTAGTCGGTGATGGTTTGTACATGACATTGCGTTGAAGATTATGGAAACATAAACACTGTTGTATGTTGACATTCTTCACTAATCGGTGAAAGTTTGTACATGGTATAGTGTTGAATATTTTGGAAGTATAAACAATGTTTTATGTTTACATTCTTCACTAGACGGTGATGGTTTGTACATGACATAGTGTTGAAGATTACGGAAACATAAACAGTTTTATGTTGACATTCTTCACTAGTCGGTGATATTATGTACATGGTATAGAGTTGAAGATTGTGGAAGTATAAACAATGTTGTATGTTAACAATCTTCACTAGACGGTGATTGTTTGTACATGGCATAGTGTTGAAGATTATGGAAACATAAACAATGTTGTATTTTAATATTCTTCACTAGTCGGTGAAGGTTTGTACATGGCACAGTGTTAAAGATTATGGAAACATAAACACTAATGTATATTGACATTATCAACAAGTCGTAGAATGTTTGTACATGGCGTAGTGTTGAAGATTGTGGAAACATAAACTAGGCTGTATGTTGACATTCTTCAAGAGTCGGTGATTGTTTTTGTATATAGCATAGTGTTGAAGATTGTGGAAATATAAATACTGTTGTATGTTGACTTTCTTCACTTGACATTGATGGTTTTTAAATGACATAGAGTTGAAGATTATGGAATCATAATCACTGTTGTATGTTGACATTCGTCACTAATCAGTGATAATTTGTATATTGCAGCGTGTTGAAGATTATGGGAACATAAACACTTGTATGTTAACATTCTTCACTAATCGGTGAAAGTTTGTACATTGGATAGTGTTGAAGAATGTGGAAACCTAAACAATGTTGGTTGTATGTTGACATTCTTCGCTAGTCGGTGATGGTTTGTACATGGCAGTGTTGAAGATTATGAAACGTAAAACACTGCTGTATGTTGACATTCTTCACAAGTCGGTGATTGTATTTACATAAGATAGAGTTGAAGATTATGGAAGCATAAACACTGTTGTATGTTGACATTCGTCACTAGTCGGTGATGGTTTGTACATGGTATAGTATTAAAGAGTTTGGAAACATAAACACTGTTGTTGTACGTTGACATTCTTCAGTAGTCAGTAATAGTTTGTACATGGTATAGTATTGAAGATTATGGAAACATAAACACTGTTGTATGTTGACATTCTTCACTGGTCAGTGATAGTTTTTTATGGCATAGTATTGAAGATTATGGAACATAAACACTGTTGTATGTTGATATTATTCTCTGGTCAGTGATAGTTTTTTTGTCATAGTATTGAAGATTGTGGAACATAAACACTGTTGTATGTTAACATTATTCACTAATCGGTGAGAGTTTGTACATGGTATAGTGTTGAAGATTGTGGAAGTATAAACAATGTTCATGTTGACATTCTTCACTCGTCGGTGATGGTTTCTACATGACATAGTGTTGAAGATTGTGGAAATATAAACAATGTTGTATGTTGACATTCTTCACTAGACGGTGATGGTTTGTACATGACAGTGTTGAAGATTATGTAACCATAAACAATGTTGTATGTTAACATGCTTCTCTAGACGGTGTTGGTTTGTACATAGCATAGTGTTGAAGATTGTCGAAACATAAACACTGTTGTATGTTGACATTCTTCACTAGGCGGTGCTGGTTTGTACATGGCATAGTGTTGAAGATTGTCGAAACATAAACACTGTTGTATGTTAACATTCTTCACTAGACAGTGATGGTTTGTACATGGCATAGTGTTGCAGATTGTCGAAACATAAACACTGTTGTATGTTGACATTCTTCACTAGACGGTGCTGGTTTGTACATTGCATAGTGTTGAAGATTATGGAAACATAAACACTGTTGTATGTTGACATTCTTCACTAGTCGGTGATGGTTTGCACATGCCATAGTGTTGAAGGTTATGAAAACAAAAACAATGTTTTATGTTGACATTCTTCGCTAGTCGTTGATTGTTTGCAAATGGCATAGTGTTGAAGACTATGGAAACAAAAACAGACTATTTATACAAATATATTTTATTCCAAATAATAGTTATGTACACTTAGTAATTCATCATTAAACAAATCCCGAACAACACTGTTATTTCTTTGTACAAATAGAACGGCTGAAAAAAGTTCACCAATCTCTTTTAAAATGTTACTTACGGCATATATGATGTTGCTCATTGGACAGAGAAATAAAATAGATAAAGGTTTTGTGATTGTCCGATCTTCTCCACGTCTCACTACAGAGTTGTGTCCCGTTTTGTAGTGTCGGAAACATGATTCTTGCGCTAAAATGTCCTATGTAATTTGGTTTGAATTATTTTCAAGGTGGTTCATGGAGACTATACGTTATTGCTGCAGACGATTAGCGCAAGGGTTACACATAGCATGTACTGCAATGAGACTATTATAATGACTAGTGGTGAAAAGTAACTTGTATTAGACTTTATCAGATGAATGTATTTCAGCATTTCTTTTTTCAAAACATAAAAAAGGGTGGGGAGCGGGAGACTAAACTGTCTTTAAAAACACAAGCTGGCTAACACACCAGTTAATGTGCATTTTTATGAGCAGATGCTTTCCTGCTATGAAAAATATGTTAAATAATTTTGTATTTGAATGGTTTTGGAAATTTTCCTTGGAAATCCTGAACCTTGTTTTCTGTAGAACGTAGAGCACAGTTTAACTGAGTAGTAAAACATGAATTCAGAGGATCAACAGTTACATTAAAGGAACGAAGACCTAAATACATATCGGAGACAATATAATGATAAAAATATAATAAAAAACTGTTTCTGGTTATCTGTTACAAAAATTATAAAACAGGAAATGGAAATGGGGAAAAAAGGTACTCATTGATGTATTGGTAGGTTGAACAGCGTATATGTTATAACAAATAAAATGTCATGAAATAAATGTTTTGCCTAATTATAAAACAACTATAACACTCGAAAATGAACACTAATCAATGTCTTGGTAGTTTGGGCAGCTTATTATCAAAAGTAACATGTTAGACCCGAATAATATAGTGTTTTTTTTCTACATTATCTCATTGAATGATGACGGGGAAAGAGTGAGGTTTATGTAACCGTTATCCGTGTTGAAGCTCCGCCGTGGCGTATTTTGCTGCTGGCAGTTCATGTGGTAATGTCAGAATCTCGAATAATAGTTTCATAATTAAATATATCAACTAAGTTAATTTCAGAGCATGTCAACAGTCCTGATTATGTGTTAGTGATACTTGATTACATGTAGTGATTGATAGATATTAAAATTTTCTGCTACTCTCGAGACACTGGATTTTTGTAGTTGTATAGCCCCGTACACTTGAAAACGAACACTGCAAGTAGCATTAAATTCCCACCGATTTGCGTGGTGTGAAAACTAGTCTGCTTCCTGCAAACCTGTCGGTCTTCAGCAACCACCATGCACTGGTGCACGTAATAATTAATTTCATTCTAAAAACAGTAATAGTCAGAATAAGCCAACTGCAACTCTCCGATAATATATCGATTTTAGCCATTAAATTCCGATAATCTATCGATTTCATCGATTAATTTCCGATAATATATCGACATTTTAGCAATTCATTTTCGATGATATATAGGTTCCAGGTGTACTCATATATCTATTTAATATGTGGCTGTTTGCCTCCGGTAATAAACATGTATCTATATTAGTTCATAATGTCTGGTAAAATAATAATTTTAACTGCTTGTCTACGATAGCATAATTCTAACTACTCGATTCCGATAACATATTTCTAGCAACCCGTCTCTAATAACAAAATATTTCTAGCTGCTCGTTTCCGATAACATCATAATTCGAAATGCTCGTCTCCGATAATGAATTGGTTCTGTATGGAGGCATCTATCCTGTAAATCAGAACAAGACAACTTGTGTACAATAAATCATTTATATATAGAATGAAGGTAAATATCCTATTCAAAAACGTATAGGCAACACAGCATGTACATAACAGCAGAATAGTCGTGTAAAAGTCATGTGAAACTGGACGTTTAAACAGATAACAATTTGCACATCATATTATATACATGTAGACGAAGTTTGAGAGGTGGTATAGGAGAGTCACCGTGACGGTTGGTCGGTTTGTCAGCAACATACTTCAACGGTTAAAGAAGATTAATACCGAACTGATTCCGTGCAGGGTGATTGTTCTTTCTCTCTTTCAGATTGCGGTATTGACCTTATTGCAATTCTTGAGGAGCCAACTTCTCCGACGTTTTCAGCGGATTCCCCAATAGTAAAAACTGCATTGTGTAACATGTTGTGAGAGTACACATTTAGAAATTACTGACGAAACATTTTTAACTATTGGGTAATAGAATATCCAATGAGTGGCAGAACCACACCCATTGTTTCAGGCATTTCCTAATAGCGTTATATTAGATTGGAATAGCTTGACAGCATGTTTATTCGATTAAAGTCAATGTAAACAAGTGTGGCTTTTCAAACTGAGGGTGGTGTTCTTTACAGTGATGCAACTTTTTTCGTTTATTATGTTTTTGTTTGGCATTGTTTATACAATACTACAGTAATGCACATTTGTACACGATCTATTTTCAGTTGTTACGTTTGATATTTCCATTATTGAGGAATGCTAACAAGATGTGGGTGACCAATAAGACATTTGGCTCGGTGTCTACATTTTTACACATCATATGATTATTATTATTCTGATTTATTAAATTGTTTAAGTACTTATAGATATATCGTAATTATTATTATTATTATTGTAGCATAATCAATATTTCTATTTAAAGCATAATAATTATGTTTATACTCACCGATAATTGAGAAGTCAAAACCTCCAGTACAGTTATTGTTGCAGAAGTCAGTAGTACAACAGTTGAGGCAGATTGGCACGTTCCTTCTGCCAACGTCACGTGCTGACCGCCTTGAACTGGTACACTAAATGATTATTAATGAACGCGTCATTAATAAATAAACAGCATACATCAAAAGTGATACACTCATATTTGAAATTGCTGAAACAGAGTTAGGTAGCAATTAGATAGTGTATACGTTTGGTCCAACTATGTTTAGGGTCACAACTTGTACAAATCGTGATATGAAATTATAATGTAACATGCAAAAATATAAAAAAAATATGCGTTTAGAGTTATTTGCCATATTCAAATGAGAAAATTATGGGTGGTTCCCGTTGTCAAATATCTGGGCCCAGTTGTTCAATACAATAAGCTTAAAGCCGCCACTTTATTAAGAATGGTCAAATTATGGTATTTCGAGATTATATGTATTCAAGGTAACCATTTACTGGCAATCATGACAAAATGTCATTATATATTTCTGTTTTATGAATAATTTGAACATAAAGGTATTGAACATTTCATATACTGAACTAAATAGTTAAATCACCACCTTACATGTCATGTGTTTTCGTGGGTTCGTGCTGCACGTGAAAAAAAAGCGTTTTGTGACAAATAGACGGGCACGAGTAATTGTATAGAATGCCGTAAAATCAATACATAATTGTTTGTTAATGTCGTAAACAAATTTTGATAACGCTACCTAATATTTTGAGGAAATAAAATGGAAATATAAAAGTGGCGAATTCGCTGTTCTGTTCAGTATATTTCACCTAACGAAGCAATTAGAACTTTGAACATAACAGTCCTTGCCTCTAACCCTCTGTGGTAGCCAATGAATAATCAGAAACTTCCCATGCACGGTCGGTCTGTATGACGTAGGTGAGCCATTGAATTAGAATACTATATAATAATAACTATAACGAAACTTAACTCTGTAATTACAAAGTATTTTGCTACAGCTCATATCTGCACAACTTTCTAAATATTAAGACAAATCTGTCATTTCACAAGTAACTGGGAAACTTTTGGCATTAAAGTTGATTCTTTGGAATGGCAAACATTTGTCATTAAAAGTTGATTCTTTGGAATGGGAACTTTGTCATTTAAGTTGATTATTAGGATTAAAAACTTTTGTCTTCTTTGGAATGGGAAACTTTTGGCATTAAAATTGATTCTTTGGAATGGGAAACTTTTGGAATTACAGTTGATTCTTTGGCATGGAAACTTTGTCATTAAAGTTGATTCTTTGGAATCGGAACTTTTGTCATTTAAGTTGATACTTTGGAATGGGAAACTTTTGTCATTAAAGTTGATTCCTAGGAATGGGAAACTTTATCATTAAAGTTGATTCTTTTGAATTGGAAACTTCTTTATTAAAGTTGATTCTTTGGAACGAAAACTATTTGAAATCAGATGTGAGGTATTTGAGCGTCATATTTCTTACTGCTCGTCAAAATGACACTAGTCTATAAATACCTGAGTTTCTGTACATCCGGTGTTATAATACACGTCATTGTTAGCCCAGCTATATTTCTCTATTCGACATAACTGAACAAACACACAATTATATCATTAATATTATAAATGAACATTTTATTAAAAATAATACGCAAATATCAATGACCAACTAAAGAACGCTGTCATTGACATCTTAATATATATCTACATGTAACTGTCAATTGTAATTTTAAGAATATTTTATGGTAAGCTTGAGGCCTAATGCAATATACATTACAAAGAAATAACGTAAAAGATGAATTCTATGTCATATTCAGATTATATATGTAGAAGCAGCTTAGAAATGATCTAATGATCACAGTAAATACCATATATACGGGATTCGACGAGTTAAATGACTGTGATAAAATGAAGTTTCAGTTTTCTAACAAGGATATAATTAGATCATGTGCCAAAACCCGTTTTTAAGAATTTCACAATCGTAATTCTTTCTTAATATGAAAATAATGTTTATTTAATTTCTTAACTTTTCACACATTTTGTTTATACTTGCGTGTAAACCAACAGCTAATCAAATGGTTTTAAATCTGATTTGAGATTAATTTTAAAAACATTTTGTAAAATGCTCAAAAGTGCCTATATATATTTGTCAACTTTTCGCCGTACAATATTTTTAACAATTTTAGGCGGAAGTCAAGATTAGCAGTAGTGTATCAACTTTTAAACTTGTTGGTATGCTAATTCATATGATATCTAAGTTACCATACGGATACTTTATACGGGTTTTAGATATCATTTAGATATCACGTTATCAGACAATGGCACCGCAGTTGCCTGTCTCTGTTTGTCTTTTATAATTCTTATATAGAATGGCATATGTTACTTGTTACTTGTATTTTAAACTGTATTGTTTAACTGTACATAAGTATGCTGAGACATTAAGAAACTAATAAATTGATATTTATCTAGTCTTACCTGGTTTGCGGAACATATTTTGACTTGTTGACATTGTCCTAAGTCATTTATTCGTTCACAGTCATAACAAATGGGCCCTCTCTGATCGATATTCAGAATTCCTAGAACGATAATGGGGTGAGTTTCACAAAAAAAACTTACGACAAAAATCGTCGTAAATGTAAACCAAAAATTATTCATGATATCTTTAATTTTCATCCAAATGAAGCCAGATTGGCTCAAATCATGCTGAAAGTTGTATATTTTCTGAAAATACAATCATTTTAAATGTCGATCAAAATTTGAACATACAACGGAGAAATTGTCAAATTAACTTACGTCGATTTTTATCGTAAGTTATTTTGTGAAACGCAGTCCTGGTATACTTGACAGAATCATGACCGTCCCAGATACAATGTGAAACACCGAATAACATTGTACCGTTGTATTGTGGATATAATGCATATTAAACATTTGCTGTTGATGTACTTACTCCCTCCATATTGTGTACTGATAACTTTATATTACAAGTTTGATCATTATTTTATTCATAATATATACTTACGGTCAAACGTTTGCATGGTAAACAAAAAATTGGAAACGACCAGAGAAAATAATATATATATAATAATATCCAAATCAATTAATTGAAACGCAATAATCCAAACTTTAAACGAATTTGACCATAAATAAAGATTTTATACACATTTTTTGTAACATAACTACCAAAATCCGTTTATCTGTTTTAATCCCCATTACATTTCATATGTGTGTTTACATCTCCACCTAATGGACGACGTTAGGTTATTCCAGTACATTGCCGATTAAGCATGTTATAACTGATTTTGACAACGGTGTGACAAATATGTGTATAAATCTTTATGGGTCAAATATTTGTATAATTGTGAGTCCATGCATTGGTGTAGATAAAGGCAATATGCTTTCTTTTCTGCTTTTTTTTATTTTTTTGTATAACATGCAAAGCTATTGGCATTCACATCATAAACATATACTTGATAATCATACATTTAATACATTTTTCTTGGTTTGATATATATTAAATATCAAGTGGAAACGATTCAGATGAAAGTTTAAATAGTGAACTTGTATGTGTATATGTTTCCTCTTTGCTGTATTGAGCCTACATGTATCATTAACCTTCACGTATACCCACGTCCTCCATATTGCATAGATAGATACATTACCATCATCCCCGCAGCCATGTGTGTTACAGAAATCCCCGTCACAGCACTGTAAACATTCACTGCCGAGCTGCTGATGTCCAGACGTACATTTCTGGAAATGAAACCAAGGCAATTTAAATGTCTGCATTTACTGTTATTGAAAGGAAGAAAACCATAGAAGCAGGGAGTGCAAGACCAATAAACAAAGAATCTACTTTTTGGAATATTGATAAATAAGTAAGTGAGTAAGTAAGAAAGTAAATTCTTTATTTATAGAGGGTGACTCAATTGACAACGGATATGAGTCATGAACGTCCTGCATCGGGTCTGTTCAATAAGTTCTCCTAGGGAGAAAATAACAATAATATATATATACACAGAGATACGGAGCATTTATAGAAGAGCGAACCCCTAAGTACCTAGTTAGCAATATAAAAATTACTTGTGTAGTGCCTGTTTAAGTGGTTGGATATTGGGCCTTCGATCAATGGAACATATGTTCGATTCAATACCCAACGAGATGTAGTTGCTATATGTAGGAGAAAGCCTAACATGGTAAGTTGTAATGGACAGGCGGATGGGGACCATTACATACAAAGCGGAATAATAAAGGGATCCAATAAATAATGTGCGGTTTAAAATAAATTATAACGCATTTAATTTTATTTACTGTGAGTGGTAATCAAGACAGACGTCTTGTTTTATAGCCACTTAATAATTGATTGATTTTATTTGTTAATATTGTAAAAAATTAAACCCAAGATTTAATATATGTGGGATATTTCCTAGTTAAAGCGAGAAAACTAGGTCATTATAGTATATAGTAGGTCCGTATTTTAGATTGGAGTACTTCATGGGTCACACTTCTGATAAGTGATGGCCTGTCAACAGGATAACGTGTGAGCAATTTTATATAGCGACCATCTGACCAATATGTACATAATAAAAACGTGACTTGTATATGACTTAGCTGACTTTTATGATAACTAGTGTGCAGTAGAGATGGTAATAAAAAGGAGCTTAGTTTCAGTTAGTTCTTGGAGTTAGAATGAGTCGGGTTCAGTTGGGTTTGGTAGGCAGGGAGATCCGGAGTTAGGCTCTAAGATGGGAGTCCTGTTTGAACTAGGTTTTGAAGCGTACATATGTGTTAATAAAGTTTATTAAAGTTTAAACGATAGATGTTATAATAATGTAGAAATAAAAGCGGTATAGAAAAACACTGGGCATTCTGTGTTAGTTCTGTGATGATGTTGGAACAGTCTTGTGTCATGATTGTGTTTTTCTACGTACACTTTGACTTATACATCCCGATCTGTAATGCTTGACAATCTTGTTGGTCACGTAACTTTCAACATAGCAGACCTAAAAATAATAATAATAAAGCATTATTTTGAAATGGGATAGGATGAAGAAAAATGTTCTCCCGTTGTAAAATAATAGATAGTTTATGTGGCCTGAATTATCACGGCCGATAAGTACAAAGTCAGTTACATTGAAGAGACATGTATAGTGTCAGATAGTGCAGGTTTGCTAAACTTATCGCTAGGTAAGGGATAAAACATTTTAAAGATATTTAATTCATATTTGGGTTAAAAGAATAAGTCATTTTGATGTTTATTTCATAAAAATCCGTTGAGTTTTTAACATTTTAGAAATATTAAACGGATTTAATATTGTAAAAAAAAAACCAACCATATTTTACATATAGCCTTTTTGCATATTTTGAATCGCACGATGTCTGGGTGACTGGTTAATTCATGTTTTACTTCAAATTCATCTGAGACATACGAGTATATATACGCGAATGGATATCATAATCCTCTGTCAGTTAGCAAAATGCCATCATGTGGAAACGCTGTGACAGATTTGATCCAGAGTAATAACCTGACCAAAACATTCGGCATCTGAGTAAATACGTTTTTATATTATGTTTCCTATAGTTTAGTAATTTAAATGTCCGATAGTTATATTTCGACATAATCAGATCTAAATCATGTTTGCTTGAATTGTTGATATAACTATTCAGACTAAAATGTGGTCAGTTTAATTACATATCCGCGCAATGAGAGTTGTTTATTAGGATATAGGCCAAGGAATTTGGGGACGTTTTTTGAGATGTTTATATCACGTTTATGATGAAGTATTGAAAAATCGGCATTTCAGAATTGTATGGTATGTGTAATTAAATTGTGTAAGTTTATTCTGTTATTTACAAAGCGAATTTGTCAGTATCTTTACCATAAAATGTGGAAATAAGTAATATAAGAGATGTATTGGCCACCACGAGATTGATAGACGGTGATGTATGAATGTACTGTTATGGTATATTGATAAAAGTACCATGAAACTGATAGATGGTAAGAAATGAATGCACTGTTATTATATATTGATAAAACTACCATGGAATTGATAGATGATAAATAATAAACGTAATGTTATTACATATTGAGAAAATAGTAAATCTGAGTTTATTTGTATAATCCTGACCTCAAAGTTGAGTTGGCACGAGGCGACGTAAGGCCATAGAAGCTCACTACCACGTAGAGCATGGGAAGACAACTCTGCTGGTACATCCATCGCCATAAGGGACGATAGTGAATTATATCTACGAATCGTTATTTCAGAATTGTTATTTTATTTGGAATGAATCAAATACTATTTAGATGTAGTGAATAAGGTCAGAGAAGTCTGTGTTTTAGGAGCTGTGTAAATTGTATATAGATA
Organism: Panopea generosa; assembly: GCA_029582155.1. Classification (NCBI taxonomy): domain Eukaryota; kingdom Metazoa; phylum Mollusca; class Bivalvia; order Adapedonta; family Hiatellidae; genus Panopea; species Panopea generosa. Next base: position 36,991,914 of record CM055905.1, read on the forward strand.
TATATTTAATTAGGTAACTAGTAGATGTAAACTAGTAAAATACTAATTAACAGGGGGAGCTTATTTTGTGTATTTATTTTGTTAGTTATTAAAAAGTGTAACCACTTTTCTTCTTAAGGGGAATGTGTTGTAACGAAATAGTTAGGTTGTAGTGCCCTAATTTAGTAGTGTCAGCTAGTACGTGTCTATTGGAATAATATAGGCTATATTTAGAGAAGGAAGCGTGGGTTTGTTAAAACGTATCGGTAGCTCGATAGGAGTAACGGTAGGAGATCTTTTAACATATTCATTCTTTGATTAAAGAATAAATCATTTTGATGTTCATTTCATGAAATTCCATTAAGTATTCAGAAAGTTAGAACAATCAAACGGCATTATTATTAATTTAATTTTAATTTAATTTTACTTGGGCCTAATAGCGTAAAATCCGCATCGTACCATATCGTACTGTATATTAAAAGTTTGTTGTTTTATAATTTGCACGAAATTCACTAAGGTATGTGAAGTGTTTTACTATATATATTTGGCTGTATTATGGAGAAAGTCCGTCAAGTCTAGCAGAAACATCTTACAGAACCGCTGTGACGAGAAGGATTCAGCATGTTACTGTTCCATTATATAACGGCAGACGTGTTTGTGAATTTTATATATTGTTGTATATGATTGCGTTATTTAAATGTCTGATAGATATATTTTGACGTAATCAGATCTAAGTAATTTTGAATAAATTGTTTATATCCATTCCGACGAGAATGTCTGTAATTTAAATTCACATCCGCGGTATTGAGAGTTGTTTTGTTAGAATATAGGCCGAGGAATCTGAGAACGCATTTTAAGCTATTAATATCGTGTTTACGATGAAGTATTGAAATTAATCATGTTAGAATTGATTGATATGTGTTATTAAATTTAGTGGATGCGTATTCTGATATTCACAAAGTGAATAGATACAGAATTGGTCGGTATGTGTTTATATTATTAATGAGAAATTACGTAGATATATAATTGCTACTTTGGGACTGACGCAAGTTCATATATGAGATGTTGTTTAAACTATCATGAAACTGCAGATAGTATGAATTGAATGAACTGTTATCATATATTGATAAGTCTACCATGAATCTGTTAGATGGTAAGAACTGAATTCACTGTTATAATATGTTGATAAATCTACCATGAAACTGTTAGATGGTAAGAATTGAATGCACTGTTATCATATACTTATAAAAATGCCATGAACTTGATAGATGGTAAGTAATAGACGCCATGTCATTACGTACTGAGTAGCTAGAAAATCGTAGTTTATATATATACTGTAGCCGTTTTTTGACGTACGCGAGACATGTGTCCGCTACGTTAACGGCGTATCTAGACGTGACAGGAAGTTGGTGGTAGTACCGTCATAAGGACAGCAACCCACATACTCGTTATATGAACGACTTGACGATCCTGGCGTCGGAGTACAGTCGAAGATAGTCGGTACGAGGCGACGTAAAGCTAGACAACTCAGTTCAGAGTTCTAGGGAAGATAACACTGTTTATATAGCCATCATCACGAGGGACGATTGACGCTAAATCTACGATAATCCGGACGCGGTACTAGTATCTTAAATACAATATTAGTGTATTTTAATAACAGTTATAACATTCATATGATGTAAGCAGTTTGGATCGCGATATAGATATACGGAACGTGTAGTAGAAAGAACTTATGATTAAGACAGTGTTAATTCCATCATAAGACATTTTTAAACCAGCTGTGTTTTTTGTTGAGAAATTAGCTTTAATTTGTATATATTGTATGATTGTAAATATTCGTAATTTTATTCATGTAAAAATAAAATTGTAAATTGTAAACTTTATTTTAAGTATTGTATTCTACCCTCATGAGTTGTCGGTCCTTGGGCATTTTGCTACATAATCCGGACGCGGAAGTAGTATTTGAATGTATAAGTATACTTGTATTTTAAAACAATGTAGAACATTCATATAAAGTGTAGACAATTTGTCTAAGAATGTGAACATATTGGGACATTATTAAACCGGTGTTTTTTATGTTGTTGAGTAAAATTCAAATTCACACGCCCTTAAAATGAACATAGAAATATAACTTACGACAGTCTGGCATCACTTACCTCGCCTTGTTTACATGACTTTACGGTATCACAGTACTTTAGTTCCGCCATTTCATCACAACTAAAGCATTGTGTACCATTGCCTGAATATAAGATTAGATAATATTAAATAAAAATAAATGCATGAATGATTTGACCTCGGTCATGTATTTGCGTTTGATACATTTCTAATTTAACATTTAGAGGGAAACACCACTATCTTAAAATAAATTTAACTTGTGATCAAGAGTTATTTAAATCTACGTTAGTAAAATCATTTGGAAATCTTAGACCCAAAGTGTTGTAATCTTAAACTTCATATTTTAGAAATAATTTAGTTTTGTGACACTAAATGGGATGGAACTAATTTTGAAACCAATTTTAAAAAAACAACTTTGTTTTTCAGTCTTATTAACAAACGAATCAAAACTATTAACAACATTTTGAAACTTTAAAACAGAACTATCCTGATAATAGATAAATATAAACAAAATATTGAACTATGATTTTAACGTTGTTAATGACGTCACAATTATAATTTCTCTTTTTTTTGACGTTTTTTACGTGTGTGGCTTATCTCTAAGAGTTGGACAGAATCTACAATAGTGTAACTCTATACTGTAACGTTAGTGCAATAACGGGTTAATTGCTGCTTATGCTACACAAAATGATATAAACATTAGTTTATACAATTTATTTTAGCTCGATTGCAGGTCGAGCTGGGTATTGAACCCGTAATCTCTGGCGTGAGCGGACAACATTCTATCCATTACACTACCGCCCCACGTGTAATATAAACATTACTGACAAAAGAGAAAAATACGTCGTTTGATCGTACTAGCAAGAAGTCAAAACTTTAAGAAAGCGATAAGCTAACTCGAATTTTATCTAGCAAATGAAGCAATTTTGTTTTGTTTAAATGGCTTCCTATATAATATACATATGCCAAAATATTTTTCCTTCGATTTATAATTAAAATTTTGATTAATTGTTGAGATATGCTCCCAGTAACCAGAGTATCAATCTGGTTAAATGCGACGAGTATCAATCTGGTTAAATGCGACGAGTATCAATCTGGTTTAATCTGGTTAAATGCGAATAGTATCAATGTGGTTTAATGCGATGAGTATCAATCTGGTTAAATGCGACGAGTATCAATCTGGTTTAATGCGACGAGTATCAATCTGGTTAAATGCGACGAGTATCAATCTGGTTTAATGCGACAAGTATCAATCTGGTTAAATGCGACGAGTATCAATCTGGTTTAATGCGACGAGTATCAATGTGGTTGAATGCGACGAATATCAATCTGGTTAAATGCGACGAGTATCAATCTGGTTTAATGCGACGAGTATCAATCTGGTTTAATGCGACGAGTATCAATTTGGTTAAATATGACGTTCTTTTTTTTTTGTTAATTTGTAAATATCCAGAAAGCACGAGGTGCCTTTGTTGCTTTTTTGTAAAGATTGTTTCTGTTGCAAACTGATATCTTAAATTAACTGGTATCCGGCATCGGTAATTCTCAGAAAATTTTGAATTTACTACCTATCGTTGTTGGTCTAGTTTTCTTAAGTAATTTATAATTTGACATATACATTCGATGGCGTTATATTGCTTGCTACTGTATTTTATGGATATCAAAAACGTGTTGACAGCAAACAGAGAACAAACACTATGTCATACATATATCCTCTTACTTTTCAGTTTTACAAGTATTTTAATGTTTCTTAAGTCCGACACATTCAGATTTTTAAGAGTTAGGCCTCATTTATTAAATAAAATAAACGACACTTACACGTGACATATTATTGTTTTGAGCTTTACAGTACAACGATGGGGACGGCAACGCTAACTTTGTAACAAGGTGGCCTTTCGATTAGTAATCGTATCGCTAATAGACAATATGCCACAACACACTCCAAAATTTGTATCTTCTAATATAAGATCACGTGTTGTTTAACATGTCAGTTTATGTTAAATAAGTCTACATGTTTTATACTGCGAGGTTAGGATCACCATTATTTATTTACAATAAGATGCAAATCTGCCAGCTACATGTATAGTGATTTTGGACAACCTATAGATACAGAACACATTTTACTTACCGGATTGGTGATGGCCCTGTCCCTGGGAGGGCGTCGTTGTACTGCTAAGTGAAATAGGTTGGGGAGTCTGGCACTCTGATAAAAATAGTAAAACATATACAGTAACCAATTCGAGATTCATATTCCATAGAGACTATTATACCATTGCTATTGTGTATCATGTGTCATGGTTTTTACGCTCCTGAGAGAGGAGTGATACCTGTTTTTCAGCTTGACACGGACACTTTCGGATTTACGTTGAGTCAATATTACCGACTCTAATATCATTGTTACATCAATATGAGTATACAATATTTACTACTATATGTAACCTGATGTAACACTTTGGAATTGGAAGTTTTGCATTAAGTATATAAGAGTATGCTCTGATTTGAAAGTAACATATTGAATACGAAGCCTTCACTTTACATTTGAATGTAAATTATTGAGTACAAAGCCTTCACTTAACATGTAAATTATTGGTTACAAAGCGTACACTTTACATTTGAATGTAAATTATTGAGTACAATGCGTACACTTTACATTTGAATGTAAATTGTTGAGTACAAAGCATTCACTTAACATGTAAATTATTGGTTACAAAGCGTACACTTTACATTTGAATGTAAATTATTGAGTACAAAGCGTACACATTACATTTGAATGTAAATTATTGAGTACAAAGCGTACACTTTACATTTGAATGTAAAGTGTTGAATACAAAGCATTCACTTTACATGTAAATTAAGGAGTACAAAGCGTACACTTTACATTTGAATGTAAATTGTTGAATACAAAGCATTCACTTAACATGAAAATAATTGAGTACAAAGCGTACATTTTACATTTGAATGTAAATTATTGAGTACAAAGCGTACACTTTACATTTGAATGTAAATTGTTGAATACAAAGCATTCACTTTCCATTTGAATGTAAATTAATGAGTACAAAACCTTCACTGTATATTTGCATGTTAATAATTGAGTACAAAGCGTACACTTAACATTTGAATATAAATTATTGAGTACAAAGCGTACACTTTATATTTGAATGTAAATTATTGAGTACAAAGCCTTCACTGTACATTTGAATGTAAATTAATGAGTACAAAGCCTTCACTGTATATTTGCATGTTAATAATTGAGTACAAAGCGTACACTTAACATTGGAATATAAATTATTGAGTACAAAGCGTACACTTTATATTTGAATGTAAATTATTGAGTACAAAGCCTTCACTGTACATTTGAATGTAAATTAATGAGTACAAAACATTCACTGTATATTTGCATGTTAATAATTGAGTACAAAGCGTACACTTAACATTTGAATATAAATTATTGAGTACAAAGCGTACACTTAACATTTGCATGTAAATTATTGAGTACAAGGCGTACACTTAAAAATTTGGTTTAAACAGAATTTATTTCAAAAGTAGCAAACATACAATAATATTAAAGTATTAAAACGGAATCAAAATGCTTATAGAGTTGCTCTCCTTTTCTTTTTAGTTTAGAAGGCGAATTGTTACAAATACTGAATTTAAGCATACATTAACTAAACTATATATAATACATGTTGTATGGTGTTTAGCGTCGCTTTCAACAATTTTTCAGTCATATCGCGACGGTGTCTACTTCAGACAGTATTCTGATCGCTGTCACAGTGGAGTATCATGCCGCAGACACATGGTATGATACCCCACCCAGTCACATTATACTGACACCGGGCCGACCAGACCTAGAACTCTCCTCTAAATGCTGAGCGTCAAGCGAGGAAGCTTATTGTACCACTTTCAAAGTCTTTGGTATGACCCGACTGGGGATCGAACCCACGACCTTCCGCATGGGAGGCGGACGCTCTACCACTAGACCACGCCGCGGTTTATATATAAAACAAGTAAGAAGGAAAGTAAATAAACTAAAGAGGTTATACATTAAGTAAACATTGTCAGGTAGAAAAAAGAGTGTAATTATTAAGCTATTTGGGTTTAGAGTAACATACATGGGAGTGGACGAAATCATGTGTCCGTTATAGAAATATGTTTTGTTTTGAACTTTAAAATCTTACTTAAATATTTTTGAATTGCCTTTACAGTTATTAATCACATTAATACTGTTATTATTATTGGCAATGTTAGTTGAAAATCACCGTTGAGAAGGGTGGACAGCGAGATCTTTAGAAAGTTAGAAATCGTGTTTAGCACGTTGGGTCTGTGATATGTATAGAGATTACATTTCAGGTATGCTGGTCAGGTATTGTTTGAGAGAACGGAGGGAGATTGGCCTGCCTTGTCCGAAATTTTGTTCCATTCACGAACAGTGTTGTATTCAATAATTTACATTACTACAGTATGAAACATTCAAACGTAAAGTGAACGTGTACGCTTTGTACTAAATTTTACTAACAGCAGATGGGAAGGAATGACTTATAGTTTTATCCGACTCGCGTTCAATTGCTTGGATGTCATTTCCGCTACGAAGGTTATATATCAACATATTACCAACAGCAGGAGGGAACTCAATCGTAAATGTATTGTGGAGTTTTATTGGGGTTGCTTATAATATAAGTTTGTGCTTTAATCTCTGTGATTCTAAAGTTGCCCACGTTATTTCTGTTTATAAGTTTGGAATAGAAATAAGTTTGGTAGCGCCAGTTCCTATTCGGGTTGCCTAGTATTGTATTGTTTTCTAATTCATACTTTTCATTTGTGAGCAATTGTCAAAGATTATGTCCCCGTATTCAAGTATAGGTCTTATGAAAGAAGTATAGACTGTTTCTTAAGTAGTTCTGTGCAAAATATATTTATTTTTTCTCATGATGTTTATTCTCTCCCAGGCTTTTGTCTTGATAGAACCAATGTGTTTGTGTCAGGTGAGATCGCTTGAAAAAAAATGCGCCTAAATGTTTGTGATGGTCTACCTCTGGTATGACTGCATTTTTGCATAACAACTGGTGGATGGTTTACACGGTTCGTTTTGTGTGATAAGAAAAGAGCTTCTGTATTTGATAGTTTAATTTAATCAGCCTTTTGTAAGCCCAATTTGTGATTTTCAACATGTCTGAAATGAGCCTTTTCTGCTGTTAATGTTGCATTTCCAGTGGGGTATATAATATATTATACAAGCGGGTAAGCAGACAAAACTAAAGAATTTCAGTCATGTAATTTTAATTGTACGATGTTCATGAACCAGAGAACTGAGGTTTTGTGGAGCATTGGTTACGAGAATGTATTGGTGATGAGAGCATTGGCGACGAGGAACTAATGGTGACATTGGCGATAATAACTTTGGTGATGAGAGAGTATTGGAAACATCCGGACGATATGGAGATGGCGACGACAAGGTGTCGACGTCGACGACTATCGTGGAATAATTAAATGCAACCAGGGACAAACTTATGGCTCGACCACCGGTAAACTCAGAGGAGACAAACGAGTCTACCATAGACAAGATGTTGTGATTTAGAATCGTAGTACAAACATTAAAGAACTTTGACAAACTTTGAGATAAACATACAAAAAGGCGTAACCGAGTTTTCATATGTGGCTTCATATAGTGTGATATAAAATCATTAATATTTTTTTTTATATTGTTTAAGATATATCTTGTAATTAAATTTTGAACATTAAAACTTAAAAGTGTTTTGTTCAAATTTGTATTGTCGTGATAGCCATACATCGACAATTCTTTGACAACATGTTTGAACATAAATTTCTCGAAAACCTTAACGTTAGCACTTAGTATTGAGATCGGTCGGTACGTAGAAACTATAGATGCATCGCCTGATTTGAAAAAAAGGAATACATGTGCACTAAACATTTGAATGTATCATTGAGTACAAAGCATACGTTTTTATGTTTCAAACTTTGTTAATTTAAATCATTAATTACAAATCTTTACATTTGAATGTAATTTACTGAGTACAATTTTTTGCATTTGATTGTAAACTATTGAGTACAAAGCTTTACATTTAAATGTAAATTATTGAGTACAAAGCTTTACATTTAAATATAAATTATTGAGTAAAAAGGTTAACGTTTGAATGCAAAATTATTGAGTACAAAGCGTTATATTCAATAGTTACTGTAAATTATTGAGAACAAAGCTTTACATTTGATTGTAACATTGAGTACAAGGCATATACGTACACTTATTATATAAATTATTAAGTACAAAGCTTTACATTTAAATGTAAATTGTTGAGTACAAAGCTTTATATTTAAATATAAATTATTCAGTACAAAGGTTAACGTTTGAATGCAAAATTATTGAGAACAAAGCTTTACATTTAAATGTAACATTGAGTACAAGGCATACACGTACACTTATTATATAAATTATTGAGTACAAATTTTTACATTTGAATGTTAATTATTTTGTACAAAGCTTTACATTTGAATGTAAATTCCTTGGTACAAATAATAACGTTTGAATGTAAATTATTAAGTACAAAGCTTTACTTACTGAGTAAGGAGCGTACACTTTACATATGACGCTCTTATACTGAATACGATTGTACAGCATATGTCTCACTGACCCTGTATTGCCAAAATTATCTAAAACTGCTAAAATATGTAATGAAAAGGGATTTCCTAACTTTGCCTACGCGCATATGTTAGACTAAAACAGATTTCCCTCTTATAATTGCAGCATATTTTGTGACGTATAAAATGTGTACATATTGTAAATTTAGTTTCATCGGAGAGAGTCAAAATGACGATGCGAAGGTCGTCAGGCAGTATTAAAGTGCTGCCTATTTTTATAATGGGAATTTCGTTGCAAGTTTACCACTCCGATTGAAGTATCAGTTTTGTCACGTTTTGGTGAATTTGATACACCAAACCATTTGTATTTTATTTATTTATGATAATGAGACGCTTTTTTATCTATTCTAAGAGGATTATAGTGTTTGTTCCTGATATACTCCATTTAACGGTATATCGTTAAATTTGTTGTTTTAAACGGGTTCATCTTCCATACACTGTACAATGCTCTGTTGTTGTTGTCCGCCCTACAGCTTAAGCTATAGCGACATTGTATTTAAGGAATATTTACTTACCAATTGGATACTAGACGGGTATTTTAGTATGTGTTACTAACAACAGGTATATATCATATCGCACGTTAAATGTAATGGAAATTGTACGCATTATTTACAATAGAAATACATTAAACACTTTAATACAATATTTACAAAGCAAAAAAAATGAAGGATAGTTCGCTGATTGGATATTTTTTAAAAAACAATCATATTTATTTTACCTCGATTGTGTAAAAAGTCATTACACCTTAGACAGATCAAGCTCGATGTCTTACTGGATAGAACCAGGACTAAGCATATGTGGATGAAGTGTCTTGCTCAAGGACACTACACGTTGTCGAACGCACGGCTCTCCGATCTTGGGTCCGGTGCTCTAGCACCAGATAACGCGTTCCATATTTATAATTTATCAAATCGAATGTACTTCAGCACAATCCCAAAGGACAACTGTCATTAGCTAGTCATACGGGTGCATGTTACAGATAAGTGAAATGTCACTTGTTAGTTTGATTTTACTCGTAATGATATCTGAAGAATCTCACCAATAAAGCAACGCGTTATCAATTCTAAATTTTCAATTATGATTATCTTTACATTTATATGTTATTCATGGAATTAAGAAATTGTATCTACAACAACCAAATTGCAGCATGCAATTTTATATGCACAGAAAAAAAAGAAGTTGAAACTAGGCAACATGTACCTTATACACATGGAAGTCAGAGAAGTTGTCATTTCAAGTGAACAGAATTTTTGATAACTAAGACAACAAACTGAGATTTGACTCACATTACCCTCAAACTGTTTTTACGTTTACTTGTGAACATCAGCGATTATAGTGGATATCCATATGCATTTTATGTACCTGGAAGCCAATAAAGAAGAGCACCGAACGGTCGGTTGTAACGTTCGTCAACTGTCATTCATTTACGCATAATACAAATCCCTTCACCTCTCCCTGCTTTGTCAGTAGTACAAGCATTAATGAGAAACAATAACTTTGATATTTTTATCAACTATGACCATAGTAATAATGCTACTTACCTATATTTTTGAACATCAGCGATAGAGGATAACCATATGCGATTGTGGTCCCTGGTAACCCATATATAACAGCGCCAAACGGTCGGTTGCTGCTATGTTGTAGTACGTGGAGAGAGTTGTATGTGATGTTGAAGAATATCACCGTGTACTCGCTCAGTGGAGAAGAAACAGGAACCTTGACGGCTGATTGGATGACCGAGTGATTTCCATCAAACTGTAAACCTGCCACGTCCGCTGCTTTTATCGTTATAGCGAGTGTATTATCGTTGAGTCCATATACAGGCTGAGTTCTAAATACATAATTACTTTGAAACTGTGATACGGCCTGGACATTCATCATGAATGGATCTCCGTACGATCCGTCTATATCCATGCCGTACTGAACAACGTAAATCGGTTTATCTGCGGTAACTATGACGGGCTCCTGTCCCAGTTGCAGCGTCTCGTGAGTGTGTTCATTTAAAACAGCCGAGTAGTTTTGAGTACTATTTGAGAAAGTTACATGAGTATTGTCCACTGTTGCGAATATCTTAATGGTATATCCCCATCTGGGGTAAATAGAAGGTACGATATATCTGTAGTTCCAGTGGTTGGTGGGAATCATTTGTTCCACTAGGTACTGGTAGTCACCTTTCCCGACTGGTATCTTACTCGCCTGTGATCCCGCCATTACAACCACAGGTGCATCGCTCCTTATTATAGTCCCACTGACGTCATACGGTCCCTGGAACTGGTAAGACACATATTTATTTAACTGGACATTGATGGGTAAGGAATAATGTCCATGGTTCTGATAGTTCAGCGGTAACTCTATGCTAATGTTAGACAAGTCTTCCACACCAACCAACAGAAACTCACTCTTGTGGCTGCTATACGGAGTGTAGGATGCCACAATGTACTTCGTGGACAGTGCGTCGGTGGGCAGTGCCAGATAACCCTCTAAGAAATCACCAAAGCCAATTATTACAGTTACAGCCACTGGGACATCAGATATTATTTCAAATCCTTTTCTGTCTGTGCCGTTTACCATGTGTGTTATGTTGCCTGGCAGGGGTATATCCGTGTGATTGGTAAACGTGTAATGTTTGTCCATGTTGATGTACGGTATGATGAGGCGTATGTTGGCAGTCAAGTCGGTTGTCAGCAGAATATGTATATGTGGACGTCCAAATGGTGCCATTATACCCAACAAAAAGTGCAGGCCTTTATATGCTGTAACAAAAACAAAATTACAAAATGCTAGAATGTGTTTTAACTCAAATAAAAAAACATGCTATAAATACTTGCTCTTCTAATGAAAACTAGACAGAAGTCTTTGACGTTTTTAGTGTGTTTTTTTAAAGAACATTTATATTTAAAGATGTTTATCTTAACACTTAATGTAGTTAAACGTGTCATGTTATGTGTATTATCATTGTAACGAAAAGTATAAAGTTACCATTGGGTTATATATAATGAAAACCATATTTACTACAAATATTTCATCAATCGATAAACACAAGTTGCTTTTAGTTGATACAGGATGTAGAAGTGTTTTGCCAATTTTAAATGTTTGGAAATTCTCATATACTCCAGACATCAACATTAAATGTGTAGTTATATAGACTGTAAGGAAACAACGTGGTTTACCCGGTATTATGTTACGTTATTGGTCTAGTTATCCCGGTAACATGTTACGGTATTGTTCGGGCATGCCCGGTATTATATTATACTGCTTTGCCCGTTATAATAACATGTCATTATTCTAGTTTTACTCGGTATCCTGTTTTTTTTATCTTGTTTGCCAAGTATCTTGTTGTTTTTTTATTTTTTATTTTTTTTTCGGCAGAACTTTGCGTCGTTAATGTCACAAGGAGATTGCTAGTGTCACAGGGATATTGCTAGTGTCACAGGGAGATTGTTAGTGTCACAGGGAAATTGCTAGTGTCACAGGGAGATTGCTAGTGTCACAGGGAGATTGATACCGTGCTCATATTTTACCCTATGTTGTAGAAATAATTAAAGTCCGGTATCTGATGCAGTTTGTACTCATTCATAAACTGTTATAATTAAACAGCAAGTAAAATACATACTAGCAAACGATTGCATCAATAAGTTCAGTAATCACATTTGATCATAAGCAGGAATTTGATGTTGTTTTGCTTATGCATGAAGAAACGTATTACAAAGTTTTTGTAATAGATATTGTAGGTAATCATTGCATCATTTAATACATTAATTTTATGCCACATCCATTTTTAATTTCTTTGTTACGTAAATTTGAAAAGTTATAAAATTTAAAACAAAAATTTGATTAATTGCATCTTGCAAAACAATAAACTACCCTGTTTTAATTCGCACACAAGCGGTCCACGTGGTATTAGAAAACTACGTGATAAGCGTAAACAATTGGATTGCAGAAACTAGTCACATGATCAAATTAACATCCGTTGCGTTATATCATTTTCGTTTATACATGTACTAATGATTTTTTTAGCTCGATTGCGATGAAAGCTCAGAGCTTATATGAACCGCTCCCGAGTCCACTTCCTGGGTAGAACCAGTACTGAGTGTTGTTTTATGAGATGTATCTGGTCGAGCTGATCGAACCCGCAACCTCTGGCGTGAGCGGGCAACACTACTCTATCCATTAGACTACCGTCCCGCTTATATTATTATAGACAAGAAACCCTAATTGACCAAAGAAGCAAACCGTATAAAATTGTTATCGAGATAACGTTAAGCCAAAGGTGACATTGCATCATAAATAAGCTGAGCCATTAACTACTTGGTGATTGTGCGAAAACCAATTTATAACGAAATTTTAGGAATTTGTATCGAAATAATTATCAACAATATATCCAACATTTGTATTTTTATAATTGTAAACATGGCAATATGTTAAGCAAATATAGCATGCCTACATTAGTTTGGTTTTCCCGGTTTCATGTTATGTTATTTGTCTGGTGTTAATATCATGTTATGGTAATGGCACAGATCGTCAATTATTATGTTACGGTAATGGCCCGGTTTGTCCGTTATCATGTTACGGTAATGGTCCGGATTGTCCGTTATCATGTTATGGTAATGGTCCGGATTGTCCGTTATCATGTTACGGTAATGGCCCGGATTGTCCGTTATCATGTTACGGTAATGTTCCGGATTGTCCGTTATCATGTTACGGTAATGGTCCAGATTGTCCGTTATCATGTTACGGTAATGGTCCAGATTATCTGTTATCATGTTATGGTAATGGTCCAGATTGTTCGTTATCATGTTATGGTAATGGCCCGGATTGTTCGTTATTATGTTACGGTAATGGACAACGTTGCTTTTATTATGTTACAGTAATGGTCCGGGTTGTCCGTTATCATGTTACGGTAATGATCCGGGTTGTCCGTTATCATGTTATGGTAATGATCCATTTTGTCCGTTATCATGTTACGGTAATGGCCTGGATCGTCCGTTATCATGTTATGGTAATGGTCTGGAGTGTCCATTATCATGTTATGGTTATGGTCCTGATTGTCCGTTATCATGTAACAGTAATGGCCCGGTTTGCTCATTATCATGTTACGGTAATGGCAAGGATTGTTCGTTATCATGTTACAGTAATGGACAAGGTTGCTTTTATTATTTTACGGTAATGATCCGGATTGTCCGTTATCATGTTACGGGAATGGCCCGGATTGTCCGTTATCATGTTATGGTATTGGTCCGGATTGTCCGTTATCATGTTACGGTAATAGCTCGGATTGTTCGTTATCATGTTACGGTAATGGCCTGGATTGTCTGTTACCATGTTATGGTAATGGTCCGGATTGTCCGTATCATGTTACGGTAATGGCCAAGATTGTTCGTTATCATGTTACGGTAATGGCCTGGATTGTCTGTTACCATGTTATGGTAATGGTCCGGATTGTCCGTATCATGTTACGGTAATGGCCAAGATTGTTCGTTATCATGTTACTGTAATGGTCCGGATTGTCCGTTATCATGTTACGGTAATGGTCCAGATTGTTCGTTATCATGATACGGTAATGGCCCGGATTGCTGTTATTATGTTTCGGTAATGGTCCAGGTTGTCCGTTATCATGTTATGCCAATGACCCGGGTTGTCAGTTATCATGTTATGGTAATGGTCCGGATTGTCCATTATCAAGTTACGGTAATAACTCGGATTGTTCGTTATCATGTTACGGTAATGGACAAGATTGCTGTTATTAGGTTTCGGTAATGGTCCGGGTTATCCGTTATCATGTTATGGTAATTATCCGGGTTGTCCATTATCATGTTATGGCAATGATCCTGATTGTCCGTTATCATGTTATGTTATTGGTCCGTTATCATGTTACGATAATGGTCCGGGTTATCCGTTATCATGTTACGGTAATGGCCCGGATTGTTCGTTATCATTTTACGGTAATGGACAAGATTGCTGTTATTATGTTACGGTAATGTTCCAGGTTGTCTGTTATCATGTTACGGTAATGATCCGGTTGTTCGTTATCATGTTATGGTAATGATCCGGATTGTCCGATATCATGTTACGGTAATGGTCCGGATTGTCCGTTATCATGTAATGGTAATGGCCCAATTGTTCGTTATCATGTTACGGTAATGGCCCGGGTTGTCCGGTATCATGTTATGGTAATGATCCGGATTGTCCGTTATCATGTTACAGTATTGGTCCGTTATCATGTTACGGTAATAGCCCGGATTGTTCGTTATCATGTTACGGTAATGGACAAGATTGCTGTTATTATGTTACTGTAATGGTCCGGGTTGTCCATTATTGTGTTATGGTAATGGTCCGGAGTGTCTGTTATCATGTTATGGTAATGGTCCGGATTGTTCGTTATCATGATACGGTATTGGCCCGGATTGCTGTTATTATGTTACGGTAATGGTCCGGGTTGTCGGTTATCATGTTACTGTAATGACCAGGATTATCCGTTATCATCCGGTATCATTTTATGGTAATGATCCAGATTGTCAATTATCATGTTATGGTAATGGTCCAGAGTGTCCGTTATCATGTTATGGTAATGGCACGGATTGTTCGTTATCATGATACGGTAATGGCCCGGATTTTTGTTATTATGTTACGGTAATGGTCCGGGTTGTCGGTTATCATGTTACTGTAATGGCCAGGATTATCCGTTATCATGTTACGGTAATGGCTCGGATTATCCGTTATCATGTTACGGTAATGGCTCGGATTGTTCGTTATCATGTTCCGGTAATGGCCCGGATTGTTCGTTATCATGTTACGGTAATGGACAAAATTGCTGTTGTTATGTTACGGTAATGGTCCGGGTTGTCCGTTATCATGTTACGGTAATGATCCGGGTTGTCCGTTATCATGTTATGGTAATGATCCAGTTTGTCCGGTATCATGTAATATGGTAATGATCCGGGTTGTCCGTTATCATGTTATGGTATTGGTCCGTTATCATGTTACGGTAATTACCAGGATAGTTCGTTATCATGTTACGGTAATGGACAAGATTGCTGTTATTA
Source organism: Panopea generosa (assembly GCA_029582155.1). Taxonomy (NCBI): domain Eukaryota; kingdom Metazoa; phylum Mollusca; class Bivalvia; order Adapedonta; family Hiatellidae; genus Panopea; species Panopea generosa. Next base: position 37,007,705 of record CM055905.1, read on the forward strand.
TGTTACGGTAATGGTCCGGGTTGTCTGTTATCATGTTATGGTAATTATCCGGGTTGTCTGGTAGCATTTTATGGTAATGATCCGAAATGTCCGTTATCATGTTATGGTATTGGTCCGTTATCATGTTATGGTAATAGCCCGGATTGTTCGTTATCATGTTACGGTAATGGCCCGCATTGTTTGTTATCATGTTACGGTAATGGACAAGATTGCTGTTATTATGTTACGGTAATGATCCGGATTGTCCGTATCATGTTATGGTAATGATCCGGGTTGTCCGTTATCATGTTATGGTAATGGTGCAGAGTGTCCGTTATCATGTTATGGTAATGGTCCAGAGTGTCCGTTATCATGTTATGGTAATGGCCTGGATTGTTCGTTATCATGTTCCGGTAATGGCCCGGATTGTTCGTTATCATGATACGGTAATGGCCCGGATTGCTGTTATTATGTTAGGGTAATGGTCTGGATTGTCCGTTATCATGTTATGGTAATGGTCCGGATTGTCCGTTATCATGTTATGGTAATGGCTCGGATTGTTCATTATCATGATACGGTAATGGCCCAGATTGCTGTTATTATGTTACGGTAATGGTCTGGATTGTCCGTTATCATGTTATGGTAATGGTCCGGATTGTCCGTTATCATGTTATGTTATTTGTCTGGTTTTTATATCATGTTATTGTAATGGCCCGGATTGTTGTTATTATGCTACGGTAATGGTCCGGGTTGTCCTTTATCATGTTATGGTAATGACCCGTATTGTCCATTATCATGTTATGGTAATGGTCCGGATCGTCCGTTATCATGTTATGTTATTGGTCCGGGTTATCCGATTTCGTGTTATTGTAATGGTCCGGATCGTCCGTTATCATGTTATGTTATTTGTCCGGATTATCCGTTATCATGTTATGTTATTGGTCCGGATTATTCGTTATCATGTTATGGTAATTGTCCGGATTATCCGTTATCATGTTAATATGGTAATGGTCCGGATTATCCGTTATCATCTTATGATAATGGTCCGGATTGTCCGTTATCATGTTATGTTCTAGTTTGTCTTGTATCATGTTGTGTTATTTCTCTGGTTTTGCAGGTATCATGTTACAAGTCGTCAGTATGATACGTTCGAGATTATAGTATCTAGGTTGATCAGTGAAATAATATCTCGATTCTTATCTTCCTAGAACCATTATCTCTTCGAAATTAACTTACTGACTTTTACACAAATAGTGGTCCGATTAAGGTTCAAACCAACAACTTTAGTGCTGAGTGGTAACTAGACATCCCCAGCAGATGACTGAAACAGTTGTGGTGCATGATACACATGTAATCAGTATCACAAGATAATTATAACTTACATGATTCCGGTTTACACTGGCTGGTTGTCAGACCAAGGACACATGCTGCACTGACTTGAAGAATCTACAGACAGAACAGACACATAAACCGACATTTCAGAATTTATTTTGTACTGATAAAGACGAATGGTGTTGCATATAAAATACAATATGTTTCGGGTGTAAAATGTATTTAATTTTCAAAAGGGATCCGTATGGTTCCGCTTTTGTTTTCCTTATCTTAATCTTAAAACATACTATAGTTTACTTATATTCTAAGTTGTTTTGTGTTGTTCTGAAAATGAAAATCTTTGCCCTTACTTTGGTCTATGTCCTCCTTTAACCAAAGAAGGTATTATTTAACTTCTTAATTAAATCTGAACTTAATTCAAATTTACAATATTTTCTTTTCAAGTATTGTACTATATTATCTAGGTATATAGATACAATCTAATCATTTAACGAAACCATATGCTTAGATTTCCAAGACTACGGTTACAATGAGACTATAAAATCTATGTTGTTTTCTACTTAAGATGCTTTATGAATACGGACTTATCTAAATACTAATTTTATTCATTTTCAACACTTTTTTCCATTTTCAGACGACATGATATGTATAAAATTATTGAGTGTTGTTTAATTATATCCAGGCTAACAATTTATTTCGAATATCGTTGGAATTAGTACAACACAGCAAAATATGGTATTCTGAAACAATTACATTCTGGTTACAAAGTTTACATAATCAGTAAGCACTATTAACACCATTATATCGCCCGGTCTCAATTTCCAGGGAATGCGAGCTTAGTATTAAGAATGTTACATATGTGCTGAGTTTTGTCACTTGTAGTGAAAATCAGAACTTGCTATTAAGGTTTCCATTAATATTTATACTGGGATGCTATTGAGAAAAAGTTAAAATTCAACACTTTGATTACAATTTTGATGTGACTTAAAGTTGCAAAAGGTCTCATTTTCAACACAATACCTTAAAGCATAACTTGGTTACAAAGTAAAAATGATGTGCTATATATAACATGTAAATGATAAATTCTGATGGTTATGCCTCAGTCACATTTGCTGCGGCGGCTGTGGGGTCTAAAATATCTACGGCCATTAGCAACTATAGGGCCGCCGCAGCATTTCCACGGTCACATACTGTAGCAGTCACATAGGTTAGGGTAGCCACACGGCGTATTTTGAATTTGCGGAGACAGAAAACTTGCGGCCTTAAGGCGTCCCTGCGGCGGCCGTAGGTTTTTGACAAATACCAAGGCAGACGCAAGGTAGCCGCAGGGGTACCATACGGCGACCGTGCGGCCTGACTGACGCTACCGCTACACACCTAGAGTATAAGGAGGGGTTTGCCACACACATCAGGACATTTCACAACAGACATTTCATTACAAAGTTTCCCAAGTTTTGGACCATGCCTCCCAAGAAGACAGCAGCAAAGGAGAAGGGGAAAGGTGGGGAGGCCGAGAAGAAGAGCAACCGAGTCCCTGATGAGCCGGAGGAGCAGCCATCCAGGGAGGAAGAAGAGGGGCCAGAGCAAGACCATGAGCCTGATGCAGGTAGCCCAGCCTCAGCCTTTGAGGAACAACAAGCGCCATCTGTATATAAATTTGTCTACAATTTATATGATAGATATGAGATGATATACATATGAAAAAAATGGTGTATATACCCGCTCCACGCACGGCACAGACTGCAACGGGGCCGTACGGATGGCGCGCAGCGGGCGTACGGGAGCCGTGCGTGGGCCTTGCGTTGCCCGCAGGGTGTGCCACATACCTAGGGCGCCCGTGGAATTCCTGCGGCCGCCGCAATATTTTGGGGGTCCGCAAAAGTCAATTGTAATTCATAAGACCCTAGGGCAGCCGCACGGCAAACGCAAGGCCACCGTACGCCCGACGTATGGTCGCCGCGGAACCGCTCTACGGCATGCCTACGGCGTGTCTAATTGCTACGGCGAACTTAAAAATGAAACAAGTTATAACCGCGCTATAATCCCACGGCGACCCCTATGGCCTGTAAAAGATAGGGATACGCCTTAGGGCGACCCTGAGGCCACCGCAGATCTCTCTCGATTTTGGGGGGCTACGGCCGCCGTAGAGCAAATGTGACTGAGACATTAGGAACAATGTCAAGGCCGTGCGTTTCAAAAACAAAATTATTTAAAAGGGAAAAAAATAAAAATTGGGTTCCTGTCATAACAGTGTTATACACGGAGGGAGAGAGAAAACTCTTCATTAAAACTGAAATCTTGATGGATAAATCAGTTGTAAATAAGAATTTACAGATAATTAAGTGAGGAAAATGTCCAGAAATTGTTATTGATTTGGTTAAAGTCACTTTTTGTCAAAAGCCTCATATATATTCATGATATCCCTAGTGAAGACGCTATGTATAGTTTGAATATAATTAGAAGTGACTGATTGTCTAATACATTATTGCAGATTTTATTCTGAAAGTTTCAGGAACTGTGGGTAATATTATGACCCTCATGATCACCCTTTCATACCCAAGGTGGGTCTTTAAGAGACTTAACTGGAAATGTTGTAAAAATTTTATCAAATTTAGTATATTTTGATATATACATTTACTTAAAGAATTCACACTCCTAATGTAATTGGATCAAAGTCATATTTATATAAATAAACTGAAATAAAAATTACGATTGCCTTTAAAAATGAAATGCTATATTTGCATCAGGATTTATCTTTGATTAACCTTGAAGTTCTATTACATGTATAATCATTGTGTTACAGTTATGTTAATGAGATGGCACAAACTTATTTTTTATCATATTGTATTGATCTTCTCTTTAGTATCAGTGATTTAATTACAGAGACTGGCAGGCAAATATCAATTCAACATACACGGCTGAAATGTCTGATGTCACCTTCAGTATTCAAAAACTCTGTAAACCTTTACCAGAACTCAATAACCTTTTGTATCAAAATAAAGCTGATAAAAATGTTAACTATTTCTAATAAGTATTTTTTGGTTAGGTCGTATGAGCGACCGAACCCTATATAAGAGCCAGTTAAGAAATTGATTCTGGGCGCTGCCATATTGAAACGTCAAGATCATGCGTTAAAAACACGGCATTCGCCTCATGGAGGTCGCCATTGTTTTTCTAAACAGTGCATCATGGGAATGTACAAACCGCTATTGACAATTTATTGCCGTTTCTGACAGATTCCTACCGAGTTAATGTAAATAATTTTCAAATAACATGTACTCATTTATAATAATATGCTGAACCTATAACAATGGAAATAATAACAAAATTAAACAGCTACAGTTGTTTATTTTACTCGATAAAGATAGTTTACCGGTGTGACATATTTTCAGCACGTCGTCAGAACCAGATATATCGCTGAACATGCACAAGTTTTGGGAAAAAGTAATTTTTAACTGTTGTTTTTAAAAATAATATATCCACAAATTAATTTAAAATATGAATACGAGTAATTTTAAAATATAATATGATCACAGTAGTAAATTGTATAGAACATAGCAGTAAGTACGTTAGACAATATATTAGGTAAGTATCTTTTTAAATATGCAAATGGCAATACATATTGATTGAGATCAGTACAATTAAACTTCAAAGTTACTATCAGGCACACCTGCAGCCGGGAATTCTCAGTGTCAGCCGGAACCTTATCGGGATTTGGTATCACCCGTGTATTTAGTATCCTGTACAAGGAACCAAACTTACACATTCATTCACTTTAATTGCTACATCATTTATAAGTCCTAACCATTGGATGCTTTTTAAAAGCAGCCAACTTGTTTTCTTTTGAATATAAATTATTACTGGTTGAAATCGAAAAAATGTATATATGTACTTATTTAACAAAACAATGAGTGTAATCACTTTAACAAAACCATTTTAACAACACATCATAGAAATGAAAAGTGTATGTAGCAAGATAAAGAAGTTATCCATGGGTGGCACAAATCTCTTACCGACACTAATAAAGATTTACTTGTTCCTTACTTTGAAAATTGGATAAAAATGAAAAAATGGTCATACACAAATAACTGTAAGCATAAATATTCTTCATTTCTTTAAATTCAAAAAGGAAAAAAATATCACACAAAGTTACAATCAAACCCTTTCTTTCAATAACAACATCACATAAATATGTTGGTTGGATGAGTTGTGTTTCCAAGATTTTGAAAACGCCTCTCTCTCTCTCTCTCTCTAATATATATATACAGTAGAGAGAATTACCATTTTACAGTGCTAAAACTTATAACGGGATATCCATAGCTAGCTTTCGACTTTACGCCTTCATCAGAAGACCAAAATAAAAGAAAACAACAACAAAACCACAACACAAGAAATTAACAATTTTCTATATATAAAATACTGCAGACAGACTGAAAAACCTACTGTAAAATATTACAAACTAAAACTTTTAACTATATTCATTACAAATGCGCGCGACCACGCGCCCATAACACATATGACGGTAGTATCCCATACATTTGTTGTCTTTAGAAAAGGTAGAAGCATATATTGACAAGTAGTTAAAATTATTGTGACCTACATAACACAGAGGTAGCGTTTACAGGAATGACTCTTGTTACAGTCTTGTTCTGTTTTTAACATTTTTAATCTATCCGTTATCAACTACAACAAGAAAGAAATGACAAATAGAATAGAACGTAACTTACGATAATTAGATATCTCAACTCCATGGTTTAGAGACAAAGTCACACGAAGCTGTTACGAAATGTAAGACACGAAATATTATTCCTTCAGGTCATCTATGTTATCACTTCCATTTGACTGTACTTTTATCAAGAATATAATCGTAAACGAAAATGCATGGGTCAGACGTACCCAGGCTTTATATTTTATCTTGTATATACAGATATATAGATTGTGAAGGCCACTTATCGTCCCGGGGTACCATGATTAAATGATAACCTGGAAAACGAAATATAAGCCCTCATTAGTTTTTTTTATCAAAATATAAAGAAAAATGAAATACAATAACATGGCGTACGTGCGATATAAAGCGTTTATATGCCTTACAAATGCCGACAATAAGCTGATAATTTACAGACGCGTGCACTTCCTGATTAAACTGCCTGAGTTTTAGATAAGATTAGAGCAAAATACTCGGGTATATAGACACACAAATAGTCCTCATTCAGTAACATTAAAGATAAATTAACTTGTCACGGATGATCGACACAAGTTGGCTTATAAGATAGCTGATTGATGATCTTTGAACGCAACCAAAAAAATCCAGCGTACTAAAATTTGTTTAACTTATTTATTTCACTTTGATTGTGAAACAAGTTCTTACAAGTGACAGAAGATCGAACCCACGACCCTCCGATTATGGGTTTGTGCTCTACCACTGGACCATGCACTCCACTAGGTTTGTTCACAAGAAAGTAATGAGTTATACAACAGTCCTTACACTCCCTAGCACCGAAGCGGTATTTAAACAACACTCTCAGGCTCCCTCTGGGATTCTGTTCGACAAACCAAATATATTACATAACTTTGACAAACCCAATATAATATATAACTTCGACAAGCCCATTATAGAAATAATAGATGCTATAGTGTTTGGATGTTGGCAAAACTTCTGGTCCTGATGATATTAGCAACCGAGTTCTAATCAAAGCATAATAATCAGCTTTATGCTCTCCTTGTAATCTTTTCAGTGCCTCTATTAGCTCATCTACTTTATACCTCATCGTGTAGGATGTGACAACGATGGGTGGGGTCATTTTACTATATACATCACCGTGAAGGATGTGACAACGATGGGTGGGGTTATTTTACTATATATCTCATCGTGTAGGATGTGACAACAATGGACCGGGTCATTTTACTATATACCTCACCATGAAGGATGTGACAACGATGGGTGGGGTCATTTTACTATATACCTCATCGTGTAGGATGTGAAAACAATGGACCGGGTCATTTTACTATATACCTCTTTGTGTAGGATGCGACAACGATGGGTGGGGTCATTTTACTATATACCTCATCGTGTAGGATGTGACAACAATGGACGGGATCATTTTACTATATACCTCTTCGTGTAGGATGTGACAACGATGGGTGGGGTCATTTTACTATATACCTCACAGTGAAGGATGTGACAACGATGGTTGGGGTCATTTTACTATAAACCTCACCATGAAAGATGTGACAACGATGGGTGGGGTCATTTTACTATATACCTCATTGTGTAGGATGTGACAACAATCGACCGGATCATTTTACTATATACCTCTTTGTGTAGGATGTGACAACGATGGGTGGGGTCATTTTACTATATACCTCACCATGATGGATGTGACAACGACGGGCGTGGTCATTTTTACTATATACCTCACCGTGAAGGATGTGACAACGACGGGCGTGGTCATTTTACTATATACCTCATCGTGTAGGATATGACAACATTGGACCGGGTCATTTTACTATATACCTCATCGTGTAGGATATGACAACATTGGACCGGGTCATTTTACTATATACCTCACCGTGAAGGATGTGACAACGACGGGCGTGGTCATTTTACTATATACCTCATCGTGAAGGATGTGACAACGATGGGTGTGGTCATTTTACTATATACCTCATCGTGAAGTATGTGACAACAATGGACCGGGTCATTTTACTATATACCTATTTGTGTACGATGTGACAACGATAGGTGGGGTCATTTTACTATATACCTCATCGTGAAGGATGTGACAACGATGGGTGGGGTCATTTTACTATAAACCTCATCGTGAAGGATGTGACAACGATGGGTGGGGTCATTTTACTATATACCTCATCGTGAAGGATGTGACAACGATGGACCGGGTCATTTTACTATATACCTCTTTGTGTAGGATGTGACAACGATGGGCGAGGTCATTTTACTATATACCTCACCGTGTAGGATGTGACAACGAAGGGCGGGGTCATTTTACTATATACCTCACCGTGAAGGATGTGACAACGATGGGTGGGGTCGTTTTACTATATACCTCACCGTGAAGTATGTGACAACGACGTGCGTGGTCATTTTACTATATACCTCATCGTGAAGGATGTGACAACAATGGACCGGGTCATTTTACTATATACCTATTTTTTTAGGATGCGACAACGATGGGTGGGGTAATTTTACTATATACCTCATCGTGTAGGATGTGACAACAATGGACCGGGCCATTTTACTATAAACCTCATCGTGTAGGATGTGACAACGACGGATGTGGTCATATTACTATATACCTCATCGTGTAGGATGTGACAACAATGGACCGGGTCATTTTAATATATACCTCTTTGTGTAGGATGCGACAACGATGGGTGGGGTCATTTTACTATATACCTCATCGTGTAGGATGTGACAACGATGGGTGGGGTCATTTTACTATATACATCACCGTGAAGGATGTGACAACGATGGGTGGGGTTATTTTACTATATATCTCATCGTGTAGGATGTGACAACAATGGACCGGGTCATTTTACTATATACCTCACCATGAAGGATGTGACAACGATGGGTGGGGTCATTTTACTATATACCTCATCGTGTAGGATGTGACAACAATGGACCGGGTCATTTTACTATATACCTCTTTGTGTAGGATGCGACAACGATGGGTGGGGTCATTTTACTATATACCTCATCGTGTAGGATGTGACAACAATGGACGGGATCATTTTACTATATACCTCTTCGTGTAGGATGTGACAACGATGGGTGGGGTCATTTTACTATATACCTCACCGTGAAGGATGTGACAACGATGGTTGGGGTCATTTTACTATAAACCTCACCATGAAAGATGTGACAACGATGGGTGGGGTCATTTTACTATATACCTCATTGTGTAGGATGTGACAACAATCGACCGGATCATTTTACTATATACCTCTTTGTGTAGGATGTGACAACGATGGGTGGGGTCATTTTACTATATACCTCACCATGATGGATGTGACAACGACGGGCGTGGTCATTTTTACTATATACCTCACCGTGAAGGATGTGACAACGACGGGCGTGGTCATTTTACTATATACCTCATCGTGTAGGATATGACAACATTGGACCGGGTCATTTTACTATATACCTCATCGTGTAGGATATGACAACATTGGACCGGGTCATTTTACTATATACCTCACCGTGAAGGATGTGACAACGACGGGCGTGGTCATTTTACTATATACCTCATCGTGAAGGATGTGACAACGATGGGTGTGGTCATTTTACTATATACCTCATCGTGAAGTATGTGACAACAATAGACCGGGTCATTTTACTATATACCTATTTGTGTACGATGTGACAACGATAGGTGGGGTCATTTTACTATATACCTCATCGTGAAGGATGTGACAACGATGGGTGGGGTCATTTTACTATAAACCTCATCGTGAAGGATGTGACAACGATGGGTGGGGTCATTTTACTATATACCTCATCGTGAAGGATGTGACAACGATGGACCGGGTCATTTTACTATATACCTCTTTGTGTAGGATGTGACAACGATGGGCGAGGTCATTTTACTATATACCTCACCGTGTAGGATGTGACAACGAAGGGCGGGGTCATTTTACTATATACCTCACCGTGAAGGATGTGACAACGATGGGTGGGGTCGTTTTACTATATACCTCACCGTGAAGTATGTGACAACGACGTGCGTGGTCATTTTACTATATACCTCATCGTGAAGGATGTGACAACAATGGACCGGGTCATTTTACTATATACCTATTTTTTTAGGATGCGACAACGATGGGTGGGGTAATTTTACTATATACCTCATCGTGTAGGATGTGACAACAATGGACCGGGCCATTTTACTATATACCTCATCGTGTAGGATGTGACAACGACGGATGTGGTCATATTACTATATACCTCACCGTGAAGGATGTGACAACAATGGACCGGGTCATTTTACTATATACCTCTTTGTGTAGGATGTGACAACGATGGGTGGGGTCATTTTACTATATACCTCTTTGTGTAGGATGCCACAACAATGGGTGGGGTCATTTTACTATACATCTCACCGTGAAAGATGTGACAACGATGGGCGGGGTGATTTTACTATATACCTCACCGTGTAGGATGTGACAACGAAGGGCGGGGTCATTTTACTATATACCACACCGTCAAGGATGTGACAACGATGGGTGGGGTCGTTTTACTATATACCTCACCGTGAAGGATGTGACAACGACGGGCGTGGTCATTTTATTATATTACCTCATTGTGTAGGATGTGACAACGACGGGCGTGGTCATTTTACTATATACCTCACCGTGAAGGATGTGACAACGACGGGCGTGGTCATTTTACTATATACCTCATTGTGTAAGATGTGACAACGATGGGCGGGGTCATTTTATTATATACCTCATTGTGTAGGATGTGACAACGACGGGTGTGGTCATTTTACTATATACCTCATCGTGTAGGATGTGACAACACTGGGCGGGGTCATTTTACTATATACCTCACCGTGAAGGATGTGACAACGACGGGCGTGGTCATTTTACTATATACCTCATCGTGTAGGATGTGACAACGATGGGCGGGGTCATTTTACTATATACCTCACCGTGAAGGATGTGACAACGACGGGCGTGGTCATTTTACTATATACCTCATCGTGTAGGATGTGACAACGATGGGCGGGGTCATTTTACTATATACCTCACCGTGAAGGATGTGACAACGACGGGCGTGGTCATTTTACTATATACGTCATTGTGTAGGATGTGACAACAATGGACCGGGTCATTTTACTATATACCTCATCGTGTAGGATGTGACAACGATGGGTGGGGTCATTTTACTATAAACATCATCGTGAAAGATGTGACAACGATGGGCGTGGTCATTCTACTATAAACATTATCGTGAAGGATTTGACAACGATGGGCGGGGTCATTTTACTATAAACATCATCGTGAAGGATGTGACAACGATGGGCGGGGTCATTTTACTATATACCTCACCGTGAAGGATGTGACAACGACAGGCGTGGTCATTTTACTCTATACCTCATTGTGTAGGTTGTGACAACAATGGACCGGGTCATTTTACTATATACCTCATCGTGTAGGATGTGACAACGGTGGGCGGGGTCATTTTACTCTATACCTCATCGTGAAGGATGTGACAACGACGGGCGTGGTCATTTTACTACATACCTCATTGTGTAGGATGTGACAACAATGGACCGGGTCATTTTACTATATACCTCATCGTGTATGATGTGACAACGATGAGCGGGGTCATTTTACTATAAACATCATCGTGAAGGATGTGACAACGATGGGCGGGGTCATTTTACTATAAACATCACCGTGAAGGATGTGACAACAATGGGTAGGGTCATTTTACTATAAACATCATCGTGAAGGATGTGACAACGAGGGGCGCGGTCATTTTACTATCAACATCATCGTGAAGGATGTGACAACGAGGGGAGGAGTCACTTTACAACACACCTCATTGTTTAGGATGTAACAAGTGTTGGTGTCACTTTACTACATAAATCATCGTGAACGATGTGGCAATGTATCGTCGGATACCCACGCGTAATCCATTCCGATTCTCTTCATTTATCACCCGTGGGGTATTACAGAAGCTTTGCGTCGTTTCTACCAGGACATGATGCATCCACATGATTGGTTCCTTTATGATTTCATGAAAGGAACGTTATCCAATCGCAACGATAGTTTCATGCAAACGTTGTTTTGATAAGACGTTAATGTTAGCGTAATTTCCCATGGGTGATGGATGGAGAGTATCGGAATTGACACCCGTGGGTATCCGACGATTGAGACAATGAGGAGGGGGTTACTTTTCTTTATATGTGCAGGATGTAAGAACGAGAGGTGGGGTCACTTTACAACACACTTCATCGTGTAGGATGTGACAAGGTTCGTGGTCATTTCCCAACACACCTCAATGTGTAGGATTTGACAACGAGGGATGCGGTTAATTTACTATACACCTCATCGTGTAGGATGTGACAGCGATGGGCGGGTGGCCTTTACTGTACACCTCATCGTGTAGGATGTGACAGCGATGGGCGGGTGGCCTTTACTGTTCACCTCATCGTGTAGGATGTGACAGCGATGGGCGGGTGGCCTTTACTGTACACCTCATCGTGTAGGATGTGACAGCGATGGGCGGGTGGCCTTTACTGTACACCTCATCGTGTAGGATGTGACAGCGATGGGCGGGTGGTCTTTACTGTACACCTCATCGTGTAGGATATGCCAGCGATGGGCGGGTGGCCTTTACTGTACACCTCATCGTGTAGGATGTGACAGCGATGGGCGGGTGGCCTTTACTGTACACCTCATCGTGTAGGATGTGACAGCGATGGGCGGGTGGCCTTTACTATACATCTCATCGTGTGGAGATGACAACGATGGGCGGGTGGCCTTTACTGTACACCTCATCGTGTAGGAGATGACAGCGATGGGCGGGTGGCATTTACTGTACACCTCATCGTGTAAGATGTGACAGCGATGGGCGGGTGGCCTTTATTGTACACCTCATCGTGTAGGATGTGACAGCGATGGGCGGGTGGCCTTTACTACACACCTCATCGTGTAGGATGTGACAGCGATGGGCGGGTGACCTTTACTGTACACCTCATCGTGTAGGAAGTCACAACGAGGGGCGGGGTTGTTTTATAACACATCTGATCATGTAATATGTGACAACGAGTGGTGGGGCCACTTTTCAACACACCTCATCGTGTAGGTTGAAATGACGATGTAAAGAGCGGTTGTGCAACTCAGACAGCAATCCCTGATATCACTACTTCTGTACGTTTATGCTGTGGTGACGTTTAGTAACCCATTCGTATTAGATAGGCATTGGCATGTTGTGCCCTAATATTGAGCATAGCCGTAAAATTGCTTACATTTTGCGCACATACAAAGTTAAATTGGCTTTATTTTTGTAAAATAAGCATTTTGTTTTTTTTTATGTTTTTACGTGAGTACGTTTAATTGTACACTTATTCCCAATCTAATTTTAGACGGGACACATATACCTTATGTTCAGGAAACAAAATTGTTAGGTCTTATTTTTGACCGTAAACTTACTTTTATTCCTCATCTTAAATATCTTAAGACAAAGGGTAATAAAGCACTAACTTTATTAAAAGTTGTTGCCAATACTAATTGGGGTGCAGATCGTAAAGTGTTACTTAGACTTTACAGATCTCTAATCAGATCAAAATTTGACTACGTCTCTATTGTATATGGATCAGCTCGCAAGTCTTACTTAGTGATGCTTGATCCTATACACAACCAAGGACTACGACTCGCCCTTGGTGCCTTTCGTACATCCCCTGTCGACAGTCTTTATGTAGAGGCAAATGAACCGTCATTGTATTTAAGACGTGACAAACTGGCTCTTCAATATGCAATTAAACTTTATTCAAATCCATCTAATCCTGCTTTTAATCTTACTTTTGACCCAAATTAAGAAAATCTCTTTGATAAAAAACCTAAAGCTATTCGAACTTTCGGTCTCCGGATCAAATCAAAACTAAACGAAGCAAATATTGATCTTAATTTAATTGCTAAGCGCAAAGTCTCAGAAATACCACCATGGACTTTGGAAAAGCCAAAAATCATTTTTGAACTTTGTAAAGACAAAAAATCTGAAACAGACTCCACTATCTTCCAAAGTAAATTTATTGAAATAAATCGCCTTACAATCATTATTGTCACATATATACAGATAGTTCTAAAGATGGAGAAACTGTGGCTGCAGCTGCTGTTACAGAACAGCACACCTACAAAACATCTCAAAGAGCCGATTACCAAACGGAGCCTCCATCTTTTCAACTGAACTCAAAGCCATTGATTTGGCATTTGACTACATTAATGATTCTGAAAAAAAAAAGTTTATTATATTTTCTGATTCATTTTCATCTCTTCAAGCCATAGATGGCATGAAAGATGATAATCCTCTTGTACTTCAACTTTTAAATAAATACAATGTACTATGTAAAGATAATACTATTGTTTTCTGCTGGCTTCCTAGCCATACAGGAATTCGAGGAAACGATAAAGCTGATAAGGCTGCAAAAGCGGCCTTAAGCTTGAATATTATTACTTTTAAACTGCCTTTTACATATTTTAAATCTCATATTAATAAATATATATTTAGTTCATGGCAGTCCTCTTGGGATCTTGCTATTAATGATAAATTACATGTTATAAAACCAAAACTTGGCGAATGGCATCCTAGCAATAGGAGTATTCGTCGAGAAGAAGTTGTATTAGCTCGGTGTAGAATTGGGCATACGCGCTGTAAACATTCATATCTTTTAAAACGTGAGCCTGTTCCAGAGTGTGTGCCCTGTTTTGCACCGCTTTCTGTGAAGCACATACTGATCGACTGTGTGGACTTTTCTCCAATGCGAGAAAAGTACTACAGAGTCGACAGTATGAATGAATTATTTGATAAAATTGATGTTTCATATATATTTGGTTTTCTTAAAGAGGTTAAGCTTTTTAATCATTTTTAGTACCAATTATTATATAATTGACCTTTTATCTCTGATTTATTTATTTTTTCATTCATTTATTTGTAAATTATTTTCATTTATTTATTTGGAAATAGTTTTAATACATTTTTAACCGTATTTGTTTAATATATATTTTGTCATCATCACGTACATTAATCTTTGCGCGCACAAAATGACATATTTATGTGTCGACGTGCCGTAAAACACCATTCATTCATTCATTCATTCATTCATTCATTCATTCATGTACACTTATTGGATTTTAATTAAACTTTGAATTGTTTTTAGAGGCATCGAGTCAAACTGGGGATTGAACCCAAAATTTCTGGCGCGAGCAGTCAAGACTCTTTTCACTACATTACATCTCTGTCACATTATGACTCAGGTGGTTTTGAATGAAATTAAAGTAGACCATAAACGCACTGGTGTTGTGATACCAACATTTCCAGCCAGTTAAAAAACGGTGTTTATGGTAACGTGTGCTCACCATGTTGAAACAATGGTGTTTAGTGATGAAAGTATTTAATCGATCCCAAGATCACAACGACACAGGAAAACAAATATATCGTATTGTGAGGACTTCCTTTATTAGATCGACATAACATATTGATAAACGGTTTAATACCTTGGCTTCTTTAAATATGATATATAAATTATTTAGGATACTAATCTATATTTGCATAATCTATAATGACTTATCCGATTATCTTCGAACACCGTTTCATTTTGTATTTTTATTTTTTCCTAACATTTAACGGGGCTTCTACGTTGATGAATGGTATATCTAATGACAACTTAATTCTCACCAGTTTGGTCGTTAATTCGAACTCTGCTCGGTCAAACAATTTTAAATGAGAACATATTACGTTTACCAATTATTGCGAACGGACGGTTGTTCTCTCAGATTCATTCTGAAGTCTTCCTTCACCAATAAAACTGGTTATGTCATATAGTTTAAACTTATTTATTTTACTTCGATTGTGAAACAAGTTCTTACAACTTAGACAAATCACGCTCGAAGTATTCCTGGGTAGAACCAGTACAAAGCATATGCGGAAAAGTGTCTTGCACAAGGACACCACACAAAGCCGTAACGGAGGATCGAACCCACGACCCTCCGATCATGGGTTCGGTGCTCTACCACTGGACCACGCGCTCCACAGTCATATACATCCTGTTGTGTGTTGAAAATGACTTTAAACTCCATTTAAATGAATAAATATACATATTTACAAGGCATTCTCGCAAACTGCTGAGCGTAATAGATATGTTCTCCATAAAGATGGCTTAAGGCAAAATTAGTATAATTCAGTAAATACAAAGACTAGTTTTGCGACAAGCCTTTGATATATAAAGGACAAAACTTATAATTGCATTTAAAGGGACACTGTTAGGAGAATGTTGAAAAAAATCTTTATTCAACTTTGAACGTATAACCGTATAACCGTATGAAAACTTTATTCATATAAACTAAAATGTTAAACTCGAATTTTTATCTAAACAAACACCCCAGTGCATATAGCAATATGCATATTTTAATAGACAAGTATCTGGCAGTCAATAATTAAGACATTACTAACAATTCTTTACAAAATTAAAAATAAATTTGATAAAAATAACATATCTGTTAACGCATTTTATAAATGTGCAGCATATCCGCCTTATAACATGCGTTATGCCCCTTCACTACATTGACAATGAAAGAGGTCTACACACATACTGTGATATTTGAATATCACATATGGATTATGCAGATATATCATTATCAGAAATGTGTAAAATGAAAAATAAGACAGAGAGATGAAGCTGGGATGTATTTTTACAATCATTAAAGTTTAGAAAGTAGACTAGAACAGTTGTAAGTTTTATTTTATATATTTTCATGGTCAAAATCGTGACATGGTGTCAGAAGTAAACAAAGGACCTAGATACACTTTAATAAATGAATGGAATATTGCTATAAATGATGATCAAAACAGATTCGACGAAGTAATAAAAAAAAATGATGGACATTTCACTACCAAAGGAAACAGTTTACATGAAAGGATAAAATTTTAAAGAAGCAAAATAATATAAAAGGTGATTCAGTGGAATATTTTATCAGGAATGTATACGAACTCGCTGAAACTTTTTGAAGATGCCATAAAGTCGGAACAAACTCGAGATAGAAGTTAAGTTGGAATTATAAACAAGGAATTGTCAGAGTAAATGCAGTTGAAAATAGACTTAACAACTAATGATACAATAACAATGGCACGCCGAAGCGAGCTTGTTAAAGGACCAGTTTAGGCACAAATTTGAAATGACTGGGTTACGTATTGAAGCTGTTAAAGGGAAAGCCTAACCAAAGTGGACTAAAGGGCACATTTAATCAAGTTATCGGTACAGCGAGCAGTCTGCCTAAAGTGGGAACAGTGGACAGCGGAAGCAGTGTACAAGATGCAACAGGAGACACGGAGAAAAAGTCAAGCAACCTGTAGAAAATTGAGGTAAACGTGACCAATTTTCCATGTCGTATATCAAAACAAGTGTATGAGATTTTAAAAACAAGAGTTGTCAGAAGACAACAAAGCTCGCCTAAGGGATAAAACTCACCACCCATGTAAAGATTGAGATAAGAGGCAAACACCAAAACGTAAACGCAAAAGTTTAACCTGGGTGTCTACAGACGACTACGACGCCGGGGTCATGGCAATAGCTCTCCTGGACATTCGTTCCGGCGAGCTAAAAAGAGAATGCTTTTAAGGAAGATAATACATGCTGACTACTGCATCGATTTAATTGTACTATGATAAAACTACCCTCTAGTTTTGCTGATGCTAGCAGTTTCGGAACAGGGCTTGTTTTTGTTAAAGTTGTCGCGTGTCCATTTTCACATGTAACATCACGTTTGTAGGGTATACAGTATCAAAGCCTTTATACATTTTGTAACAGTTTATGAATAGAGAAAAACATTACATAACAAAGATGTCTGGCAAATAAACGGTGTTCCTCTTCGTGGACATGCTGAACTGATATTTCTTGATAAAGAACAATTCCATTGCATGGTTGCTATACATCCATTAACCTGTAAAATTGAAAGCACAAACGTTGGCATTAAATGGATTTGCCTAACTTGTGCATTATAATGTATTTGTCGAACATTTGCATTAGAAGGTGTTTTCCGACATTGTGTAGCATAATGCATTTACCTAACTTGTGCATTATAATGTATTTGTCGAACATTTGCATTAGAAAGTGTTTGCCGACATTGTGTAACATTTTGGATTTACCGAACTTAAGTATAGTATTGGGTTTGTCGAAATTATGCATTTTATTTGGTTTGTCTAATTATGCATTATATTGTTATGTCAAATTATGCATTATATTGGGTGTGTCGAAGTAATGTATTATATTGGAGTTGTCGAAATTATGCGTTATATTGGGTTTGCAAAGTTATACATTATATTGGATGTGTCAAAGTTATGCATTATACTGGGTGTGTCGAAGGTATGCATTATATTTGGTTTATCGAAGTTATGCATTATATAGGTTTTGTCGAACTTTGGCATTCTAAAGTGTTTTTCCAACTTGTTCATTAATTATAGTGTTTCTTTCAAATTAGTCAAATCTCAGTGAAAGAAAGCTTTGAATAGGGTCGTCATTGAATGCTGTTTGTTTGTTCTCTCTCTCTCTCTCTCTCTCTCTCTCTCTCTCTCTTCCAAATTCAGTAAGTCAAATATCAAAACTATTTATTCCAAAATACAATAGATGCCATACATGAAATAACAAACTGTCAACAAAGTACCTGTTTTATAATTTGGCTCAATGACTGTGATGTATTGTAAGAAATAGGCCATTTCGTTAAGCAGTGTGCCCATCTACTCACCAATAAATGACGGATCAAAGTCCACGGTACAATTCAAATTACAGAAGTCGGTTTTACAGCAGTGACTACAGACAGGCGCGCTTCTTTTCTTAGCCAGGTTTGCTTTCTGTTGTGATTCTCTACACTGTTATTAAAAATCAATTAAATACCAACATGTTATCATATACATACAAGAAACTATCGTAATGTATTAAAGGTACACATGTAATCATAGGACGTGCACTGTATGTGATACAAAGATATCAATTTAAAAAACAGAAGCACGCGATATAAAACATAAAATAAGACATGATATACATATAAGAAACTGTCATAATGTATTACAGGTACACATGTAATTACTATAAGGTCACACTACACAGTTGATTTTTGTTCTTTGTTCTAGGATTTCCATGGTAAAAAAAGAATAACACATAGAATAGAATTATTTTTTTTTCATAGCAGGAATGTTTGCCCTCATAAAAATGTACAATAACTGGTAAATTGACCAGGTTAGGTTTTTTTTTAAAAGAGGGATCAATGACAACCTGAGATTCTTTTTAAAAAGAAGTCCTCAAATGCTCATAAATACATGCATATGTTGAAACCCTATAAAAGTCACTCTTTTTAACACCAGTGATGTCTCATTACAGTATATACTATGTCAACTTTTGCTCTACTCATCTGCAGCAAGAAATCACAACCACTATGAACCATAAACCATTTTGAAAATATTTCAAAACCAAATTACAAAAGCCTTTGTTTACGCTTAAGAATCATGTAACCGTGAGAAAAAAGGGTCGTAACTGTGTAGTGAGACGTATAGGGTTTTACTGTGATACAACGTACACTGTTTATGATACAAGGAGATTTATTTGTAAAAAAGAAGGACAAAAACAACAGAAAATAACACGTTATAGAATTTTCCAGTGATAAACTGTACACCATTTATGATACAAGGAGGTTAATTTGTAAAAAAGAAGGACAAAAACAACAGAAAATAACACGTTATAGAATTTTACAGTGATAAACCATACACCATTTATGATACAAGGAGGTTAATTTGTAAAATAGAAGCACAAAATAACAGAATCTATTGCACTCAAGAACCAACTCTACAGCAGCTACATTTAGTAAAATTCCAGGTCACATTTGCCCTTTGAGATTTACAGGGAAAATAAACCATCCGGCACTTCGCGATAGGTTCCGACTGGTATTTATTTGGTTTAAGTAAGCATGAAATGACAGCTGTCATAATGGCCTACAAAATGATTGTAAATGTCAAATTGTAAAAGTTTATACTACTACGGCAATGCTAAGAACAAACACGTGGTTTTACAGATAGTACTTTTAATTCTAAGTAACAGACAGCAAGGTGCCAAGCTTCAGACCAGAGTGAGTGCCCTCTCCGTAAGAGTCTGACTCTCTGGTCAAAACGCCCAGTTTATATAGGCCCCACACCACATACAACTATATTTCATTGTGCCTTTTAATGGAGCTTTAACTTGTAAACAAATCAATCAAGCTTTCATTATGTCCTTGAAA
The DNA here is from genome assembly GCA_029582155.1 of Panopea generosa. Taxonomy (NCBI): domain Eukaryota; kingdom Metazoa; phylum Mollusca; class Bivalvia; order Adapedonta; family Hiatellidae; genus Panopea; species Panopea generosa. The sequence continues at coordinate 37,028,027 of CM055905.1, forward strand.
ATACGCACGAGCCTTTTCATGTGGATATTTGATTGACTGCTTGGAGCCTGGCGGTACATGTGTTCCGTGGATCAGACCGTTCAACTCGTCAAACTATACACGGAAGGCTGAAATCATGCCACTATCTAGCAACATGCTGGGGTTATGGCTAAAGAGATGACGTACAGCCTGACCCACATGAAGCAGGTTGACTTGAAACAGTTTTAGTACACATAAGTAACATGATGACCGATATTAACATGTCAAGTTATTTAACGGCGATCAGCGCTTTTAATTTTAGTATCCATCAACCGGTTTATTACAATTAAACACACATTATATTTTGGAAACCAATAATATCTTCCCAGCATATTCAGAGGTTTGATACTCATGACAACAAAACAAAGGAGATGGCGGATATTTTAAATATAATAGATACAATTAAAACAAAGATAAACAAAGACAACAGTTTTCATCGCCATTGTACGGCCAGTAGCCCAAAACGCCATTTGGGAGCTATGGTCATTTCGACTTAACATTTGAAGATTATTACAGCGGGGGGTTCTGTGTCCTAAGTTTCGTGAGCTTTACGTTAACGGTGTCAACTTTCGTCCCTTAATAATTATATTTTATTTTTGTAGCGTGGTATACATTCTGTTTTTTTTATCCTTTATTTAAATGAATACTTAATGCTATTTTACGGGTGGAGTACATTTGAAATGTCTACATACATGTACTATAACCACTACTTGATACATCTCATACACGACAGCAGAGACGATTGCTACATTTGATATGTGTCCTAATTTGTTTGTAATTTAAATGTATATCACCTATTCATGAAACATTTGCTAATTGACCCGTGTCGACTCATACCTTCACAATAATTGACCCGTACCGAGCCAAGGATTCACACTAAATTGATAAGAAATGGAATTGGTTTTGATAGAAAAAAATATATCTGGTTCCTACCATACTAGCATATGAATTAGTTATGATTGAATTATAATTACTAAAGATAAGTGATTAAAGAACTTTAAACATAATTTCATTATAAAAACGAGCATTACCATGAATCTGTCGCCAGTACACAAGAGTATGCTAATTAAATAAAGCTCGATTGAATGTAAACTCAAGGCTTATATGTATATGCATCACTATCGGTTCTAGCCCGTGTGGTTCCGGCTAAGAATAGAACCACTGCCGATCTCTGCAGAAGGGTAGGAATCCTCCGAATGGGTGTCATGTTCATTTTATCATTTTTTGTCATGTTCACTATTGTGGTTAAATTATCAACCCCTGTGTGGTGTCAGGGAGCCATATGAGTGATGGCAAGAATAGGACCACTGTGGCTCATGCATGTCGTAAGAAGCGACAATTTGAGTAATACGATAGAATTTTCTGAAACTCTGCAGTTCTGCAGGTATCAAAGTTCTAGATTCATTCTGCATATTCATTTGTTGGTGTATTTTTGTTTAAATCCGTATGTTAATTTGTTGTTTTTGTACATGTAGAGTGAACCCGGAATCTTCTTTCCTGTTGGCGTCGAATAACATATAATGTGTTGGTACGTCGTAAAACCCTATTCATTCATTCACTATCGGCTCTGTTATTCTAGGCAGGATTAGTTGTGTGTCTATGAGGCAAATCGGGTCGGTAACCAAATATATACAATATACTTCCGCTCAGATCAATTTTCTGATACTATAAATATGTTATTGCAAATGAAATAAATAACACTTTGTATATACCAGTGTGTCACTGCAGCCCATAGAGTACTCGCTGTCGTTGTCACCCCAGCGGAACTTCTCTATCTGGCAAACCTGCCAATAAAATATGTTGACAGTTTATTATAAATGTTGGCATATATGTGAATCTAACATTATATCTAGCAGTGCTGACGTGTTGTCAGTATAATCATAAACACAATTATAATTCATTGTATCTTGAATTTAAATAAAATATATTTTAGTTGGTAGTTACATTCTTATTAGCGTTTTTTTTTATATGTCCACTGTCAGTCCCTCGTCAACTACTTTTTACATATCCACTGTCCGTCCCTCGTCAACTATTTTTGATTGCTTTCCGATGAGGCATTATACACGAGTAATACGTCTAGTGATATACTCTGAAATCTTTATTATTATTCTTAAAATGAAAATAGCATTTATCCATTAAACCATAAAAAATACAACTTCCAGCAGCACTATTGAAGTTACACAAGAGAGCCAACTATGACATTGACACACACATCTGATTTGAAACAAACCTCACAGTCAAGTGCAAACTAGCTTAACTATTTCTGTTTTACAAAGTATACGAACAACTTTTACCAAAGTGTCATTTTTAAAAAAAATTGAATAGGGTTTAACGCCATTTTCAACACATTTCAGATTATATATGGCATATCCAGTTTTACTAGTGGAGAAAGAACTTGAGTCATCTGAATAGAACCACCGTCCTTCCGCAAGTAACTGGAAACTTTCTCACATGAAGTTTTTGGAGCGAGCGAGACTCGAACCTACGACCTTAGCGGTGAGAGGTAAGTGATCTTGAGACGAGGCCTTAGACCACTCGGCAACGGAGGACCCACCTCAAAGTGTCATACTTGTGGCATTTGATCAACATAACTTAATTAGAGTTTTAGTGAAGATGTTTCAACTTTAGTATATTTTGTACTCCTGGCCAAGGTCTTCATTCCTATAAACAAGACTGCTATTCCTGCTTTAAAACTGTAAAACAGTGCACAGATCGTCAGACATTTTCTTCCTGATACTATGAAACGATACAGCTGACTATGTGCCAAATGTTTACCTGATGTTTCAAACACAACTGCACTTTTTGACATGTGTCGAGCTCTCCGAGATATTTACAATCATAACACAAGGGTCCACGAAGCCCAGCATCAGGAATACCTATAGCAAAAATAAACGAAGTAAATATATATTTTCTTTTAAACGAATGCATGTAATTTGTTTACATGCTTTCGTAAAGTAAACTCCTTTTATGTTTAAATTACTCATACTTATTACCAAGATACCAAAGAGACAAACTGACCACTATACTAGAAATAGTCGAAACACTAACCTTGAGACAGACAAATTACCAACCTTGAGATAGATTGACCATCAACGTTTAAAGAGACTATCCTCCAAATTTGACAGACTGACTACCAATATTGAGACAGATTGACCACCAACCTTGAAACAGACTGACCTCCAACATTGAGACAGACTGACCACCAATCTTAAGACAGGCTGACCATCAACCTTGAGACAGACTGGCCACCGTACTTGAAATAGACTAAACACTAACCTTGAGACAGACTGACCACCAACCTTGAGATGGACTGGCCACCGTACTTGAAATATACTAAACACTAACCTTGAGACAGATTGACCATCAGCGTTCAAAAAGACTATTCACCAACCTTGAGATAGACTGACCACCAACCTTGAGACAGACTGACCACCAACTTTGAGACAGACTAACCAGTACACTACGGATCACGAACATTCTGCAGTCAAATCTAAAAATAAAAATATTGACAATGTGTTACTCGCTGTCAAACAAGTAAACGGTTATAGTTACCATTATCTCCGCAGCCATTTCTGTTACAAAAACTGTCGTTACAACAGCGTGTGCACTGTGGATTTTTGGGAGATCCTTGGTGCTGATTGAAGTTACATATCTGTAATCATAAATTTAAACGAAGTAAAGTAGAAATAAAAAAAAGCATTTCAATAAAACGTACTATTAACTGATTTATTTTACATAAAATGTCAGATGTATGTAACCTTAGATGTTGTATAATGTTTTAAACACGCAAAATGATTTTGAATTTAAAACAAAACAGTTTGAAGTAAAATTTCAAACACTTTCCGCGATTTTTGTAGTTGCAGTATACCAATTTTATAATCATGAGTACTTTAAGAATTTAAACACAATGTGCAAGGAATGGTTTCGTTTTGTAGAGAATTCCATTGTGCACAGAAAGAATTTTGATTTGTTTTTCTGAGATGAATGGAAGTTAGGATATTTGAGTACGAGAGTTCGCGAGATATTGCGTGAGTACGTGAGCGTTCCAAACACATCAATCAGTTGCTTTTCCTTCTCTATATACGTCCTTGGTTTATTGGTTGTACATATCTTTGTTTTTTGAAAATGCTTATAAGATGAGAAAAATTGGACCATTCACATTCGTTCTACCAAATTTTGACGCCAATGTGTATTGCCGAATGAAGATGTTACAGTTTGAAAGGGTTCAGTGTTGCACTCACTATAACACATGTACGAAAATAACGTTGTAGTTTTTCAGAAGCACAGGTTCGTTGCGTATAAGATACACTAGGTAAAAGTATTTCTTATAAATTTTGAGTTATTCAGTTCTTACAATAGAGAGCCTATACTCCTCTCACTGTTGGAGATCATTTTTGGAGAGATTCTGCTGGGATTTCTTTGCGATTGGGTTACGAAGTTATTTACGGAAAATGCCGAGCGTCATTCGTGATTTTCCGAGAGATAGCTTATTCTAATAGGAACAACGATCGGTCATTTCCACCTACGTTAACTTTCAATGTAGGCGAAAATGGACGGGTTTTGTTCTGTTTAGCCTCAGTAAACACGAATTATTCTATAATTCCTCATGGTTCATACCAGCAGAAATGTAACTATTTCAATAATTATGATTATATGTATTTTTTAACAATTCTAAATTTCAACAAAACAAAATAATTAAAACTTGTGCGACTATTTCCTTCATATTGGGTCATTTTTGAGAATATTTTTTGTTTTTATATTCGAGTATTTCAATCCACAGTCTTAATCCTCTTGAACTCCCAGTGGTGTATTGTGTTACAGAACCTTTGTTCAAATCGGTTATTATTGAATAATTGTAATTATATATTGTTATAATGTATTACTGAAACTAGCTTGAACATATTATCTTGTAATTTCATGAGCACCAATAATCTGTCCATTCACCTTGGGGGGACGGAACACACTTGCGGAGTTCTAATATGAGTCAACATGCAAGTGTAACAATACATGTAAGTAAACAACATAAATTGCTAAACTAAAGTTTACTCACGTTTCTACTCATGCATCCGGATTTGTAATATTTCAGACCAGAATTTGTGACGTAACTCTGTACGTAGCACACCTGTTTTAAGATATACGCAAAATTAAATACAGTGTGGAATGAATGTGTTTTACGACATTCTTAACACGTTTCTACTAATCCATCCTGATTTGTAATATTTTAGACCAGAATTTGTGACGTAACTCTGTACGTAGCACACCTGTAATAAAATATACGTAAAATTAAATACAGTGTGGAATAAATGTGTTTTACAACATTCTCAAAACATTTCAGGTTATGTATGGCATAAACATTTTGTTTGTGAAGGAAGACATCAGAATAATTCTGATGAGAACCACTGTCCTTTCACAAGTAGCTAACAAACTTTCTCACATAAAGTTTTTTGACCGAGTGGGACTCGAACCTCAGTCGTGAGAGGTACGTGTTAAATGAGTGGTAAAATGATTACAAATCTCGCTGCTGTCTCAGAAGTTTATTTTGTCGCGAGATGTGCTGGTATTTTTAGCCTTAAGATTTCGTATGAGAAAAGTAAAAAAAAATAACTCACATCGTCTGCGCTCCCGCACGATATAACACGGTCACAATACTTTAGGTGCGTCATATCACGACAACTAAAACAGCGGGTACGACCGTCTGCAATGGTAAAGATTGTGCTTACTTGGATGCATGTTGGCTGTACTCCCAGGTAGTTGACAATATGACGTACATGTAACAGGTAAATATGTCCTAAAATAATGTTTGTAATGTAATTTAACACATCCTGGAACACCGAACTATAAAACGAATGAGTGAATGATAAACAGCGACGATATACTTGATCAGTTAACTATAATGTAGAATTGGTAAGAAATGCTTTTAATCAGAAAATATAAATTTGTTGTACTTGTGACTATCATTGCAAACCTCATCAAACTCACCTGTATGGTTGTTGTTTGTCTGATGTCCCTGGCCAGTTGAATGATTGAATGACTGACTGGTTGTCGTCATTTGTTTAGTAGAGGGCTGACTGGTCGTATATTCATGAAGAGCTGATGAATTACATTCTGCAATAATCATTTTAATGTAATTTAACACTATAAAGTATAGAAACTTTATGACAAACAGAAGATGTACCACAATTAAAACCCGCTTTGAAAACAGGCATTGTGTTTATTACGTGATTTAAAGGAAGATTTTTTTGGCTATTAGAATATCCGGAAAGAGGTTAATACATGTATAATGCGATTGGCGGTTTTAAGTTTTAAATAAAAGATTCAATGATAATTCCCTTCGCATGAAATCAATTTCTAGCATAATGTAATTTATCTTTGAACGCCTATAAAGTGTTTTTGCATAAAATGTAGGAGATTGGGTTTTATTGGAAAAAGTACGTTCTTTAGAACTTTTTCTGCATGATTCCGCTAGTCTTGACTACCTGTATAAATATAGCTATATACATGTAGCACAGATCGATGGCAATCTATATCAAGTTGACTCTGTATTAAATTACAAACGGATGGCCGTGGGTCCGATCCCCTGTCTGGTCATACAAAAAACTTGAAAATGGTACTTGAAGCTATCTGGCTTCGCCCTCAGCGTTTAGAGGATAGTTCTAGGTCTTGTTGGCCAGGTGTCAGTATAATCTGGCTGGGTTGTGTATCATACCATGTGTCTGCGGCATGGTATTCCAGTGTGGCACGAAAAAGACGAATTGTTCGTACTTTATCAAGACACACAGACTTACACAAAAATAGGTATCTGTTCTTATCAACTAAAAACGTTCATTTTGTACCACGATTTTTTTCTCGGAATCAATACCCAGTGCCTTAATACTGTAGTCTTCAAACCTTCCTTCAGGGCCCAGACTTAATTTCTAAATTCCTCTTTGATGTCTGCATTGATATCCCTTTCTATTTGAAATAATCTGGCATCCCTTTCTATTTGAAATAATCTGACACCCCTTTCTATTTGAAATAATATAATATCCTTTGAAATAATCTGATATCCCTTTCTATTTGAAATCATCTGATATCCCTTTCTATTTGAAATCATCTGATATCCCTTTCTATTTGAAATAAACTGTTTAAGAGTATGTTCAATGGATTTTACACATGTGGCACACAGCTTAATTATTTTGTTTCTTGGTCAGAATCTTATGTAGATCGCTTGGCGAGGTACAGAGACTGAACATTCTAACGTGATAATCCAGAACAAAACCATAAGCGAATAAAAAAGTCACATTCATTTTTATTCTTTCAAAACTGCCTCTAAACACAATTAAAGAGCGCAATTAATCAAAATAAGATGAGTACATTGTTATCATTTGCATCACCTATTTTTTTCTAACAAAATAACATTGTAAAATAGGTTGACTTAAACAAACACAAAGGAATTACATAAATTTTATATGACTACTCTAAGCCAGTCATTACCGTGAATCTATGAACTGTGAATATTATGTTCCAGCAGTACTCACTAAGTGTTTATTGCATAACACGTATTGAGATTTTTATCCATTCAAAGTTTAATTAAACATATTATCTGAAGCCAAAATTATATCACACTAACACATACCGTTATCCTCCGTGGAATAACGATCGGTCATTTCCGTGGCCGAGTGCTCTATGGCGTCGCCTCAATATCACTTACCTAAAATGATTTAAGTTTCCTCTTACAGTTTTCGAGTAGGTGTCGCATTTTTAATAGCCTGACATGATTTTTGTTTGAAACTCCCAGACATCTGGACGTTATTTTTTTTCAGTAAGTACAAACGTGCCATGAATCTAATACCGCCTGGTCATTTAATATGTAATTTAGAGAAGTGGCGATTTTTTTGGGAGTCTCAGCTTTAGATATTTTGTAGAACTGGTCCCATATAAATAAAATAACGTTCGTCAACCGTCATCTATTAATTCCTTCACCTCTCCCTGCTTTGTAAGTAGTACATGCATTAATGAGAAACAATAACTTTGATATTTTTATCAACTATGGCCATATTGTTAATGCTACTTACCTTTATTTTTGAACTTCAGCGATAGAGGATAACCATATGCGGCTGAGCCGCCTGGGAACCCATATATAACAGCGCCAAACGGTCGGTTGCTGCTATGTTGTAGTACGTGGAGAGAGTTGTATGTGATGTTGAAGAATATCACCGTGTACTCGCTCAGTGGAGAAGAAACAGGAACCTTGACGGCTGATTGGATGACCGAGTGACTTCCATCAAACTGTAAACCTGCCACGTCCGCTGTTTTTATCGTTATAGCGAGTTTATCATAGTATGTTCCATACAGAGGCTGGGTTCTAAATGTGTAATTACTTTGAAATTGTGATATGGCCTGGACATTTATCATGAACGGATCTCCATACGACCTATCTAAATTCATGCCGTACTGAACAATGTTAATTGGTTTATCTGCAGTTACTATGACTGGCTCCTGTCCAAGTTGCAGCGTCTCGTGAGTGTGTTCATCTAAAACAGCTGAGTAATTTCGAGTACTATTTGAAAAAGTTACATGAGTTTTGTCCACTGCGGTGAATACTTTGATGACATATCCCTTTCTGGGGTAGACAGAAGGCACGATATATTTGTAGTTCCAGTGGTCGGTGGGAATCATTTGTTCCACTAGGAACTGGTAGCTACCTTGCCCGACTGGTATCTTACTCGCCTGCGATCCCGCCATGACAACCACAGGTGCATCACTCCTTATTATAGTCCCACTAAGGTCATACGGCTCCTGGAACTGGTAAGTCTCATATTTACTTAACTGGACGTTAATGGTTGTGGTATACTGTCCATGGTTCTGATAGTTCAGCGGCAAAACTATGGTGATATTAGACAAGTCTTCTACACCAACCAACAGAAATTCGCTGCTGTAGTAAGGCCTGTACGGAGTGTAGGATGCCACGATGTACTTGGTAGACAATATGTCGGTGGGCAATGCTAAATAACCTTCCAAATTATCTGGATGGGTATCACTAGTTATAACTGTTACGGTCACGGGGACATCAGAAACAATTTCAAATCCTTTCTTGTCGGTGCCGTTCGTCATGTGTGTTATGTTGGTTGGTAGAGGAATATGGACATGGTAGGTGAACGTGTATTGTTTGTCCATATTTAGATGCGGTATGATGAGATTTATGGTGGCAGTCACGTCGGTTGTAAGCAGGAGTTGCAGATTGTCTGACTTCCAAGGCGGCGTCATCATACCCAACATGAAATGCAAGCCTTTGGATGCTGTAACAAAAACTATCACAAGATACTAGAAGGTTTACTTCAAAACTAACCATCATCTGGTATAAAGAATAAAGATAGTATAGGGTTAAAACAAACATTTATACTATATTTTATTCACGCAGCATACTATTTAAACATTCGATATTATAGTCCAGCATATACTACTGAACCTTGCATGGAAGTGTATGGTAAATGGTTTTGGTGATAATGGTAGTTTAGGCATTGCTTATGAAAAATAAGCTTGATGACATTTTGTCATCATTGCGCAATTTGCAATATTACGACCTTAACAATGAGAGGCTTGTGGTCAATTGACAACAGATCTCTATACCATTCGGCAAAGAATGCGCTTGTAATGAGTGTAGTAAAATGGCCGTCAAAGTTAGAATAAATAATGTGTTATGCTGCGAATGAGCTGTCCTTATTTTATAGTATCTGTAATAAAAAAAGACATCTGAAATGTATATTGTTTTACTTTAAATAAAACAAACTTGAATATATGTATCTTGCTACATATTAGACTTATTCCACTTTAACAAAGCGATCAACACTATTATATTATTAATTCATCTTATCCAATATATAATATTTTAACTTAACTTCCTAAACCAAGGCTACAGATAAAATATTTATTTCAGAAAGGATTATCAAATTTTAGTAATTTCAGTACCATTATATTTCTTAAGATAATAAAATAATTTTATTTTCGTGCCCTAAAACATCATTCATTTCGTTATCTTTATTTTTGTCCCATCTACCTACACACCATATAACAAAACATATACATGAATGTTTATTTAACTTGTACATAGCCATTCTATAAGAAATATAAGATACATTTTAATTATAGATATCAATACAAAGAATACTTATTTGAAATGATAAAACTCTCCTGAAATCTGCAATAAACCGAGTTTTGAATTAAAAAGTTGAAAAAAATAAGAACACTATTGCGCATATTTAAAAATATCTTAAAAACAAACGATTATCTCCTTTGATCAGATCAATTGGGAACTGATTAGCAATATTTTTATTTATGTAGATATTAGTTTTTAATTTGAGTAATTCAAAACAATGATATGCTAATTATGCTCTATTAATATAATTATCAACCAATTATATTATTAAATCTCTCTGCTCAATTAATATGCCTGGCGTAAAGCACTATTGTTATTGAGTCACTGGTTTTGGTTTTTAAGAATCAAGTGATATAAATTGATTATTCCAATTATACATACTCTTTAATCAATTATCTTTCTATGACACTGAATTATTTCATAACAAAGACATTAAAACATAAATTTGTGCGAAAAAAATAAACCATTAAAGTATGTTTTGGATTATAAAGATTTTAAGATTTTGAAGGGTCTTTAGTCAAAATATAAAGTTCAATTAAATATATGCTTTAGAAAATAAATAGAATATATTAATAAAAAACTCACCAGAATTACATTTGATCTCTTTTTTTAATCAAAATGGAAGCAAGATGCTTTTATCATATTTTATATATCTAAATATCATCGTAGAGAATTTTATTTGCAAATAACATATACGTTGTAATAGATTGACAAAAATTACAACTATGGTTTATAAGACCTTAAAAGTGACAGAGTTTTGAGTCGTTTTTATATAGAACAGATAAGGAGTATATATGCTGTTATAAAATTGAAAAAGGAAGCAAAAAAACGTAAACATATTTTAATTTTTATTTTATCATAATAAAGGTTATATATTTAACTTAATGACTAGACGTTGTAATAGGTTGGCAATTTAATAATGAAACAGTTATAACGATAAAATTAAATCTCTCATATATGTTTCTATGTAAACCAAATGTCACGGTTTAGCCAGGTAAGTAATAAAAACTGCCGTATCAAGGGGGATAACTTCTCTCGATAAGCCAGTGAAATGTCTGACATAGTCCCACATGTATAAAATATAAACATAGTGACAACTTACAAGATTCAGGTTTACACTGGCCGGTAACCGTACCCAGGACACATAGTGAACTAACCAGACAAACCTACAGATGAAAAATGGGATAGTTATTAACAGAAGCATAAACTTTCTGCATATTTCTTTAGTTTTATATAAAAAATGCTTCTTAAAATATATTTAGATATGGCATATATCGCATAACTGATATTTCAGTGGAGTCTCTTTCTTTCTTTCCTTCTCTTCAACCAATACTCTCTTTTTTATTTTTTGAAATATTCTGAATAAACCATTATTTCTTTAATCAATTTTTGCATATTTGGCCAAATTGAAATTATTTCGGAACAATATGATAAAGTCTATAAGAAATGTAAAATAACTGTTATGGAAGCAGATTTACACAAGCTTCTAAAGCTTTGTTCTGTATCCTTTCCACATAATTCGTTAAACGTATGACTTTATTGTTGAATGTATGCTAAACATATGTACTTATGTTAATAAAATATTGTTTAAACTAATCCGATACAGCAATTAATGGTGGACAAACTGTCAGCGACCATGGGTCGTTGATGGCTATATCCTTTGAATGCTACTATTTTGATAATTATTCGATATAGTTTGCCAGTTATATATGACGTCCAAATCGGCTACTGACCATGGATCGCTGGTGAATATGTCCCCTGAATGCAGCATCTCCTAAGGTATATATATGTTCTTATGTTTTTTCTTAAGCTGGCAACAAACGATTGTACTTACTTTGTAGTCATAAAGAATAATGCATTAAAGTACAATGTATTTGTCATAGTTGTTTTTTACTTGCGACCAAAATGTTACTTTTTAAGCCGGAACTTGGCCGAGTTTTCGTATCACCTTAATATGATTAAAAACGGTCACAGTTTTCGCCTTTTTAAAAGGTATACATACCTAACTTCAGTTATTTGGCTATAACTATTTAATAATAATTAATAATTGTCAACGTTAAATGAATTTTTCTCCGTCGCAGCAAGTACGACGTTCCTGTTAGACTCGATATGGATTATACCCAGGGAGCAAGTACGACGTTCCTTTGAGACTCGATATGGATTATACCCAGGGAGCAAGTACGACGTTCCTGTTAGACTCGATATGGATTATTCCCAGGCAGCAGGCTCGGGAGTGGTTCAAATAAGCTGTAAGCCTTCATCGCAATCGAGCTAATATAAATAAATAGAAAATAAACACATCACACAAAACAAAACGTAACTTACAAAAAATTGATTTATAAACTCCATGAAGAAAGTTTGAAAGCAATGTAAGACAATCTAATACATATGAGGTTAAGTTAATTATGATATTGAAGACGATATCGTAGATAACGCTTGACGGTACACTTTATCGTGACCATAATCCTACACCACGGTATATGGATCCACCACATGTGTACAGTGTTGATCTTATCTAACATTCAAAATAAATGTTATCTGAAAACTGTTTTCAATTTCGAACGACGTTTTTGTCCGTCATTGTGTAAACTGGTACATAATATAAGCACTCAATAGGTTTTCTATATGCTTGTGTTATTGTATAAGATGAAACGTATGCTAAAGTAACCAAGCTAGACTAGCCTCATGTGACGAATGTGGTCACATAATGTGTTAGACTAGCCTCATGTGACGAATGTTGTCACATTATGTGTTAGACTAGCCTCATGTGACGAATGTGGTCACATTATGTGTTAGACTAGCCTCATGTGACGAATGTGGTCACATTATGTGTAAGACTAGCCTCTCGTGACGAATGTGGCCACATTATGTGTTAGAATAGCCTCATGTGACCAAATTATGTGTTAGATTAGCCTCGTGTGACGAATGTGGTCACATTATGTGTAAGACTAGCTTCATGTGACAAATGTGGCCACATTATGTGTTAGACTAGCCTCATGTGACGAATGTGGTCACATTATGTGTTAGACTAGCCTCATGTGACGAATGTGGTCACATTATGTGTTAGACTAGCCTCGTGTGACGAATGTGGTCACATTATGTGTTAGACTAGCCTTGTGTGACGAATGTGGCTACATGTATTACCATTACTGATCTGTGATATTTAATGCTCGACTTTTTACCCAGCTGTCATTCCCTTTCCATCTGAAGTGTACGAGTCTGTGAGCATCTTACCTCTAAAAGGGTTCGTCTGTTTCAATAAAATGTCTGCAAATATGCGCATACTACGACGTAGACTAAAGGATCATGGTGATTTCGGTACACGCCTTTAGAAAAACATGTACAAGCGTGGAAAATGAGCATTATCATGACGAAACAATTAATGAAACTAATGGACATCCGTCACAATAACAAATAACCTCACTATTATAATATCATACTACCATAATACTGAAGATGCAGCTGATGGTGCTGATACAATATATAACCTGGCGAGGCAAAGATGTAAAAGAAACAGTTAAACAACAGTTTAACACCAATCTACGCTATATCTGGACAAGTCCACACATCCGATTATCATTTGTACAAACAAATCATCATTTGTGCAGACGAATCCCAAGTCGTTTTGTATACATTTGTTTTTATTTTAAGTCATACCTATTTACATTTTGATGAAACAAATACATAAACGAACTAGTGACCGCTTATGCTATCAATTAATAATCGCACACAATGTCATGGTCAGACTAGTGAACTTCAATATATGTAAAATTATAAATATTATATATTGCAAATGTTAAATACAGACATAAACCTTTGATTCGTCTCTGTACAATGTGTAGACCCATATCTGTGCGTATAGTCCTGATAAAGGTACAATCAATGTGCCTGGATGACCCGAATCTAGTGGATAATTCTACATGTCTTACATATTTGTGTAACTTTACAAACTATGGAGTTCAGATATCTAATCGTAAGCTACGTATCATTTTATTTGTCTTGTATTTTGTTCTAATTGTGGTTGGCAATAACACTTACCTCACAGAAAAAAATAAGTTGCTCTTAAGTGGAAATGTTTATGTGATTCAAAAACCGTCGATTTACGCTCTCACGGAGTGGGGTCATGTTTTGTGCTTTCTGGCTGTCCGTCACAAATCACAAACCTTGTCCTGTAAACCCCTACATTTGGGGTCAGATTTATCCAAAACTTGCTGAGAAGAATCAGTATGTAATCTCTTTGTGCATAATAATGTTTGGCTTAGTTACAGTTCTTGTCAATGTTGGAATGAAGAAATCTTTTTAACTTGCGCATGGTCCTCCGTGGTCGAGTGGTCTAAGACGCCGTCTCAAGATCTAAGTCGAAAACATTATTTAACTCATATATTATATGTTATCTAATTTTAAATGTGGTCATGGAGATCTAAGCTTACAAACATTTCGAATAAGATATTAAAATATATAGATCAAGTTAAAGATTTACAAGAAATAGAAAATGTAATGAATTTCAAACAAGAAATTGATGCTTAAGGAAAGTCGCTTTTGTTAAGCATATACACAATATGTTCTGAAATATTGGTTTATGTTTCTATTTATGAACCATCCGTTTTTCTCTTTGTAGATTCTTCAGGTCAGTGCAGCATGTGTCCTTGGTCTGACAGCCAGCCAGTGTAAACCGGAATCATGTAAGTTATAATTATCTTGTGCTACTGATTACATGTGTTTCATTCACCACAAAGCTGTTTCAGTCATCTGCTGGGGATGTTTAGTTACCACTCAGTACTAAGATCGTTGGTTTGAATCTAAATCGGACCAATGCTTTGTGTGAAGGTCAGTTAATGGTATATGGTGCTCGGTTTCAATTGTTAATGGCATATGATGCTCTGTTCCCGTATTTAATGGTATATGGTGGTCGGTCCCAATAGTTAATGGTATATGATGCTCTGTTCCAATAGTTAATGATATATGATGCTCTATTCGAGAGTTCGTATCGAAACAATGTGTAAACATATTAGTATGTTACGCGAATCTAAGAAATACAAAGCAAGTTTATTAAGTTAATAATTCTTTTTATATATATATGTTACAGGATCACTAAATAAAAAGTCTTATAATTCATTTCATATTGACTTTCGTTTTAAATAAAAAAAAATCCCTAATGTAATGTGAAGGGCAAATAACTATACCAGATGGTCGTTGTAAGCGCACAACACATTCATTAAGATGCAATATCGTTTACAGCATCCAAAGGCCTGCATTTCATGATGGGTATAATGGCACCACACGGAGACACAGTTATACATATTCTGCTTACAACCGACTTGACTGCCAGCATACGCCTCATCATACCGTACATCAACATGGACAAACATTACAAGTTTACCTATCACACGGATATACCCCTGCCAGGCAACATAACACACATGATAAACGGCACAGACAGAAAAGGATTTGAAATAATATCTGATGTTCCAGTGTCTGTAACCGTATTAACTGGAGGTAGATATGGAGATAATTTGGAAGGTTATTTAGCATTGCCCACCGATGCACTGTCCACGAAGTACATTGTGGCATCCTACACTCCGTATGGCAGCTACAACAGTGAGTTTCTGTTGGTTGGTGTGGAAGACTTGTCTAACATTACCATAGAGTTACCGCAGAACTATCAGAATCAAGGACATAATTCCATACCCATCAATGTCCAATTAAATAAATATGAGTCTTACCAGTTCCAGGGACCGTATGACGTCAGCGGAACTATAATAAGTAGTGATGCACCTGTGGTTGTCATGGCGGGATCAGAGGCGAGTAAGATACCAGTTGGGTACGGCGATGACCAATACATGGTGGAACAAATGATTCCCACCGACTACTGGAACTTTAAATATATCGTACCGTCTATCTACCCCAGATTAGGATATACCATCAAAATATTCGCCACAGCGGAGAATACTAATGTAACTTACTCTGATGGTACTAAATCTCACTCGGCTATATTAAATGAGCATACTCATAAGACGGTACAGTTTGGTAAAGATCCGGTCATTGTAACTGCGGATAAACCGATCAACATTGTCCAATACGGTATGGATGCTATTTTAGATAGGTCATACGGAGATCCATTTATGATCAATGTCCAGGCCATTTCACAATTTCAAAGTAATTACGTATTTAGAACCCAGCCTCTATATGGAAATATCTACGATACACTCGCTATTACTGTAAAAAGAGCGGACCTTCCGGGATTACTTTATGATGGTAGTCACTCTGCTATACAGTCAGTAACTAAGATTCGTGTTCCTTATCCGCTGAGCGAGTACATGACGATCTACTTCAACATTGCATACAAATCTCACCACGTACTGCAGCAAAGCAACAACCGGCCGTTTGGCGCTGTTATATATGGGTTGCCTGGACGCTCTCAGGCATATGGGTATCCGCTGTCCTTGATGTTCACAAATAACGGTAAGCAATCATGTCTGATCTTCGTATCTGCATCAGCATAGGTATTTCACAGAGCATGTTTTCGAAATTGTTTCCATCGCATTACTTGCATCTTGAGGGCCGATGAGGGTATTGACATATGGAGTCCATTAATTACAGCTGACCGACGTTACTTTAAACATCTAGGACCGGTTTTACTCATTACAGATACAAATATATACAGTATAAAAATCATGACCTTCACTTATCGGAAAGGGATTTCGTAGTAACTATATTTGTATAAGTGACTAAGATAGCGGAAGCGGACAGAACAGAAAAGGCTCGAATGGAACTTTCTGTTTTTCAATAAAACGCAATCACTTAGATATAATATAAAAGATATTATGAAAGGATACTGATTTGCTGGAAACTTACCTCATGTGGAGGGAATTATCTATGAATCGTGTAATTAAAACTTTAAGCATGCATATTGCTGTCACAGGGAAGACAACAAAAAAATAGTACGATATTTCAGTAAGTGCAGCAAGGTACATTCGTACATTCACTCTACCTTATTCAAAATGTATTGCATGCTAGACTGATGAATTGGTGTTGCTTGAAAGAACACGTTAAGCTATTTATCCCATAGTTTCAAACCAGGGTTGAACGTGTAATACTATTCCTGTTGGTTAACTATTTAAATAGTATGCTGTAGTGTAACATAATATTAAACTTGTTATTACAGAATGCAATGCATCAGTTCTTCATGAATATACAACCAGTCAGCCCTCTACTGGACAAATGACGACAACCAGTCAGTCATCAAATGATAGAATGACAACAACTGACCAGGGACATCAGACAAACAACAACCATACAGGTGAGTTTGATGAGGTTTGCAATGATAATCACAAGTACAACAAGTTTATATTTTATAATATAAATGCATATCGAACAATGATATATTACTGAGCCAGAATGGTATTTATATGAAAGAACTCATTCGTTTTATAGTTCCATGTTTCAGGGTATTTTCAATGTATATGCCAACATGAGCTATAGAGCATTTTAACCCGTCATTTTGGTTACGAAGCGTCACAGGATCAGGTGACGACGTTTCTAGCAGCCAGGTACCATTATGCTTATCCAATGTCAGCGGTCACTGCAGAAGATATATACCTAATCTATTTCACTTCCGGCATACTTTTGAGTAAACATTTTCATATCAGTTAAATACCATTCAAAATTGCGGATGTTTATTTGTTAAAAATAAATATATGTCCTTAAAAGGGAGTATATCTCTGTTTTCATCTCTCATTGGTCGATAAAATAATATACTATTAACAACAAAAATACCTTTGCAGACGGAAATACTCGATGTTTTAGTTGCAACGATATGACACACCTAAAGTATTGTGACCGTGTTATAACATGCGGCAGTGGAGACGATGTGAGTTAATATTTTATCATTCCTCAGACGAGATGTGTTACTTTGTCATGTATCTTATCTCTTTATTCCATATGCATCTTACTGGACTCTTCCAAACTCAAAATACACACAGTCAATTTCCATGAATAGATACATTTTACCTATTTATTCTTATAGAGCAGAAAACAGTGCAGAAGCTGTTCTTATTACTCGTTACGAGCAATCAGAACTGGTTCTACATTGTTTTTAAAAGCCTTGTATATTAGAGGTGTTCAAAGGTGTTCATATGAACTAAACAGTTAAATCGTTTTCGTAGTTAATAAATAATTACATATTTTGGGACGCAGCGGGATTTGTACTCATTTCAACGTGGTTCCACAACACTGTACTGTATCGTATTATTATATGTGTTATCATATGTTTAATATTATTTTCAGTTATGAAAAATAATGAATAGTAATGACTAAATAAATTGAAGAAAAAATGTGATAAACATAACCGAGTTTGCCATGTTCTTGTCTTGGTTGTCAGTCTGCTCGCAACGTATAAATTTATCCAGTGTTAATAACGATCACAAGAATGGTTTTCGTGCTGTTGATTGGTTATTAGCACACGCCTTGTACCATCGATCAGTTATTATTTCTGATTCTATGGAATCATGCAGCCAGTTTGACGTTAAATAGAATATTGCTTAGTACCGTGAAGAGTGTTGCATACACCATTCGCCTACATGGCTATACTTAGTTAAACATGCATTTATTTCTGATGTTGTTCTCCGTTATCCTTTTCTCAGATATGTATGTATTGTCCATATCGTGTCCTCAGTGACGAATCTGAATAGTCTTACATCAGACAAATTATTTTTATCGATAAATTTTCATAAAGATTTTATTTAAAAAGATAAAAAAACAACATTTTTTTATGTTCATGAAATGTAAAAAATAGGATACGACGATGAAAGGAAACATCTTTGTTCAAATATCAAAAAAAAAAAAAGTATTTCTTTTCATATTTTAGCCCAGTTAAATATTAGATGATCTACTGGTTCTAAGAACAAAGCGTTTACATATTTGTATTCATTAAATGTGTTTATTTTCACATTGTTGCTACAGGTCTGCTACGTACAGAGTTACGCCACAAACTCTGGCCAGAAATATTACAAATCTGGATGCATGAGTAGAAACGTGAGTAAACTTTAATTAAGCAATTAATCTTGTCCACTTATGTGTATTTGTACACATGCATGGTGACTCACCTTGGAACAACTCCGCAAGTGTGTTTCATGAGGTGAAAAAAAATTCTAATAAACGCTTTATAACTATGTACTATATAGCGGACAGAGTAACAGTTTAACAGAATGTGACCAATTTGCACTACCTGGCGCTAATAAATTCTATACAATATGAATAACTGTACTAGCCCACAATATGAATAACTGTACTAGCCCACAATATGAATAACTGTACTAGTCCACATCGATAATTGAGGACACGTAAAGTACTACACAATGCTATTTTAATGCAAATCTTAACATTTTGTAGGCCAAACTAAGTATTTGTAACCATCAAAGCAATCTGAAAAAAAAAGTTGCCTGTTTGTCGGTATTGCTTTCCGTAACATAACTATTTACCAAGTTTTGGGACAAAGGGCCAGGAAGTTTTAAAATATGGGTGAGCTTTAGGTCTCACTACACGGTTGAATTTTGTTCTTTGTTCTATATAAAAAGAGGTCTAGGATTTCAATGGTAAAAAAAGAATTCCACATAGAATTTTTTTAAAGTATTCTTTCCATAGCAGGAATGTATACCCACATAAAAATGCACAATAATTGGTAGGTTGACCACGTTGTTTTTTTTTAAAGAGGGTGCAGTGACACCCTGAGCCTTTTTAAAAAAAGTCCTCAAATGCTCATAAATACATGCATATGTTGAAATTTTATAAAAGTCACTTTTTTAACACCAGTGATGTCCTATTGCAGTATATGCTATGCCAACCTTTGCTCTACTCATCTGCAGCAAGAAATCACAGCCACTATGAACCATTTTGAAAATATTTCATAACCAAAGTACATAGGCCTTTTTTTAAGCGTAAGAATTTTGCTACCGTGGGAAAAATGGGCGTAACTGTGTAGTGAGACGTTAAATGCGAAACAAAACATTATTATACTGAATTTAAAGTAAATCATTTATTCATAGAGAGATATAAAACGAAATTAGAGGATCTATACTTAATAGTTTTTGAGAAACGGAACCGTACACGCAAATGTAACATTCTGGAAGTTAAAAACATATATGGCTAACCAATTTACACAGCTTTAATTTCTCTGGTGCTAGAATCTTTGTATCGTCACTTTGAATGTAAATTGTTAAACAAGATCCATGTAAGAAACAGTGTCAAGCGAACATTTATAGAAAAAGAACCACGTATGCTTTAGGTAAAATCTTCTTTGAAACAATTTGATAGACTTAAGTATAAAATAGTTTAGTATTAATACGTTTCATTGAATTGCCATTTTTCACTTCATCTTTATTTCGTTAACTTAATTACAGATATGTTACCTCAATGAGCACCAAGGATCTCCCAATAATCCACAGTGTACACACTGTTGTAACGGCAGTTTTTGTAACACAAATGGCTGCGGAGATAATGGTAACTACATCCGATTACATGTTTGACAGAAAGGGATACATAATCACTAATTTCATTTTTAAATTTGGCTATAGGGTGTTCGTGATCCGTCGTACCTCGTTTCTTTAAACGCTTTCTTAAACCAAAAGATAAATGAAATTGCCACCAAACTGGATTATTAAATATGTTTACTTATTTTGTGGCCAATCTGTCTCAATGTTGGTAATAAGTCTATCTCAAAGTTAGTGATTAGTCTATCTCAAGGTAGGTGATCAGACTGTAACAAGGTTGGTGGTAAATCTGTCTTAAGGTTGGCTGTCAGTCCGTCTCGAGGGTGAAGGTCAGTCCGTCTCAAGGTTGGTTGTTAGTCTATCTCAAGGTTGGTGGCCAGTCTTTCTCAAGGATGGTGGTTAGTATATTTCAAGATTGGTGCCAAGTATGTCTCAAAGTTAGTGGTCAGTCTGTCTCAAGGTTGGTGGTTAGTATATCTCAAGATTGATGCCAAGTATATCTCAAGGTTGGTGGCCAGTCTGTCTCAAGGTTGGTGGTTAGTATATCTCAAGTTGGTGCCAAGTATATCTCAAAGTTAGTGGTCAGTCTGTCTCAAGGTTGGTGGTTAGTATATCTCAAGATTGGTGCAAAGTATATCTCAAGGTTGGTGGTCAGTCTATTTCAAGGTTGGTGGTAAGTTTATCTCAAGATTGATGCCAAGTATGTCTCAAAGTTAGTGGTCAGTCTATCTCAAGGGTGGTGGCCTAAGTCTGGCTCAAGGCTGGTAGTTAGTCTATCTCAAGGTTAGTGGTCAGTCTGTGTCAAGGTTGGTGGTAAGTATATCTCAAGATTGGTGCCAAGTATGTCTCAAAGTTAGTGGTCAGTCTGTCTCAAGGTTGGTGGTTAGTATATCTCAAGATTGATGCCAAGTATATCTCAAGGTTGGTGGCCAGTCTGTCTCAAGGTTGGTGGTTAGTATATCTCAAGTTGGTGCCAAGTATATCTCAAAGTTAGTGGTCAGTCTGTCTCAAGGTTGGTGGTTAGTATATCTCAAGATTGGTGCAAAGTATATCTCAAGGTTAGTGGTCAGTCTATTTCAAGGTTGGTGGTAAGTTTATCTCAAGATTGATGCCAAGTATGTCTCAAAGTTAGTGGTCAGTCTATCTCAAGGGTGGTGGCCTAAGTCTGGCTCAAGGCTGGTAGTTAGTCTATCTCAAGGTTAGTGGTCAGTCTGTGTCAAGGTTGGTGGTAAGTATATCTCAAGATTGGTGCCAAGTATGTCTCAAAGTTAGTGGTCAGTCTATCTCAAGGTTGGTCGCCACTTTATCTCAAGGTTGGTGGTTAGTCTATCTCAAGATTAGTGGTCAATCTGTCTCAAGGTTGGTGGTTAGTATATCTCAAGATTGGTGCCAAGTATGTCTCAATGTTGTTGTTAGTCTATCTCAAAGATAGTGGCCAGTCTGTCTCATGGTTGGTGGTAAGTTTATCTCAAGATTGATGCCAAGTATGTCTCAAAGTTAGTGGTCAATCCAACTCAAAGTTGGTGGCCAGTTTGTCTCATGGTTGGTGACCAGTATTCAATATTGATGGCTAGTCTGCCTTAAGGTTAAGTTAGTGGTCAGTCTATCTCAAGGTTGGTAATTAGTCTATCTCAAGGTTGGTGCTCAGGCTGTCTCAAGGTTGGTGTTAAGTCTGTCTCAAGGTTGGTGGTCAGTCTGTCTTAAGGTTGATGGCCAGTCTATCTTAAGGTTGGTGGCTAGTCTGTCTTAAGGTTAAATTAGTGGTCAGTCTATCTCAAAGTTGGTAATTAGTCTATCTCAAGGTTGGTGGTCAGGCTGTCTCAAGGTCGGTGGTCAATCTGTCTCGAAGTTGGTGGTTAGTCTGTCTCAAGGTTGGTGGCCAGTCTATCTCAAGGTTGGTGGTTAGTCTATCTCAAGGTTAGTAGCCAGTCTGTCTTAAGGTTTATGGTAAGTCTATCTCAAGATTGGTGGCTAGTCTGTTTTAATGTTAAGATAGTGGTCAGTCTATCTCAAGATTGTTGGCTAGTCTGTTTTAATGTTAAGATAGTGGTCAGTCTATCTCAAGATTGGTGGCTAGTCTGTTTTAAGGTTAAGTTAGTGGTCAGTTTGTCTCAAGGCTGATGGCCTTTCTGTCTCAAGGTAGCTGGTAAATCAAGGTTGGTACCCAGTAGGTATCAAATAGAATAATTTGATTTTGAGTTGATAATATATACAAGATGTTTTTTACCTTACGATTTTAAGGATATTATATGTGGGGTTCTGCAAAAGTCCACATTGACTCACCAACATATTCATTTTAATTTTCCGTCGGTCTTCATCAATTAAATGCCACATTTCACAGATTTATTTTATGTATGTGGTTGTATTTAAATCAAATAAATTTAATATTTGCAACATATTACCTTTTATGCCGGTAGTGTACTACAATCACTACACTATATTTTTGGAGATTTTGAAAAAGAATTCTGTCCAAAGACATATCCGGTTAACCACCATTGCCACATACGAGCCGTAATAACTGTATAAATCTTACGGTGATTGAAGGTTCGGATAAAATACTTCGAAGTAGACACCGTCGCAATATGACTGAACAAGTGTTAAAAGCGACGCCAAACACCTAACAGCAACAACATCGTCTTAAAAAATGAATTTTTTGACATCGACTATTTTTGCTACAGGTATTCCTGATGTAGGGCATCGCGGACCCTTGTGTTATGATTGTAAATATCTCGGCGAGCACGACATATGTCATAAAGTGCAGTTGTGTTTGAAACATCAGGTAAATAATTGACACATATTCAGCTTTAAATTTTATCACGGCATCTTTGACAATCACATGACCTCATCTAATAATGCAGGTATATGTACGTGTTTATCCGTCGTTAATCAAGTTTATCTGAATGAAGAACTTGGCCGCTAAATAATAAAAGTATTACTAAATATAGATATTGTACCTGTACTTAATATAGACTTTGTACCTGTACTAAATATAGACATTGTACCTGTACTAAATTAGCATATCTAATAAAAACCTTAATTCAATATTGATAGTAACACAAGTGTACAACACTTGGGTCAATTGTTTTTGTTAAATACCTACATGTAGTTGGTACAGGGCTGTGAGGTTTGTAGCGAGTCAACTTTCGAAATAAGATGGACATTTGTTCTCGGCATTTTTTTTAGTAAATTTACTGGTGCTGCTAACAGGTTATAATTCTCTTGGTTTAATAGAAAACAATTAATTACTTTTAAGATAAAAAATGAATATTTCAGATTGAATATATATCTAGATATATTGATCCCTTATACAGTGATTTATCACAACAATTATTGACGTGGGACGGACAGTGGATATGTCAAAAATGAGAATTTTATTTGAATGACCATTATTTCGTTAAAATCAGGAGTAAGTTTTGGATTTATGTATATGAAGAAACCACTCCAGCACTGCTAGATGTCGGGTCAGGTTTCACATGAATATCGTATTTTATACGTAGGTATGCCATGTAGAGAAGTTCCGCTGGGGAGACAACGACAGCGAGTACTCTATGGGCTGCAGTGACACACTGGTATGTATAAAAAGTGTAATTCACCTCATAAACAATAAAATCGTATCAAATATATGTCGAAACGGCAAAAAGTGGACAGTGGAGTAACGTCAGATGTTGCAGGTTCGATCGGATTGGCCTCCAAAAAACAATACTGAACACTTGATCTACCCAGGAAACAGAGTTGAGAGCGACTCATATACGCTCTGAGCTTATTTGCAATCGAGCTAAAATGAATTATAATTTACTAAATTATTACAGATAAGCTCGATGCAGGCTCAAAAGATTGTTCGTTTATTTTATTTTAAGTTTGTTTTATTATTCTTTTCTGTTACCTATACTTATCAGTATATAATAGACACACGTTCTTCTTCTGTATTGCATAGTGTAGTCTCGACTATTGTAGGTTTTATATTTAACTCTCAATCAAACTTTCATTAAAGTGACGAGATTACCAGCAGTATATTATGTAATAAAGTAATGTATTTATGGATTAAAACAAGGTGTACCACTACACAACAAAGGTAAAACTTATAAGGGAGGAAACAAAGAAAACCTTATGATGCTTCATCTAGATGTATATTCTAATAATTTTAAGTAAGTAACCCAGGCAAATACATTGTCACGACAACTCAGTGATGGTTCAACTATACTTACTGTTAATGTAAATCTCAAACAAAACAAAAACATGCAATTAAGTGTCACATATTGGATATATTTGCTCGATCAATTCAGAAAATGGTAAATGTAGTTTTACACATCTAAAAAACGCATGTTAGTGTAGCATGCCGCCGTATGTAATTCCAGCGTGCCACCGTATGTAAGTGCAGCGTGCCGCCGTGTGTATATGAAGCATGTCGCCGTATATAAGTGTTGCGTGCCGCCGTATGTAAGTGCAGCGTGCCACCGTATGTATATGCAGCGTGCCGCCGTGTGTAAGTGCAGCGTGCCGCCGTATGTAATTGCAGCGTGCCGCCTTATGTAAGTGCAGCGTGCCTCCGTATGTAAGTGCAGCGTGCCGCCGTATTTAATTGCAGCGTGCCGCCTTAAGTAAGAGCAGTGTGCCTCCGTATGTAATTGCAGCGTGTCTCCGTGTGTAAGTGCCGCCGTATGTATATGTATCATGCCGCCGTATGTAAGTGCAGCGTGCCGCCGTATGTAAGTGTTGCGTGCCGCCGTGTGTAAGTGTTGCGTGCCGCCGTTTGTGTAGCATGCCGCCGTATGTAAGTGCAGCAGCATGCCGCCGTATGTAAGTGTAGCATGCCCCCATATGTAAGTGCAGTTTGCCACCGTATGTAAATACAGCATGCCGCCGTATGTAAGACAATAGTCTGGCAGAGATACTTTTATAACCTTTATGATTTATATACCTTTGATGATTGGTCATGAACTCCGTTCCACGGCCACAAGTATGTCTCCTTACTCTGAGTATATTAGGAAGCACCTATTGACTTGCAAAACCTCGTATAAGAAATGTAAAGCTGTTTTCATGTTTGGGCTCCTATTTCTATACGATTTTAATCAACATAGGTAGATTTTTTTTTCATCACATAGTTTTGGCAATATTCAATCAAGACAATGTTGTTTGTACTAATCTAAACAATTAAATTCGAGTTTAAAAACAAATTCCCTCTAGCTATGTAACTTGCATACATATTACTAATGTGTTCTGGAATCAAACGTGCAGGCATTTATCTACAGTAAGAAACTATATTACCATCAGTAGATTTAGCCTGCAAATGGCACAGGAATCAAAGCAGAATGAACATATTTAATATACAGAATTATTACAACAAATACAATATAGTTACATGTATACATACAATTTGTACTTTTAAATTTAAATAAACACAAACAAACACTGTTAACTCAGTTCAAATGTGGTAAACTACCATTACGAGTTGAAACGGGAAAATGTGTTGGTGAGCAAAAACTTTATTTATTTTGTAATCACCTTCAAATGAAATAAATTTAAAGGAGAATATATTAGGAAAACCGATTTAAATGTCTTAAAAAATAAAATAATAATTAAAATAGAAAAAAGCATCTCATTATCATTAATAGATAAAATTCAAAAGGTTTGGTATGTCAGATTCACCAAGCATGATATAATTGGAGTGGTAAACGAAATCCCTATTCTAAAATTAGACAGCACTTAAATACTGCTTGGCGTCATTCAGACTCTTTCTATTTACTACGTGTAAATCTGTATCAATGGCGGATTTACTCTTTTATACGTCATAACGTATCAAATTAAAATCAAAATAAAATCACGTGACTCATTTTATGCGTCACAAGATGTGTTGCACTTTTAAGCGTGCCATCTATTAAGGTGCGTAGCCCAAGGAATTTCTTTTATAATATATTAGTTTGCCAAGTTTGGCAATACGGGATCATTGAATGTATTTAATCATGATATAGTGGGCAAAATATATAGTTTAGCCAATTTTAAAAGTTCGAAAAATCCTGATAAATTTCCTTTAATAAGTGTTACTCAGGAGTTTTGTACCTAATACCCTGTTATGTCATCATTACCTCAGATTTATAATATCGATGATGTTTACTTTCATGAAAGATATGTTTTATTTCATGTGATATTACATTAGGGTAAACATAGAACATAAGAGACAACGGAGGGGGGGGGGGGGGGATAAAAAGAACAACCTCACACTTCCTTCGACTTCATTAGACGAGCCAATGTAAATAAAACTGTCCCCGCCAGAATATCTTACAAACAAGGAAAGCATGCACAATAAGGATGTAAAACACAGAAATGCTCAGGTTAATATATTGATAAGTGAAGTGGGTGGGGTACTTAAAATTATACGCAGATGTACTGGATGACTTGTAACGGTCAGAATATCAAGATAATGATAATACAGGGTTACAGGCCAATACTTAGGGTAATACGTATTTACCTTTAATACATAAGAGCGGTTTCTTATATGTCTAATGTAACAATGTCTGAATTTATTAAATTTAATCAACAGTGTAGTGCTGCTACCGGAACATCACAACAAAAAGCAAACCTGGCTAAGAAAAGAAGCGCGCCTGTCTGTAGTCACTGCTGTAAAACCGACTTCTGTAATTTGAATTTTACCATGGACTTTGATCCTTCTTTCATAGGTGAGTATATGAGCACATTGCTTAACACAACATATTCACATACGTTTGATTGAATATTTAGCGTCATTTTTATGCCATCGAGGGCTAACAGACGATCAGTTAACCTAACCACTGTTTTCTGGGATTAACCAGTACTCGAGCACACCCCATCTCCGCAAGTAACTGATAACTTTCCCCACTTGAATCAGCTGTGGGAGACGAATGATAATGTGACACAATGTCATATATCGATCATCACGGAGACCGTTACCGAGCGGGGGATTCGAACTCACGACCCCTGGATTGATAGTCAGACGCGTAACCGACTGAGCTAATCGGGCCCGGCTATTCACACACGTTCTGATTATACATAAGTGATATAGTTGTTTATTACATAGTTTTGTCTGATGAATCATGACCTAACTATATTTCTTAATTGACTATAACTCTCAATTTACCAAATATGACAGCTCGGTACAATATGACATTGTTGGTGCCGTGTAGATAGCCGGTATAATATGACATTGTTGGTGCCGTGTAGATAGCCGTATGCTATGGCATATTCACGTTCTTTTCTTCATCTGGCTTCATTACACCGAAGTCCTGGCCCGACATGATGTGATATAAGTGACACGTTACGTCACGTGAAAAAAATTCGAGATCAGCTACCAAGTCGTTATATACATGTATGCACATGAACTGACACTGAAATAGTTGTTATATCATATCCAACTGTTTTAAACAAAATGTTAAGGTTATTTTACGGATGTCCATTAATCCATTTTCAAGATAAGAAGATAAGTTAATATACATACTATTCTTATCAGACTTTGTAAACAGTACATTATTATCTAGACAATTACAGTCACGTGTATGCTATTTATTGTACTTTTTGAATAACAATATGTTTTGATATTGCAAATATTGTCTTATTATATAATAAGATACCTATCCGATTTGGAAAATCAGGAGTGAGAGAGAGCATCATATTTTAATAATTTTGAATGAAACATTACAATGCTCAAGTCTGGCATAGCCATTAGAGTGCCTAAGTTCTGCAAATCTTATAAAATACACACGTTCGGCAAATCCGCATTATAATGGCTAAGTTCTGCAAATTCAATATAATGCATATGGTTCGGCAAACCCATTATAACGAACAATTTTGGCAAATCCATTTGAATAAAATAATTTCGGCAAATCCATTAAAATGCACAACTTCAGCAGACTCATTATACGGCAAACCTAACGTTATACACGTTATTATTCGGTAAGACCAATCGGTAAATTCAAAATAACACTCAATATCGTCAAACACATTCTAGTCCGCGGTGTTCTTCTCAGATTTTTTTACATCTGGTGTAAATTATTAAAACTCTACTATAATAGGAAGTCTCAGCTTTCGTTTTAGCTTTGTTTGTTTTGATTAAAAGCTATATTGTCTCTTATATACGCGATAAAGTTTATTTTTTATTTGATTTTGTTTTTAAAAAATCCCAAAAAGTTATATTCAAGCTCGTGATTAACTTTTTTTTCATGCATATATGGTATACGTTTTAATTAAATACTAGATGTAATGAATTAATTTTTGTTTTGTTTTTTTCATATTCCTTGTAAAACCTGAAATTTGACGTCAATTTCAAAGATAGATATGTTGTTGGAAGGTAATAACAAAATAACTGTACGGTAACTTGTAGTTTTTATTTCTGATAAATACATTTAACTTCAAACCTGAGAAGTTTTATACAAGTCTTTCCAAATAAACTAAGTAATTTATAAATGCTATTAAAGGCAATTTTTTACTAAATGTTAAATATTTATAAGGGAAAACGGTAAAAATCATCCGAATAATATTTGCTGCTAGGGGGACATTGTTAATGAAAAACTGCGTACT
Organism: Panopea generosa; assembly: GCA_029582155.1. Classification (NCBI taxonomy): domain Eukaryota; kingdom Metazoa; phylum Mollusca; class Bivalvia; order Adapedonta; family Hiatellidae; genus Panopea; species Panopea generosa. The sequence goes on from CM055905.1 coordinate 37,057,214, forward strand.
ACTTTTAAAAAAAAGCTAAAACGAAAGCTGATACTCCATAGTACAAGTGTATAGATTGTTTATATTTACGCCAGATGTAACTAAAAAATCGATAGGAATACCACGAACTACCTTAAATGCACACGTTTATGTTTTCAATTTTACAGGTTAATGGATGTATAGCATGCCAGGGAATTGTTCTTTATCAAGAAATATCAGTTCAGCATGTCCATGAAGATGAACATCGTTTATTGACCGGACATCTTCGTTATTTGATGTTTTTCTCTATTTATAAACTGTTACAAAATATGATGTCTCATAACACTTTATTATTCGCATAAAAGAACAAACGTTGCTGTTGTTGTTGTTAAAGAGACATAGCGGCATTTTTTACACAATTTCTCTTAACACTTATTCTGTATATTATATATTAATATGATGTAAACATGATATTAGAATAAACGAGTATGTGTGCAGACTATCCATTTCATTGCTTTTACATATGGCTGATAATATAAGTGGTCAAATATGACAGAAAAAAGAACAGATACTTACACACACGGACATTCCTGATCAACAGACTACGGCGAGCGCGTCTACCTACAATGAAAACTTTAAACACAATATCAAGGCCTCTGCCAAACCATTAAATTTGGTGTCAACCATGGTTTTACATGCAACACATCTGGACTGGACGGACAATTTACATATATAAACTGATAGCTTTATATGAGTAGGATCCAGTTAAGGATTCATGACTACTCACATGCTATATAAAGGACAGATTTAGAAACCCGTTGGATCATTTAGAAACAGTGAATTCATATGTATTTTGCTTCATTTCGGCTAGCTCTGTCGGTAGAGCATTCGCCCTTAAAACAAAAGGTTCCGGGTTCTAGCCCCGGATGCGCTTCATATTTTTTCTTGTCCTATTACGTAAGTGCTCAACGTATATATATATATATATATATATATATTCTGAGAAACATTCACGCGATTATCAGGTATCTATGGAATTCTATATTTGACAGGGAATACGTCACAGTGTGTACGTAATATGTTAGGAGAGAAATACATGTAGGCAGTCACGCGATCTTGATCAGTTGAGTATTTGCCCCATAAACGAAAGGTCCAGGGTTCGAAATCCGGACTGGCTACATATTTTTCCATCTTGTTTTGTTTATGTAAATGTATGTGGCAGGAATCGCGACTTTCTGTTTATCAGATGTGTCGTGTTCGGAGCATGTTCAAGACACCATCTCAGATCACTCCTGTCTGATTAAAACATTTTAGTTTGGTCTTTCACCTGAGATAACTTTTGATTAATAAGTAATAAACAAAATAATAAAGTCCTAATACAAATAATTGGTTGTCAGATGATAACTCTCTATATTATTATCAGCGCGGTGTAATCCAAACCTTTGAACGCCCAGCGCCATTGGCACTCTGCAGAGTTATGTTTTATTTTTTTATATACCTAAAACCTTTCCATAGCTAATGATGTCTTTATATTGCCACTGGCACCATGAAGAGTAATGTTGTTGTTTTTTATATACTTAACACATTTTCCCCTGCTTATGATGCCTTTATATTGCCATTGGCACCCTACCGAGTAATGTTTTATTTTTTTATATACCTAAAACCTTTCCCCTGCTAATGATGCCTTTATATTGCCACTGCAAGCGTAATACTTTTCAAATACAACGATAAGAACAGATTATTTTCACCTATCTCCCTGTCGTTGTCTGACCATGTTTTTTTTTTCCAAATTACCATATTATACAATAATAATATAGCGACTATATCGGTTTATACAAAATGTACATTGTAAAAGAAAAAAAATATATGTATATTACAGTATGCAAGATTACAACATAATGATTAAATAAATAATAAAGTTGAGTTTGTATTGGTTGGTCGAAGGCTCACTTCGTATTAAGATTTAGAATCATAAATACATACACATTTTTTTTTTTTAAAAAGAAGAACACCTGAATCAGTGATCATATATATAGATTATATATTTATTTGAAACAACGATAGTTATTTTATTCATATATGTAATCACCGTGAGACTTCAAACGACAATTACTTAATATATATTGTATTTTCTAGTAGTTCTTCACATTTTTCTCTCAGTTACAACACAGTTTGTTATGAAGTATAATGTTAGATATTTCGGTAAGTAATATTGTATTTTAATATCAAACGATATGAAAATTATAATTTCAAATATTGTACATAATTGTATTAAATAACATAATGAAATGGTTTTAGTCTTTATTGCGCTTGTACTTTAAACATTAAAGTAATGGCACTGGTGGGGATGGGCTTCATTGCTAAAATATGTGTATATATTAACATGTATATATACATACATGCATATTTTATATGAATACACATGTAGACACGCATATCTATCTTACAGAGTCATTAAAAACATTATAAATAATTCTCACTTCAGACATTGACAGTAAAATGAAGATACATATAAACACAAGTAGACTGTTGTTGAAATCACATATTCGGAATAAGCACTTTGTACAAATTCCACTGGGTCTCAAATTCGGTGGAAGTTAAATTAATTTTTGCAATATGGTATTCTGTATTGTATAGTTCCGTTATGTATTGTTTAATGTTTACTATATTGGGGATTCTTTTTTGTAATCTTTGATTAAATATGATTTTTTTTGCTGTGTACAGTATTTTGCTTAGAACAGTGTCAAAGTTATTATTTCAAAAAATAATATCATTGTCTTTCCAATTTGTTTAAATATGTTGCGGCTTGGTATTAATAAATTCCCTTAAAGCAATGAAAAATTGTTTAATAATCGCACAGTCTATAAAAATGTGTTTAATCATCTCCGTAGCATTACTACAAAAAGTACAGAGGTCCGTTTCAGTAATGTTCATTTTTAACAGAGAATTAGTTCATAGAATTCTATGGTTAACCATTGTAAGTTTGTATATTTTGTAATAAAAACGGGGAGTGCATAGAATTTAGAAAATTTCATACTGAAACGAATATTAAGTTCTTCTTCCGATTTATTTTTGAAGCAAATATGATTCGTTCAACTAAAATGCATTATATATTGAGCGACATCCTTTTTTGTCTCTCGTCATCATTGAGATAACATATGGTGACGAAGGATTTGGGCATTAACATTTAAACAGCTGAAATATAAAACTTGTATTATAACGTCTTAAAGCAGCCATTATACCTTCAAATTCTAAAAAGTTTAAATTTAAATCAAACCTATTTCAAAATTCAGTTAAAATCACCCTGTTCATTTATTAAATCATTTATTAATATTATTCCTTTTGAGACCCAGTTATGATAATTCACGCTGGAATTTCCGACCTTAACATTAGGGTTTAGCCACAGTGGAATAAAACAGAAATTATACCAATTTTCAGTTCAGGAGTAACTATTGTAGACAAAACCAGTTTATATTTAATCAAAACGTCTTTCAAGAACTGATTATCAATTTTATGTTAATTTCTATTAATAAAATCGGCACCATTGTTTGTAAACTTGGCCATAAATGGATATAATTCTTTAAAAATGATCAAGTAGCTCTAATTTGCTATTAACAGTTTTCTTATCCACGTAACTTTAAAAGAATACATAAAAAATATCTACATCAAGCATTTTAAGCCCACCGTTAGTGTATGACTGGCTTAGTACAGTACGTTTTATTTTGTCTGGTTCGCCATTCCATAAAAATCTGAAAATGTTAATTTTAGTTCTTTAATAATTTCATTGGGGTCGGGAAGAGATAAAATAAGATAATTAATTTTAGACGTTGCTTAACTTTTAATTACTGTAATTTTGCCTATTGGTGTTAAAATTCTTTTAGACCAGTTTATAAGAAGTTTTTTTATATCATGTATTCTGTCTTGGTAATTTGATGTGATCATAGTATTAAGATATATTTAAAAAATATATTCCTAATACCATTAATTATCATTTTTCATTGATCCAATCCATCCTTTTTTGTTTTATCAACATTCATATTAAGGCTGGAAATGTCAGCATAAAATTTTAAAACATTTAGGGCGTTTTGTAATGAATTTTCAGTCCCATCGAGGATAAGAGAAGTATCATCAGCATATTGAGAGATCAAACATTCTTTATCTCCTATTTGTATTCCTTTTATATCCGGATTACCTCGAAGCAGAACAGCAAGAATCTCCGCGCATAATATAAAATATATGGAGATAAAGGGTCTCCCTGTCTACATCACCTTTTCAAAAATAACCATTCTGACAACTGACCGTTTACAATTATACATGATTCTATGTTAGAGTAAAAAAAATTAACCCATTGTTTGACAGACGGACCAGAATTAAAGAAATCAAGGACTTCAAACAGAAAGGCTCAGTTAACAGAATCTAAGGCTTTTTCAAAATCTATTAAGAGTAGCATTCCTGGTATTTGTCTTTTTTCTACGTAAAACATGAGGTCATATAATATTCGAATATTTTCTCCGATATATCTTCCAGATAAAAAGCCTGTTTGGTCTTCATTTATAATAAAAGGTAAAACATTTTTCAATCTGTTTGCTATACTGGTTGATGCTTATTTATATGTTATGTTTAAAAGTGAAATCGGTCGCCAGTTCTTTAAGAATTGTTTGTCTTTATTTCCTTTTTTGAATGCATGTAATGACTCCTTGTCGTTGTGAAATAGACAACTCGCCCTTTCGACCGTTAAAGCCGTCAAAACCTGGACTCTTATTATAAGACAAATTTTTAAGACTTATTAACATTTCATCATTTGTAATAGGTCCTTCAAGTAAAAGATTAGAGTGTTCATAAAGCATAGGTATATTAAGATGAGAGAGTAAAACAGTCAAGTTTACCGGAGTGGAACCTCTATTAGAATATAGCTTTTGATAAAAGTCTTTGTTTCAGTTAATATATCTTGTTGTGTAGTAATAACGGTTCCATTATTTGAATTTAAGCTGACCATTTCTTGTGATAAAAAGGTTTTTATTTTCTAAATTACAAAAATATTTTGTCAATATTTCCCCTTCTGTAATCCATTTAACTTTTGATATTATCTTTTTCCCTTCCATTTTCTTTTGTCTTATATCCTGTAGTTCTTTTCATTTAGATTCAATAGTAATGTTATCTTGTAGTTGTTTTTTTTTTCAATTTTTATTTTTCTTCATAAAGCCTTAGTTCCCTCGTATTTTCCCTTTTTTTAATTAAAGATGAATAAGATATAGTTTTCCCTCGTATTTCAAAAAGAAGTACTTCTAAAAATAGTTGATCACTTATAATTAAATGCAAGTCTTTATTTATTAGTATATCATTTATATTGTTATGTGTTGATGTATTGCAGCTTAACTTTCTCTATTATTAATTTAATTTCATTTATATATATAACATCTTTTAAGAGAAAATTATTCATTTCCCTTTTATAAATTTTCCAACTTCCAATTTTAGAAGAATTAATGAATGGTCTGTTCTGTAGCTAGGTTTAATTTTTACTTCATCTAGATCTGTTATTAATGAATCTGAGATTAAAAAAAAAATCTAATCTTGACTTTTTATATGTATTCTTTTTGAACCATGTATATTCCCTATTCTCTACGTTTTGGTCACGCCAGCGGTCTACTAAATCGCATTCCTGTATTAAGTCAATTACTACATTTAGTTCATTAGGGTAATTTATGTTAACATATTCAAAACAATCACTGTTAGGGTATATAACCAAATAACAATCCCCATCTATAATGAATGGGTAATCTTTTGATAAAATAAAGTTCTTAATATGTGTATAAAAGAGAGGGATAGCATCTCTGTATAGAATTTAGTTATATCATCACAAATGAAATCCTTGAAGCGAAATCGAAAGTTGATGGATTTGTATGTGAACTTTTAAACTGATGTAGGTCAATTATACGAGCTATAGACTGCATGCCGTTTTCTTTTAACTATAATCTCATTAAGAACCTATTAAAACACAACGAAATGAGTAGTAATAGTATAAAATTTGAACAATTGTTTTTCCCATTTGATATCTTTGAAGCGAAATAAAAAATTCAAAGATTTCAATGGGAGAGCTTGAATTGCTGAAATTTATTTAAATTTCATATACGTTATATTGTTGTTTTTTTTAAACTGTGTTAACATGTGTACAACCAGTACAAAAACATGCACATCCCGTCTTTTGTATGCAATATATATATATATATATATATATACCTATACACTTATATTTATATATGCACATATCTAATAATGATTATTCAAAATAATATATATTTATATATTTTAGATTAAGAATTACATGTTCAATTATTAACATAAAATAGTGTTTGGTTTTATATAGCAAATCAAAAAGCAAATTACATTATAAATTGAAAACAAATTTATAGAATAGAAAACGTTGTGCATTGGCCATGTATCCTTACTAAATAGGACATATTCATTCATCATTAAAAAAAAGAATAGCCACACCTTTTATATTGCCACCGGTTTGTTATACTCAAGTATAGTAATTCAGACTTACTGGAAGATAAATTTGCAATTCATGTCTCTCTGAAATGTACTAAAGAGCTGAGTTTACCTAATATAACAAATTATGGTGATTCAATTCAGATTATAATTCATTATACTTAAAATAAATTACTGGTAGTGTAAATTTATAGATTAAGTCTAACAAAATGGTACAAATTGATATCTCATGACTTTAAACATGCTTATTTGTATACCACTCATTATCACAATACATTATCTGTTACAATTGAATATATATTATACTTTAATATGATTTCCAATATGACTATATGTATATCTTTCATTATTTCAAATCCCTTTATGTAAGTGGTATTAGTTGAGAAACAAACGACAAACACAACACTCAAAACTGAACCATACAGAAAGGCACAGAATCTGTTAGAATGATATATTATCAAAACATATATTTTGTTTTATCTAAAAAAATTTCCACATATTATTATAGCTACATGCAAACCGCAATGTCTTATAAAATCCAACATGGAAGTCAAATGTATACATCTTTGTCACCTTAAAAATATTGTATATGCAAGTCTATAGTTGTTTTGTATTTTAACGTATTTTTGGAAATTAATTATATATCTACCCCACACTTTTAAGACAAGGAGCAATTGAATTTATCTTACATAAAGGCCAATCTCTTTTTATAAATGTACATCACTCCTTTTTAAAAAACTGAGACATATGTATATACCAATAGATTCCAACTTGACTCAGCAGTGAGCGATTAGAGACGCCCTTTGTCATATTCTTAAGTAATCGATTACTTCCAACTAGACTCAGTGGTGGGAGATGAATGATAATGAGATATTATCAAATAACTGATAGCTTCCAACATGATTCAGCGGTGAGAGATGAATGAAAATGAGATATTCTCTAGTAACTGATGGCTTCCAACTTGACTCAGCGGTGAGAGATGAATGGCAATAAGATATTCTTAAGAAACCGATGACTTCCAACTTGACACAGCGGTGAGAGATAAATGATATTGAGATATTCACAAGTTACCGATAACTTCCAACTAGACTCAGCGGTGAGAGATGACTGATAATGAGATATTCTCAAGTAACTGATAGCTTCCAACTTGACCCAGCAGTGAAAGATGAATGGCAATAAGATATTCTTAAGAAACCGATGACTTCCAACTTGACTCAGCGGTGAGAGATAAATGATATTGAGATATTCACAAGTTACCGATAACTTTCAACTGAACTATCTTCTTTACCATGTAGTGTATTGAATACACTCCTACACATGTAGTTTCAACCAATATGTATTCCAGATGATTGATTCTAAATCATTTCTACGAGAGCTACTAATTGTCTTTTTAATGTACTTAATAACACCACCATCTTTAAAGCTATCTATACGTATTGGTTTATTGAATGCTGGAAATTCTTCATCACCTGACGCAACAGTGACATTACGCCAAGTTTCGGAGATTATATCAAACCCATATAGTTCAGTGTAAATTCCATCTGATTTACTTTTGATACTTTGAACATCATTATGAACAAGATGATATGAAATGTCCAATGCTTCCAAAATATCTGAAAATGATGAGGACGATAAAACCAAGAACTCAGTAACATCTGGGCCTATTTCCTTGGATTGGATGAATATCTTCATCTGTATATTGGGATATACAATCTCAGGGTGACATTGCGAATCGCTTTTAATGTATTAAAAAAAAAAGGTAAATTGTATAGACTAAAGAGTGGTAGATAGACAGTAAAACAATGAACTGCAGTAAGGCTGAAAATTTAAATCTAACATTGATCAACAATGTGCTTGTGTTTGAGATAAACCATGTAATTGTAGAGAGGTAAATTACAGAAAAAAACATTCTACCAGCGGAGAATCGATATTGTATGAATTCAGAACTTCTAAGTAAAATACTATCAAAACAACAAAAAATTATTCTATGAACAACATGGAAATGTTTGGCATGTAAAATTTTACAGGATGTTACTTATGATAAACATAATGAATTTAATGTATGTATGGATCGATGTTTGGATTAAACAATTTAATTGTACAACAATTTGATAAACAACAACATCCCGCAGTTACTTGGACAAGAAAACAATAAAAGAAATCCAACATAAAGTGATTTGCACAATATCAGTTGAGTTCAAAGGTATTTTCAACGTTTTCAAGAAAAGGATTTTACTTTAATGATTATAGACACTTTATGTCACATCGTAGTGAAAAGCAATAGATAAATGATACTTTAAAATTAGGTTTTTACAACCAATAGTACAAAATGAAAAAAACTAACAAAAAAAAACTACACACGCGTTGCACGTGAAACTAACACACACATGTAATAATAATAATAATTATCTCCATATATTCATCATACATTGAAAACGTGCATCTGAAAAGATAAAAAAAATGAGAGATGTTGTTATTTCAATTATATGTTGCATGTAATACCATACTATATAAGTCATAGTTCTGTTGAGTTGGTTAGTGGCATTATGTCTCTTTGATTTTAATTGTAGATAGGGCGCGTAGACCGTAGTCTGGTCTGGATTGATGTCTGGTTGTTCACAAATAATTATAATATATACATATATAATAATATAATAATATATATCATACATTGTGAACGTGTTTCTGAAAAGATCTAAAAAATCAGAAATTTGGTTGTTGTGATTTCAGTTACCAGTATCTCTTTATACATAAATAGATATATATGATTTCACTTTATCTTTATTATCCAACCGGTTTCTATGTATTTCCTTAATACATAATAGCGTATGAGTGTTTTTTTATGAGAGGCATCGGATCGACCGGGGGAGCGAGCCCGCAACCTCTGGCGTGGACGGCCAACACTCTATCCATTAGACTACCGCCACGCTTTAATTGAACTTTAGTGATGTATAAAACACATACTATATTAAACATATGATGTACAAAACACATAATATATGAAACATGTGATATAAAAAATCATAAAACATGTGATGTATAAAACACATACTATATTAAACATGTCGTATATTAAACACATTATGTATTAAACATGTGATGAATGAAACATGTGATGTATAAAACACATACAATATTAAACATGTGGTGTATTAAACATATTATGTATTAAACATGTGATGAATGAAACATGCGATGTATAAAACACATAATATATTAAACATGTGATATATTAAACATGTGGTGTATAAAACATGTGATGTATATAACTTCTGATGTATTAAACGTATGATGTATTAAACATGTCATGAAATACACTTGAACGTTATATTAGTTCAATACACATGTAAGTTGCAATCAACGTGATTTTGTAAGCCCATGGAGTTCAATACTGTAAGTCATGATAAATCGCTATCCATGAAATGTCGATGATGTCTTAAACAGTATGTTTATATAGGTAGTCTAACGTTGATTTTAAACACTGTATCGAAGTTTGAGCTTATATAGTCTACTAAAGTAATACACTGCTACAAACAATAATACGAACAGTGATTATCACTAATATGTGGCCAGATACAAGCTGTTTTGCTCTGTCTCTAAATCAAGTTTCAACTAAGCTCTGAGCTTTCTTCAGAATCGAGCAAGACTGCAGCGTCTATGGTAGAGTGTCCGCCTCGCTTGCGGAAAATCGTGGGCTAAAATCGAGCTAAATTACATAAAAATAATGTTGTCAAGTAATGCAAAAATCTAATAACTCATAAAATATAAGAAATTGCGTAGGCTAAACAAAATAATTAGTTGCGAACGTAGTTCTGATATGATTAGTCTTTTTTATGTTCATCGAATGCTGCTTCCCTCTTGGACATATATTTTATTATGGTTTAGTTAGCGAATTTTGCTATATTATTATATCTAATCAAAAATGAAGAAATAAAAGCCTTCATAATTAGATAGATCATTCTAAAAAGTATTAATTTGCTCACGGTAATCACAATAAATGTAGATTTTACCGGAATATATAATTAAGTTTATTTTTGTCTGAACCAATACATTATTTAAAAAAAATGAAACCTCATGATTCATTTTATACGTTACTGAATATCACTGTCGTGATCGTGATACGACATAGCTTTAGTCTTCATTGGTAGAACCAGAGCTCAACATCTGCGGATAATGCTTTGCTCATGAACACCACACATAGCCGTGGCGGGGAGGGGGATCGAAACCAGGACCCTCCGATACTCGGTCCATTAATCTACCAATGGACCGCTACACAATTATTCCAATCCACAAGTACTCAATCAGTACTAAAAAAACTAATAATGTAGATTAAGTACCTTTATGTTTTAACATGTGCTTCCGAAAACTGCTTTTCGATTTGAACGGAATGCCGCAGTCTATACAAAGTCTGTCAGCAGTAAATGAGCAATCCAATGCATGGAAACCGAAAACTATAATTGTATGTTATATAGCAGATATAATAAAACATACATTTTGCAATTGTCAACTATAGCCACTGTCATCCCCTAAGCATATACACAGCGGGGACTCTGCATAGATCAGGTAAAGTCTCTGCCCTGCACAGCACACATACAAACGCATGATTAATGTCATAATAAGCGTTTGATTCTGTTTTTCAATATAATGCTATCACTATGGTCTCAGTTCCAAAACTAGATCAAACTGTGATACTGATCAACAATTAGTTAGGCAAATTTTATTTTTGTTGATATCGCTGTCGCCATCTTAGTTGTCTATGCCGAAACACGGAAAAGCAGTGAATATGTTGCTCTGTTAACCGGGAAATCTATTTAAGTCTGACCTAGGCGTGTAGCCCAAGTTAGGAAATCCCTTTTCATTATATATTTAAGGCATGTTTAAATATATTTCCTTTTTTTTTTGCAAACAGTGGTCAGTGAGTATATATAGGTATAAAATATTAGAAAAAAAGGTGTTTAGCCAATTTTAAAAGGTTGAAAAATCCAGATAAATTCCCTTTAAATCAGCAGTAACGAATTAACTTCGTAAAAGTTCTTTATTGTTAAAATTAGTATTTCAAAAACTTATGAAATTTATCTTTAGAAATAATTAAATCGTAATGTCATAAGCCATTCGAGACACATTTGTAATTAAATTAAAACAGCACTATATCGTGACTGGATTTCATATTTACAGTAAACTCCTGAATAAAATTTAAATTTTGATTGGGGAAAACAATACACTCAACTAAAAATAAAAACCTTACCATTTTAACGTCGATTTTGTTAATTACTTTCAGTTTGTTATATAAAGAATATAATTATAAAATAAGTATATACAATGTAATAAGGTCTGCCAGTGGTCAAATTAGAACGCAGCCAACACAATATATTAACCAGTGGTTTTATTGAGTGTGTTTGTTAATAATAATGTATATAAAAACTCAAACACGCTTAATATTTTCGAGCTCCAGCAAGAGCCGTGTTTTATTTTCCAGCCGCATTCAACGAGCGCCGTGATAACATAACATGATTCAAATCAAAAAATACTTTTTTAAAGAAAGCACACAAGACTGGTTTTGTGAAAGTCATAATATGTTAAAAAGATTCGTTAGAAATAAAGAAAGTAACTTTTACTTAATACACAAAGTTTGGAAAAGCTCAATACAAATGAATCTAGTTTGACCAATTCAAAAACCATACCTTTTTGTTCCGCGTAGTAATCGTAGTTATTTACAAAAAGGGTACTATTCCGTTATCTACGATTGTATTTAGTTCTTTTAATTCGTGTCTATTGTTTTAAACAATGTATATTCTTCGCGTACATGTTGTAAATGTTTGTTTTAACTTTAAATATATTAAGATAGAGAAATTATTAATATACCAGTATTAATTACAATTAAACTTGGCATTTGTACCAACAGAAGAATAACCAAAGCGTCAATTTAAAGACGTCAAATAAGCATTTTCTGAAAAATAATAAGTTCATTTTATATTTACAATGCATTGTCAAATGAATATCTAATTGAACAGCATTATTACTTCTCCATCGTTGAACGTGGACAAAACAAACTATATATTAATAAAAAATGTATCCTGACAATGAATAAATATTACAACGCATCTTTTGAAAACATAATCTTTAAACATGTAAACATATATTTTAGTAGGCCTAGCTTTTATTTCATAAACATATTATACTATATATTAAATGCATCATCGTTACATTGTCGCGAATATATTTAAAGAGACAGACAGACAGACAAATAGATAGATTCTTTCTTGTAAAATCCTGACGATCACAAGATACAAGTACATGTAACAATAATAAATTTGAACATTAAGAAATACAACATCGGAATTTGCCAATGTAACGGATTATAGTACACGCCCATAACGCTGCATTGGTTGACATTTGTGACATCGCTATATATTGATATCCTCTCGATTACATCCATTAATTAACTACAGCGAGCGGTTGTTCTACGTGCCTTATTCGTAAGATGACAGAATTACTTGATAGCCAACACTAGGTCTCAAAAGACGCAACCGTATATTTGGCTGTTTTCAATCACCGTGAGTATTCTTATCATATTTGATTTTATTAAATCAATGAATTTCTATAGAGTTTCTTAATAATGGAACAACAGTTAATTTAGTGTTAGGGGACATGAGAGGTGTTGCACGTTGAACAAACTTAATAAAATCGAGTATATTATTTTAGTCTTTTGGTTGCGTTCTCCTCTCCCATTGTATCATGTTATCAGATATCAAAATAGTTAACCATCATAACATCGGTTGTATGTGCTGTCAAACAGTCCATGCTCAACTCGAAAACAAATGAACTCATTATAACAAAATAAATGTAAATGTCTTAAACTTTCTACTATAAATCTGCTTTATTCAAATTTCAGTATCAAATAGGCAAAGCAGCCCGTCACGTGTTCTTTAACCGTTAAAACATACACTTAAGCTTATAAATAACCAGATTTATTAACCGCACAGAATGTATGAAAAACACCAACAAGGAATCACGGTTAAACACCAGTTTTGGTTAATATCGTAGTTTTATAAAACCATAAACAGATCGAGAGCTGAACTCTTTATTTAGTGAATTATGATAATATGACCAATTTAACTGACATGAGAATTAAGCCTTTATCGATAGGCAATTCCTCATATAAACAGTTTCTATGTCAAACAAAAGCAATTCCATATGGTTCTGTAATCTCTATTTAAACAATATAAATACATTTTACAAATAAAATTATATTAAGTTGATCAAAGTATCAAAATACAAGAAAACAATTGGATTAACTATAGTTAGTGATTTAAACATAACAGAACTTAAGCATATGCGCATTTATACATTATCTATGTAAATTATAAAATATGCATCATCTTAAATAATGATATTTTCAATATAAATTGAAAATTATAATTGAAACAACGACTTGTCGGAATCCATATTTTTATGAAATTTAATGTACAGTTCATTTTCTTAATTAGCAAAACGTCAAAAACATATTCAAGGCAATATGCAATTATTATAAATCACGCATTACGGAAATTGATATTTGCCACTCCGCGAATAAATCAATTAATCTTTAAATTAATACAATTTTATACTTAAATAATCAATACAGCATAATGTTATGTATTTTTATTTTCGTAGTTTTATCCTGTAATAAATTAATCAATTTATTCATTCAATTGTTCGTTTTTATTTATTCATTCGATCCTTCATTCAATTGTTAATTTTTGTTTATTTATTGATGCATCTATTTAGTTTTATCAACCATATTTTTATATACAATACATATCAAAGGGTATATCGGTCCTTTTCAAAATTTTAAAATTGGCTACAAACATTTTTTCCCTATATGTCATGTCCGGGATTTCCTTAGTTACGCGCTCAGGTTTTCCCGCTTAAAATTTCAGCATATTTTGTGACGTATTACATGAGTTATGTGATTTCGTTTTGATTTCAATTTGATCCGTCAAACATATTTACACATTGTACAGTTTGTTTTATCTCCGGAAAAGTCCAAATGATGATGTAATGATCGGCAATCAGTTTTTAAGTGCAGTCATTTTTTAGAACGGGGATTTCGTTTCAAGTTTACCACTCCAATTGTTTTGATAAATACATGTGTAATATAGTTAATCAGTTTTTTTTTATTTTGACATCAGGTTATACCCTTTACTCCATAGATACGCGTTTTCCGCACCAATCACAGAAGGCTTTTGAAAAAAGTACAGAAAGAGTTCAGATTGATCGTAACGATCAATCTGAACACTTCCCGCACTGTTTTCCACTCTGTTAGTTAATATAAACATAATTCACCCAATAATTCAAAAGCATTCTATATAAGGTGTCCAAAGGCATCTAAATTAGAGGTGGTCAAAGACGTCTATATTAGATGTGTCGAAAGGTGTCTATATGAAGTAAATGGTTAAACCTAAACATAGGTTTCATTAAATAAATCACAAATACGATTACTGCACTTTATTATATCTATACCCAATATGAGACGTTTTAATCAAGGTCATAAAAATGAGGTGAGTGTGACTTTTCGCCCCCTTAACATTTAGTTTTTACAGTTAAATAATTTTGTTTTACTATCAAGGCCCCATTTTTCACGCCAATTTCCCGTTCAAGGACAGGGTACTGTCCAGTTGAGATAAGAAACATTATAAGCAACAAAAGTAATTGTATACAGGTTTAAAATTGTCCGAGATCTGCTGGTTATATAACCGCTGTGCAAGTATATTAATCTGCTGGCATTTCGCCAGTAGAGCTTAGAAATATATTGATGCTGTAATCTAGGCCAAAAATTTAGAGGAAAAAAGTCAAGTAATTTGAAATTGAAAGTTTATTCGGTTACTAGCTAATAAACCTACATTTCCCCCGTTTTTATGTCAAATAAAGACTAGTGATAGGACACATAGAAGTCAATAAAAAACAGAAGGCGGTATTCTCTTTACCATGTCAATGTTTCTAATTCGTCTTTTTTATTAAATGGAAAAAGAGCCATCAAACTATTTTTACAGCTTGTAGAGATTCCTTCGAGGCCAAAATGTATAATTATACATGATGATGTAATGTGCCTAATAATCTTGCATTGGTGTGATAAACCTGTGTATACAGACTGTATCAGGCAGGCAGTTTATGGACAGAAATGAATTCATTTACATGATAAAATCTGTTCTTTTTAAATATCTAACCACTAAGGTCGTAGGTTTGCCAGTTACTTGTGAAATGTGAATGTAAATGGAAGGTGGTACTACTCAGATTCATTCTGCGGTCTCCCACCACCAATAGAATTGGATATTCCATATGCAACTTAAGTAAACCACATTCTGTGTTGATAATAACTTAAATTTTGTCCTTTCATAAAATATAAAATGCATTTTCATGGAACATCTCTTATTGCAATCAGTTGTTAAAGGTTAGGTTATATTTTTTTTTAAAATAAGTTGAAATTCCTATTTGTTAAAGCGACATAACCTGTAAATAAAGATGTTTAATTTATATTTATGAAAAAGAAACATTTTAATGAATTTTCATTGTCTCCCATGGATTTATAACAGGTCCTGGAGATATATGTGAATAAATCGTGTTTTAAATTTATATTTACTGATAAGTAATTCTAATATGCAAATTACCTGCTTCTTGGACAGAAATTATTGTAAAATTTCCGATTTACTGGTATATACTTGGCCAATTACATCATCATTCAGTATTAGAACGGTCGCTACATAATTATGAGCAAATATATAAATATATAGATGGCCAAATATCTTTTCATTTTGTTTGAACCTACTTTTTATATGATTAGCCATTAACGGCCACTGTAGAACTAACTGGTTATGCCAATTTAAGTTCAATATTAAAGTTACAAACTGAATTTTAAGACAGGAGAAACACTTTGAATAGGTTTAGGTGAATATTCCAAAATTCTAATTAACAAATTATTTGTATTTTTTTGCTGTTCCAGTATTTCTAATAAATTGTCACTCTGTGTCCTTTTAATGATTAATTTCTGTCTCTTTAAGTGAAGCTATTCCTCTCCTTGATCCAAGATCTTCGGTGAAAAAGCACCAACAGTTAGAAAGAAAGATATGCAGTTAATATTATAAACAAGGCAGTTGATCTTCAAGATGCCAGAGTAATCAACTTCTCATAACTCAATAAAGTTAAAGTTAGTGTTACAGTATCAAGATTTTATATACAAATATGCATAATCATCCCCTATTGAACTTTGATTAAACTACATATAGAAAAAAAACCCAAAGGAATCATCTTTTAACAAGAGTTGTCGCAGAAAAGTGTTACCTCTGCTATTCTAGCCTTGACCCCGGAACAGTATTTATTATGTACCATCGGATCAAGGTTCTAGGTACATTCTGCATATTCATTTGTTGATGTGAACTTTTTAATATTTATGTTAATTTGTTGTTTTTATAGAATGAACCTGGAATCTTCCTGCCTGTTGGCCAATTACGCAATAAAACCGCATTCATTCATTCATTCATTCATTTATTTGTGTACATGAAAACAAATTAGTGTATATGTATGAAAACATGCACATTTTTGTTTCAGTCAGTTCATTAACTTCATTAAGTTCCGGGTTGAGAGAATGTTAAATGTAAAAATAGTGTGAAACAATGCAAATTTGATATTTTATTACCATTTTAGCCTAATGTTAAGTATTGAAATATGTATAAATAATTTTCTCCCCACAATGGTTTTCAACTGAACTCTCTTTATCTAATCTTGCTCAGGTGAGCTAAATATATTGCATGGTGCTTCAATTTCGTACACACATTTGCTAGTGGCATTTATAAACTTGCTGATTAATTTCAGAGTTATTACCCTTTTAGTAAAATAATGAGGAACCATGACCTCTTTTTATCTACCAATGCATACCATACATACATATTGCATAGCTTGGGTTACTTATATAATCATGTACCTTGAAAAAAAAAGTCACCACCGTCGATTATTCCGTCAATTACAGATACTGGAAGGAAGCTTATAACCTGAAAAATCAGGTAAATTTATTCAGAGATAGTCAGTAGTTAGATTTGCTTATGAACTGATAATACTTTTTTATATACATTCAGAATATAGATAAAACATATCTTTTTCTCCAAGTCCTTTAACGGTGAAGGTGCAGGTCCCCCTCTAGTATGTCTGCTTTCCTTTCGGAATACTTGGGCCTTTCGTTCTGTGCTAGACTGTAATATTCAATAAACATGAGTTATTAAAACTGTATTTTATCATGTCATTCAGCTGATTCTTTTGCCTGATAATTTAATCTGGCAACACAACACCAAGTCATTGACAACATAGCTTATACAAATTGAAGGGATTGTTCTCCTTTAATAAAATCACAATAAAATGACATGCAAGTCGTCGTCATTTTTCTTAGCCTTGCAAGGTAAACACTGGTGTTCTAGTCTCTGTATCAAAGCATATTGCCAGGTGGATACCGGTGTTCTAGTCTCTGTATCAAAGCATATTGCCAGGTGGATACCGGTGTGATAGTCTCTGTATCAAAGCATATAGCCAGGTGGACACCTGTGTGATAGTCTCTGTATCAAAGCATATAGCCAGGTGGACACCGGTGAGATAAGCTTTGCAAGATAAACACTGGTGTAATAGTCTCTGTATCAAAGCATATTGCCAGGTGGATACCGGTAAGATATTCTCTGTATCAAAGCATATAGCCAGGTGGACACCGGTGAGATATTCTATGTATCAAAGCATATTTTTACAAGGCATGAATAATAAATTCCAACAGTCACTACATGTGAAGATACTATGAAGGATAAAACTACTTTTAAGAATCTTTCTGAGAATCACAAGTCATATTCTGTTTTTTATATAAATAGATTTGCTATGCATATGTGTTACCTTTAAATCTGTCTTTTTTTTTAGTTCCTCCTTCGTTCTGTTGCCACAGCCAACATTATTGAGAAAGAAAATAAATACCGAGAAATATTTAATTAATTTGTAAATAAAAACAATAAACGAGTTTGTTTACATACATAAATGCTAATGTTGTAAGACGTTATAAAAACAATACCCCCATTTGTAAATATTATTTCCATATTTAATTATTAAAACTTACGTCAAATGAAATAAATGGAGTGTTGACTGTAAATTACTGTTTCCCAAATGACCTTTCAAAATCTTCACGACTCGCAAAAATAAATAAAAGAGTACATTAGGTTAAATATTTTATTTACTTATGTTGCCTTGAACTTCGGTCAATTTAAAACAAAACATTTGACACCTTTTTTACTAACCATCGGACCGGTATATAAATAAGTTCGACATTAACTGGAATATCAAAGCCGTCTAGGACTTAACAGTTTCCCTATACTCAAGTAACATATTGACTTAAACATAAAACTAACAAATGTTTATCAAATACTTAGTAATTGTTTGAAACGCTAAGATAAAACATAAGATTCCTTATCAGAATAAACCAAAAATATCAAAAAAAAATAGTATCCTTATCCTACAAATGTCTATTCACAAAAAAAACAAGGAATGAAACAGGTCTAGTACGAATAAACTGGGAACAAATAACGTATATTGAAGTATGATCTCAAGCATTAACTATCGATCTATTCAACATGGGAAATTGACAGTTAACAGTCATGATTAAGAAATACTTAAACATAATGTGGTATCTAAAAACAAGGATGTTCAATAGTGCTATGACGAAACGGTCGACGTTTGCAAACATTTTCATTATAAAGAGTATCTAGGCAAGGGAGACAATCCCAGTTTTGAAACGTTTATAATACGAAGGGTCAAAACAAGAAAGAAGAATGGGTAAAAAAGTTATGTAAAATTGGGTAGAAAAAAAAAGTAAAATGAAATAAAATATCAGATTGTATTCACTGATTGTATTTGTCTCTGAAGTGAAACAGTACACACACCGTTCGTTTAGTCTTATCTCCTTGACTCAAACAAACTACG
Organism: Panopea generosa; assembly: GCA_029582155.1. Classification (NCBI taxonomy): domain Eukaryota; kingdom Metazoa; phylum Mollusca; class Bivalvia; order Adapedonta; family Hiatellidae; genus Panopea; species Panopea generosa. The sequence continues at coordinate 37,076,639 of CM055905.1, forward strand.
ACATGACTTAATATTAATATTTGTCTAAATATTGCGTCTCGGAAAATAAACATTCAAACTTGATCTAAACTCACTTTTCGGTACATTCTTCCCAAAAGTTTGCTTTTTGGGCAGTCGTCACAGACGAAGCTTTGCACTTATCACAGTGCTGGTCGACTAGGAACTGAAACTCCTCGCTCGACCAATTGGATCTTTGATTTTTTGTTTATCTGTCGTCTGTCAGAACTGATTTTTACCTCCACGCTAAAGAACTTCGAAATCGTCGGGTTTACGCGTTATTATCATGTCGTACGTAAAATAAGCTTACTATCATTTTTAGACTTACGTTATTGTTTGTAAGACGGACGTAAGTTTTATGTTAAGATATTGTAACTTAAAAAAGTTTACGATAAAAATTATCTCAGCTTACGATATTTATTAAGACACTCGCCTAGCCTAGTCAGATTTCATTGATAAAATTTCAATGTTCCCATAAGATCTGTTCAAAACTCTTAACATGACACGCAACTCGATGTTCACTGTATTTGAACAAAAACATTCTTTTAATTTCAGAAAACTGCTTCAAAATGAGAGTGTTCCGATGGTATAACCTCGTGTATATTTTATTAATGTCATTGCTATTGAAGGAGGTGACATCAGAAGACGGTTCTGTTCTTTTCGAGGATATTTATGGAGCTGTGATCGACAGTTATGATGTAAATGTTCCTTTTAAGAAAACATGTATATTATATTGAACTTATTTTGTCCTCAGCTCTTAGCGACGAGCTGTAACGTGAATAAGGAAACAATGGGCCGTTTACCAATAATATCAAATACATCTTCTGATGTAATAAACATTGCACGTGAATTCGCAAAAAAGAACGCGCATTATCTAAATGGTTGTTGCGGCAAATGCTCCTGTGGAGACACGTGTTTTATGTACGGTAACTGTTGTTATTCGAACATGTCTCAACATGAACTTGATAACTCAAATCTTCATCAACCCAAGTCACGTTGTGTTCCAGCGAGTATTAAAAAAAACATATTCAAAATTCGTACTTCATGGTATCGACTTGCTTGAATGAAACCGTTGATATCGATGTCGTAACCAGATGTCTTGAACCGATTGTTACAATTCCAGATGAAGCGATACCGGTTGTGTCTAATACGACAAAAATAGTATATTTGAATCGCTTTTGCGCTCTTTGTAATCACGAGAACGACACCGTGCGTTGGGAAGCAACGATTAAATTTGACAATCCAAATGCTGTATTAGGACAACTTGAAATTCCAGACGCAATTTCCGATATTTTCCAAGTAGTCACGAAAGTAAGAGCTGACATAGAGTTTATTCCACCAGCACAATTTAATTTGTCTTATGAGGATTACGGCTGTGTATCAGAAACATCTATGAGTTATAAGCACTGTAATACTTCCGGTACACAAATCAACATATCGGGAAATGAAATCATGAATCGCCCATGTTCGAGTATTAAGGTTCCGTTTACTACTACTTTCCTAGGGAGAATCTTCCCCAATGTTACCTCTGTAATAACAAAATTATTGCCTTAAGAAAACACACGCCCTGTAATGGCTTTGATATGCGTAGAGAGGCTTCTGCATTATCAGGGTTGCTAAGACATACGGAAAGAGAGGTTGACGTTGCGACTGAGAACAAGAATCAAGCAAACTCTGGCAACGAGAGGAGCAACAAATGTACCTGTCAGGAAATATTCGACAAGAAACAAGTAAGTATGCACAACCTAAATGTTTACTGAAAGTCTGTTACCGCTCATGCCATTGTACATGGTCAATATAGACACGTAACTCTAAATAATCAGATCAGACTACGGCGAGCGCGACCAGCCACGCTGCGAACCAAGGACACACGAACATAGAGTCAACAAACTCAATAAAATAGGTTTTAACCGTAACATGTATACAATAGTCTAATACGTCATATATAGGGATAATATACAGTCCCATTTTAAGCAAAATTAACCGGTATTAAGCAACAACCTGTCTTAATAGGCCATTTTTGCTCCTTCCCTTGACTGACTGCTTAAGACAGGGTTGACTGTACATAGATTAACTGATTGTTTTATATGACTAATGTTGTTGTTGTATTGTGTTTAGTGTCGCTTTCAACACTTTTTCAGTCATATTGCGACGGTGTCTACTTGAGTATATGACTAAGGTTCAGTCAATAATACATAACTACTCAAGCATTAAATAAAACACAGACATACCATGAAGCCTAGTTGGATCATGTCAATAATACATAACTACTCAAGCATTGAATAAAACACAGACATACCATCAAACCTAGTTGGATCATGTGAATAATACATAACTACTCAAGCATTGAATAAAACACAGACATACCATCAAACCTAGTTGGATCATGTCAATAATACATAACTACTCAAGCATTGAATAAAACACAGACATACCATCAAACCTAGTTGGATCCAGTCAATAATACATAACTACTCAAGCATTGAATAAATGACAGACATACAATGAAGCCTAGTTGGATCATGAAGATAAAGTGCAATAAGAAAAAATCGCAACATTGATATTTCCGTTTTGGCTATCATTTTAGATGCACGTTCATGAGATATATATATAGAAGATAATTATTTGTGAATGACCAGACATAAATGTACAGACCAGACTACGGCGAGCGCGCCTAGTTACAATACAAACCATTATCTAGGTAAACAATGTAACTTACTAATATCATAAGCATATTTCATAACAAGATCAGAAAAAAATGTATGGTAGATCTACATAATCAATAATATCACAAACGAGATTTTTTATCGTCATTTTTAAATGTAGCATGCCGTAATGAGTAACCCTGTCATCGAGCTATAAAATGTACAGTAGGAAAAGCACATTGACTTGTTTAATATATCAACTGATAGCAAAAAAGTAATCTTTTCCCGTCTAAAATTTATTATATATATACTATATTACCCTTACCTTTTTTTGTTTGCTTTTTGCGAACGTTGCCAATTTTCAAAGAAAATAACATGTTGCACTATTTTTTTCGAATAATAAAAGGTATCATAGAAAAGGTGTATTAAATTACTTAGTATATTTTCTGCAGTATCACGTGCAGAACAACCTAATTTTAGAAGAGTCAATTGATTATCAGCATCAATCGACAAGTTCTCTTCCACAAGTCAGATCAGTCAGTGACACTACATACTATTGTACTACAACTGGGTGACCCTATTTCGCATTGCACCCTCATTTTCGTATACGCCGGAAGTTGGGCTCTTGTATTGTGTTCAATATATAAAATATGTATACTGCTATAAAATAATTGTTAATAGCAATTGAACATGAAAACTAAATATTATAGAAATCTCTATCTTTTTTTAAATATGTTGATTTAAATAGTATAAAACGTTTATTTTCATTTTTATTTAACTTTGACATCTTTAATAGCTGTTTTAGTCCAATTACGCGGTAAATTGTATGTTTGGTGATGCTTGTCATTAGAATGGGTATCAGATAGTATTATGTGAGAGTTTAGGTAAACTTTATCTATAAACTATATTTAAATATAATGACCGACGACATTACATTATCAATAAACACACGCGACCTTAAACATTGTGTATCTCAGACGATTTCTTCGTAAAACTGTCACCAAAATCATGAACGGCAGCCATACTTGGCTCATTACTAAATGTATCTCTTGTCGAAAAATCTGAGTTTTTGTAATTTTGATGTTCATCTTTCTCAAAGCAAACGTTTCAGATAATCAAGACTCGGAAGGAATTCCAGAGTTACGGATATATCCGAAGTTATCTGCTTTTTGCCGATTTCTTTAAACACGGATTATCTTAAAGGGGAACGCAACCCTGTATATAAAACAGGATAATATGAATAGCTATGAGTTCAGCTTTCTATTAATAGTATTATTATGCATAAATTCGAGTCCATAAAGATATATCAGCTCGTTTTGTAACGGTCATTTTCGCACATCGACTTTGTGGTGGAAGTCGCCATATTGGATACCTGCGTGACGTCATAACTGCACTTCCGGTTTAAAACATAATTGATTTATACGCTACAGCAGATATAGAAACGTGCAATTATAGTCACCGGCAAAAGTACTCGCAAGAATAATAAAATGGATTTTAGTAACGGAGAAGGACTTGAACTTTGAACCAGAATTTTCAGAAGGAGAGTTTAATGAATTAGAAGACGAGAGAAATAGTGGGACGGCACAGTTGTTCACACATGTGAAAGATTTTTGCAGCTGCGAAAACTGTGTAATGATGCTTTCGTCTGACGAAAATACGTGCTGCAGATGGAATAAACACACTATTCGAAATTTAGAAGATTTAGAATGTATCACAGAAATAATACAGAGATGTCACAGCAATGTCTTATGAAGTTTTCACCCAAAAAGATGATAACTGTTAAACAGTCACACCGATCATGAACCAGAGATCAAACCCGAAACCTTCCAATCACGACTCTGACATCTTATCATGTAGCCTGACATTGATAATTGAATTTTTCAAAATAGTAAAATTACCCTTACCTTGATAAAAAAAAGTAATTCTTGCCGTCAGTGTTGATGTAGATCCAGGCGAGCCTGAACATTCATGCTGTACTATCAGGGTATATACTGTTTGCTACTCAGTCAATACATTATCAAAAAAAAAAAACACTAATAAGACCAGGAATGGAATTTAAGGGAAAATGTTTTGTTACATATATTTACCTGTCTAAGAGAGAATAAGAAATAATATTATATCTCTTTTCTTATCGTGTTTAGCTGGTGCGGCCATTGTTGCGTACTGAGAAATGGCTGATAAAATTTTGATTTCATATCCTTTTAAGTAAATTTAGATGAAGCTTGAATGAGTTTTTTTTTTTGTGTTGTTTTACATAACTGGCACTGTCTTTTGGTTATTCAAATGGTGTTACTACCCAATTTGATATATGATGATTATCTATTCTACCAGTTCTCTGAACATATATGAATGTGTCTCCTTATAGGGAGTGTCATATGGAATATAATGTCTACAGGCATATTGCACAAAGTGTATGTTACTGTCCAGCTACTGGCACCCTGCTGAGCTTTCATAATTCACCAACACCACATTCACACCTTGTGGTAATGAGAAATACCCTGCCACATTGTGCATATTGTACCCTAATAAGCGCAACTACCCCAGGGTTTATGACAGGATGTTATATCACATAGTATTATGCCTTATTACTTATTTAAACATTTTCAGTTAATTAGGGTTTCAATATCAATGCAAACTTACAAGTAAAAAAATTGGGTTATATGATTTTATGAATATTTTTCATAAATTGTATACCAGAACACTATTTTAACAGTAAAAAAAACTTTTCATATATTAATGAATAAATAAAGGAACAAAGGTTTTACTTCATCTTTTTTCATTTCGAAGAAGAGGTAGTTCAAATGTCTATTCAAGAACAATGACCTAGTTGACTGTGAAAAAGCCATATATCAATAAACTAAATTGCCTATTGATTATAAAATTAATAAAATGAGTTTATGAACAATTAATGGTTGACTGAATATTTAGCATCATTTTTTGCCATCGAGGGTTTACTGTACAGATGTTCAGTTAACCTAACCACTGTTTCCTGCAAAAGTTAACCAGTACTCGAGCACACCCAACAACCGCAAGTAACCTATAATTTTTCCACTCGAATCAGCAGTGAGAGACACATGATATTGAGACACAATGTTGTATGTCAGTCATCACAGAGACTGTCGCCGGGTGGAGATTCGAACTCGAGACACCTGGATTGATAGTTAGACACGTAACTGATTGAGCTAATCGGGCCTGTCACAATTAATTGGCCTTAATTTGTATTTTAATAATAACTTTTAGATACCATGTCGTTTTCACACCTTATGTTTTGGCATTAACCTCTTGTTTTTATTGTTAATTGGATTATCACACCTGTTTAAACAGCCTGCAATTATAAGATTGTGAAAGTTTGCTATATCAATTTCGCAATATTTTGGAAGAGTATATAAAGTTACAAATTAAATTTCAGAAATCAGCTGAGCTATATGTTATAAGCACATTTAAAAGAGCTTCCCTCTGGATAATATACACTAAGTTTATATGTATGTCGCATATGGTCATCTTCCTACTGAAATCATCAGAAATTGTATCCTTGGGTAGTAAGTAGTACGCCAAGGCATTGGTACGCTTCATTCTGCAATCTTAAGTCCTACCCCAAAGTATAAAGGCGTTTTGCGCGTGATGTCACCAGAAGCTTGACACTGAGGCAATGTGAAATCACATATTAGGAAAACTAAAAACAACGCTGCCCTCAAAACATATCGCATTATTCCACTTACTTATTCCGCTGAAGAAAACAATGTTTATGGTTAAGTCCTTCAATTCAGAATAGTTTTTGCGTTTAATTGTCTTCCTTCGATGTTCACTAATGAACTGTATATCTATCTATCAATTGTTTACGTGAATTAGTGCATATACAAAAGAGTATCAGTAGAGAGCAGTCACTAACAACACAATAATTTTTTTTCGCGAGAACTAGAACGGAAGTGCAGCTATGACGTCACCGAAAACCTCCAACATAAAAGAGCTTTAAAATGGCGACTCCATGATATATAGGAAACGCTTGAAATCATGATATTTAATATCGTTTTTCTCACTTGATAAATTTCGTTCAATTAAAATTTGTTGATTTTTGTGTTAGTTACATGTTTATTTAACGATAAATGGCCATTTATATTCTGACATGCGGTACCATTTAAGAAACCCGTTTTAAAACGGATTATATAATAATAGGATTTAAACATTTCTTTAAAAAATGTTTCTTATTTATATAAGTTATATTATTGCTTGTTTCTTCTTTGTTCAAGTCACAATGCCGACACGTGTATTGTCCTTACCTGAAAAGATACGCCAGATGTTCGTGTATTAGATACATCGAAAATGTAGAGGGTTTAACAGTAAATGCTTTCCTTGAAATACGGCCAATATCGAAATATGATCTACCAAAGAAATGGGAAGATGTGAAATCAGCAGTAAATAAACGGTTTCGAAAAATAGGTACGTTCAACATAAAACACTACGCCGTGTTTCAAGGCAGTGACCGTTCTGGTGATTTTTTCTATTTTGTATCATCGGTTTCACCAAAGTCTGGATTTGATGGTATGGAAACTTTGGACGATGTTTATACTCAATTAAGAAATGGTCTACCACTTTCCATTGACGGAATAGCATTTGAGTTATCACTTTGAGAAATGTTCGAATTGAAAGTGGACAAGTCCAGCCAATTTAATTTGTCTGAAAACGAAAATATGTTTACAAGTAAGCGACATTTCGCCGTTAGTGACAGTTCAATGCATTACAAATTTTATTTCACTACTACTTTGAGTCGGTTATTGTTCTGTAGACAAATACTCTTAACTGACGAGGAAACTGAGGTATTTAATAATTCAACCGATTTAACAAAGAATGGAATAACAACAAAAATCGGAAACGTCTATTATTCCAAAGGCAAAACTGGTGTAAAAATCTGTCTTGAAGATTACGTTGAGCTTTTTCAAGAGCCCAAAAATGATGTACTACCATTTCACAATGTTGGGAAAGTTCATCTGTTCCTATGTGTTATAGCCTCTAATTATGTGGCCCATAACATGTTTGAAACATACCAAACAGTTTCTGAATGACATTAAAAACGGACATTTTAACATTTTGAAATATCTTTCAGGTTGAGAATGTAAAATTTGTCCTAGAACATTTTTGATGTATTTATGTTGCTCGCCTCTGTGTTAGTGAGAATTGCAAGTGCCTTTAAACAGTCAGATGTGTATTTGACAGTCGTCATTAACGTTGTGTAATAGAAATATCTGACTTTCAAAAAATTTACGGAGAAATATATATTGTGATGAAACAAAAACGATAACAATTGCATAACATTGATTGGATCATAGGTGGCGAAAAAAGGCTAGTTTGGCGCTTTCGATTGTTGACAAAATACATTACTTCTCATATCACACAAACATGTGTCTCATCGTGTGCTATTTGAATTATTTGTTTCTTCATTTGAATTATGAATGGAAATGAAGATTGGGATTTTCCAAGAACATCGATTATTATTGAATGGCATTCTACGCTTAAACCAAATAAACTTGAGTATAACTGTGTTATACCCGATTAACATGTTAATACGACCGCGCGTGTAAAAGGAAAGTCTGCCAGGACTACTTTTATTGACACCGTCTCGTTTTATGAAGTGAAAGCATAATTTTATGTAATCTTTAAAATGGACAAAGCTCCCCTGAGCGGGTTCGTTACATAGCAATGAGATTTGAGCACATTTGAGTGCGTTAATTAGTAAATTGCTTCAGTGAAAGCTGAATGATGTTACAGTTTGGTAAACGTTAATAGCTTTGAATTGTGGGACAGGCATCAACATCCCTGCAGTTTCATTTGGGATAAATATACCTGATCCGGGAGATATCAGGTACTGGGATAGACTAATCGAGGAGTGCGGTTAAGAGCCACGGTTAACTGTAGTAACGGTCCTTCTAGACCTCTCGCTTGAGACAATTATATAGCAGTGACGTACGAGTACGTTGATTGGTCAGTTGTTTCAGAGGAAGTTGAAATACCTCACAGTAGGTAAAACCCAATATATTGCCATGAATTGTGTTACAGGCAGGAAACTTCTAAATTTTACATTAGGATAACATACCTGAATCGGGAGATGCCCGGTTCTGGGATAGAATAGAGCGAAACGGTAAACCAGATGTCAGGTACTGCGAATGACTTGAAGGTAAACTGTAAACCAGATGTCGGGTACTGGGATAGATTAGAGGCAAACGGTAAACCAGATGTCAGGTACTGGGATAGACTAGAGGTAAACGTTAAACCAGATGTCGGGTACTGGGATAGACTAAAGGCAAACGGTATACCTGATGTCGGGTACTGTGATAGACTAGAGGCAAACGTTAAACCAGATGTCAGGTACTGGGATAGACTAGAGGCAAACATTAAACCAGATGTCAGGTACTAGGATAGACTAGAGGCAAACGGTATACCAGATGTCGGGAACTGGGATAGACTAGAGGCAAACGGTATACCAGATGTCAGGTACTGGGATAGACTAGAGGCAAACGGTATTCCAGATGTCAGGTATGGGATAGACTAGAGGCAAACGGTATACCAGATGTTGGGTACTAGGATAGACTAGAGGAAAACGGTATACCAGATGTCGGGTACTGGGATAGACTAGAGGCAAACGGTATTCTAGATGTCAGGTATGGGATAGACTAGAGGCAAACGGTATACAAGATGTCGGGTACTAGGATAGACTAGAGGAAAACGGTATACCAGATGTCAGGTACTGGGATAGACTAGAGGCAAACGGTATTCCAGATGTCAGGTATAGGATAGACTAGAGGCAAACGGTATACAAGATGTTGGGTACTAGGATAGACTAAAGGCAAACGGTAAACCAGATGTCGGGTACTGGGATAGACTAAAGGCAAACGGTATACCAGATGTCGGGTACTGGGATAGACTAGAGGCAAACGGTATACCAGATGTCAGGTACTGGGATAGACTAGAGGCAAACGGTATACAAGATGTTGGGTACTAGGATAGACTAGAGGAAAACGGTATACTAGATATCAGGTACTGGGATAGACTAGAGGCAAACGGTAAACCAGATGTCAGGTACTGGGATAGACTAGAGGCAAACGGTATACCAGATGTCGGGTACTGGGATAGACTAGAGGCAAACGGTAAACCATATGTCAGGTACTGGGATAGACTAGAGGCAAACGGTAAACCAGATGTCGGGTAATGGGATAGACTAGAGGAAAACGGTATACCAGATGTCGGGTACTGGGATAGACTAGAGGCAAACGGTATTCCAGATGTCAGGTATGGGATAGTCTAGAGGCAAACGGTATACAAGATGTTGGGTACTAGGATAGACTAGAGGAAAACGGTATACCAGATGTAGGGTACTGCGATAGACTAGAGGCAAACGGTATTCCAGATGTCAGGTATGTGATAGACTAGAGGCAAACGGTATACAAGATGTTAGTAACTGGGATAGACTAGAGGCAAACAGTACACCAGATGTCAGGTACTGGGATATACTAGAGGCAAACGGTAAACCAGATGTCAAATATGGGATAGACTCGAGGCAAACGGTAAACCAGATGTCAGATACTGGGATAAACTAGAGGCAAACGGTAAACCAGATGTCAGATACTGGGATAAACTTAATGGCAAACGGTGAACCAGATGTCAGATCTCCAGTGATAATGACTCCTGTCAGGTACTAGGAAAGACTAGAGGCAAACGGTATACCAGATGTCGGGTACTGGGATAGACTAGAGGCAAACGGTAAACCAGATGTCAGGTACTAGGATAGACTAGAGGCAAATGGTAAGCCTGATGTCAAGTACTGGGATAAAATAGAGGAAAACGGTAAACCAGATGTAAGGTACTGGGATAGACTAGAGGCAAACGGTAAATCAGATTTCAGGTACTAGAATAAACTAGAGGCAAACGGTAAACCAGATATCAGATCTCCAGTGATAATTACTCATGTCTGGTACTGGGATAGACTATAGGCAAATGGTAAACCAGATGTCAGATCTCCAGTAATAATTACGCCTGTCAGGTACTTGGATAGACTAGAGGCAAACAGTAAACCAGATGTCGTTACTGTGATAAACTAGAGGCAAACGGTAAACCAGATGTCAGGTACTGGGATAAACTAGAGGCAAGCGTTAAACCATATGACAGGTGTTGGGATAGACTAGAGGCAAACGGTAAACCAGATGTCAGGTGTTTTGGGATAAACAAGAGGCAAACGGTAAACCATATGTCAGGTACTGGGATAAACTAGAGGCAAAGGTAAACCATATGTCAGGTACCGGGATAGACAAGAGGCAAACGGTAAACCAGATGTCAGGTACTGGGATAAACTAGAGGCAAACGGTAAACCATATATCAGGTGCTGGGATAGACAGAGGCAAACGGTGGACAAGATTTAAGCTCTCCAGTGATATTGACCGTTTTCAGGCGGTGACTCCTGTCGTAGTGTCATCTCATTGTACATGTATATGTATTGTAGTTATTATGTTTTTCTATGTATTGATAGTGTCTGAAGTGTATTTATTTTACTGACCATCCCAAGGCGGATACACATGTTGACACTTCTGTATATAGTGTACACGTGGTTATTTCGTATATTGGTAATGTTTATGCTGCGTTGGTTTCTGTATCATTTGATCGCTCAATGTGAGCCATGGTTTCACCCGGGTGTTCGTAGCCCTTACGTGAATTGTTCTGCTTTGTCGCCGGTATTTTACTGGAAAGTCACCAAATTTACACAGTAGATGTAAAACAAAAAAAACTCGAACACGTTCTTGAATTGACACAATCCGATAATTAAGATCAGAGTTAAACAGAAATCACTCTATTTGATTGTATGTGCACTGTACTCGTAGTATTCGTATTTGTTTCCTTCCTTGATCCTCAATAACTTGCAGAATAGTTATATAATCAATATCTCGAATACATTTTCGTGACTCGGCCAATTTTGATAATGTCGGAGTTATGGACCTTGAACCTTCAAATATTGCACTATTTCACATTGTGTGTACTCTAGCAATCGTAGTTTACAGTTGATTATCACCAAATTTCTAAAATAGTTATATCAAATCTTGATTTGTATGTTACAAAAAATAGCAACGTCAATAATTTGATGAAAAATTCTGTCTAATACGAATACATGAATCGGTCGTTATTATGTAAAAATATAATATTGTGTGTTACAAATAGTAAACGTTATGTACCTCCATATACATTATTTGTGGACAAACTCTAAACTGTAGGCCTGGTATAGCAATCAAAATATATTATCCGTATCTTCAGGATCATGTATTGCATGGTAACTAGTGCAACAAACATTACCTTACAGCAATTTGTAACGGTATGATAGGAAGTCAATCCAAGAAATTATCAATCAAAATATCATATCCGCTTGTTCATGGTCATATATTACCTGGTTACTAGTGCAACAAACATTACCTTACAGCAATTTGTAACGATATGATAGGAAGTCAATCCAAGAAATTATCAATCAAAATATCATATCCGCTTGTTCATGGTCATGTATTACATGGTTACTAGTGCAACAAACATTACCTTACATCAATTTGTAACGATATGATACGAAGTCAATCCAAGAAATTATCAATCAAAATACTATATCCGATTGTTCATGATCATGTATTGCATGGTTACTAGTGCAACAAACGTTACCTTACAGCCATTTGTAACTGTATGATAGGAAGTAAATCCAAGAAATTATCAATCAAAATATTATATCCGCTTGTTCATGGTCATGTATTACATGGTTACTAGTGCAACAAACATTACCTTACATCAATTTGTAACGGTATGATAGGAAGTCAATCCAAGAAATTATCAATCAAAATACTATATCCGATTGTTCATGATTATGTATTGCATGGTTACTAGTGCAACAAACGATACCTTACAGCCATTTGTAACTGTATGATAGGAAGTAAATCCAAGAAATTATCAATATGAATATTTTAAGATAAACTCGTGTGACGCATCTGATTCTAGGAAACATATTAATACTTTTAATAAAGAGTTTTCAGATGTAGTTATACTTAAATACAACTTTCTTAATAGGGTTATACATTAAAATAATTTAATGCATTAATATTAGTAATAGCGAGCTCGACATTGCCGTAATTACCTAAAAACTACGGAACAAACATACCGAGTGGATGGAACAAACATACCGAGTGGATGCAACAAACATACCGAGTTGATGGAACAAACATACCGAGTGGATGCAACAAACATACCGAGTGGATGCAACAAACATACCGAGTGGATGTAACAAACTGAATTTCATCATTTATTGCTCAAATGCTTTTACTTTATACTATTTGGAAATCCAAGGTAGAGTCGGACTCCATTGTGTCACCATGGACAAGTATTAATCATTAATTCATTAGTTTTATTAGTTGTATATATCAGCATTGTAAACTAACTGAGTGTTTTATTGTAAACGTAAGATACCTTCTGTATTACTTTGTAATTATCTCAACAATCTATGTTTTGGTCGTTAACAATGTAGTATTTTGAGGTTTGTGAAATAAAAGTTTTAAAAATATTATTTCAGTTGTTTTATGCTATCATTATTATGACCACCCATACTAATAACAATAGTGTTATGGTAAACTAAATATACCTAGTACTGGTGTTATTATTAAAGATTGCTAAAGGAGATTGATTGATTGGATATGTGGCGTCATTTTATGTCATCGATGGCTAACAGACAATCAGTTAACCTAACCACTGTTTCCTGGGATCCAGAAAGGTTAATCAGTACTCGAGTAGACCCCATCTGCGCAATTAACTGAAAAATTTCCCCACTTGAATCAGCAGTGTGAGACGAACGATAATGAGACACAATGTCGTATATCAGTCATTATGTAGACTGTTGCCGAGCGGGAATTCGAACTCACGACCCCTGGACTGATAGTAAGACGCGTAACCGACTGAGCTCATCGTCACAATAACTGAATAAACATCACAATTATAATATAAGTTAACTGAAGTAAACGTTATAATTATACAATAACTTAACTTCACAATTATTCTATAAATTAACGTCACACTTATACTTTAAGTAAATTTGACAATTATACTACAAGTTTATCCGTCACAGTTGCTATATGTTATCGTCACATTCAATCTATAATTAATTAAAGTAAACGTCACAATCATCCCATAAGTTAACTAAAGTAAACGTCACAATTATCTGATGAGTTAACTATAATAAATGTCAAAATTATACTATAAGTTAACTATAGTATACGTCAAAATTAAACTGTTAGCTAACTGTAGTAAACATCACAATTATACTATAACCTTACTGTAGTTCACATCACAATTAAACTATAAGTTAAGTATAGTTAACGTCACAATTATACTATAAGTTAACATCACAATTATACTATAAGATAATATCACAAATATACTGTAAATTGATACTGATCATTATTATACTGTAAGTTAACTATAATAAACGTCACACTTCTACTATAAGTTAACTATAGTTAACATCACAATTACCCTATAAGTTAAGTATAGTTAACATCACAATTATACTGTAAGTTAATATCACAATTATACTATAAGTTAAGTATAGTTACGTCACAATTATACTATAAGTTAACTATAATAAACATCACAATTATACTACATGTTAAATATAGTTAACGTCACAATTATATTATAAGTTAACGTCACATTTAACCTCTAAATTAATACTGATCACAATTAGACTATAAGTTAACGTCACAATTATACTACTATAAGTTAACGTCACAATTATACTATAAGTTAATACTGATCACAATTAGACTATAAATTAACGTCATAATTATATCATAAGTTAACTATAGTTAAGATAACAATTCGACTATAAGTTAAGTATAGTTAACGTCACAATTATATTATCAGTTATTACTGATCACTATTATACTATAAGTTAACTATAGTTAACATCACAATTATACTATAAGTTAACTATGGTTAACATCACAATTATACTATAAGTTAAGTATAGTTAACGTCACACTTAAACTATAAGTTAATTATTGTAAACGTCACAATTATAATATATGTTAACGTCACAATTATACTATAAGTTAACTTCACGAATATACAATAAATTAATTATAGTAAACATCACAATGATACTATAAGTAATCGTCATAATTCTACTATAAGTTAATATCACATTTATACAATAAGTTTACTATTGTTACCATAAGTAAACGTCACAATTTTTCTGTAAGTTGACGTCACAATTATACTATAAGTTAACGTCACGATTATACTATAAGTTAACTATAGTTAACGTCAAAATTTTACTAAATTAGATATAGCTAACATCACAATTTTACTATAAGTTAACTATAGTAAACGTCACATTTATACTATAAGTAAACGTCGCATTTCTACTTTAAGTTAACTGTAGTAAATGTTATAATTAATGTATAAGTAGACGTCACACTTTACTATAAGTTCACGTCAAAATTATAGAGATCAAATCGGAAATCGCCCAAAGAGCGAGTTCGGTTACGAATCCGTTACGGTAATACTCGAGCGACGTCAAGAACTTGCTCAAGAAGTGGTGCATTTCAAAAAACCATAACGACCTTTGACCCATACGTTTCCTCATGATTATGATTCCAAATAAAATAAAGCTATACAATCTTATCTCTAAAAAAATGTGTCATAATTATATTAAAATAATTTAAATTTTTTAACAAATAAAATTCTTAGTTTTAGTTGATAATTAAAATACCAAACCAGACGACAAAGTCATATTGCTCTGCAATAAATATGTTTTGCAATGTTTCAGTCAAATTAATTGAGGGTAAAATGAAAAGTATTTCGATTGCTGTTTATATATTTTGTGCGTTTCAACAGTTCGTTAGTGTTATAAAAGGTATATCTGCGTGTATATTTAATTATTGCGTCCTGTAAATGGATCGCAAAATACCCACGTCCATCTTACGAGAGCAGAAAATAAATGAACAATGGTTTGATGTTTACAATGTATGGTGCCGTAACCTATTTTTGATCATGACCTGAATTCGATCACTTCCGAGAATTATGAATATCGCTTAAGTGACATCGTTCAACAATCCAAGTAATTGCACTGTACATCGTTGCTTAAATTTCAAAACAGTTTGTGCACTTCAATCATGTCGCATTAAAAGCTAGCTTAACAGAAAGGCTTGTAAGTGACCTATATATGTACATTCATTACACTCTTCCCCTCTTTAACCTCTATGGTTTATAATAAATCCCCAACTGCACAGCCTGCGGCTTCACGCAGCCCATGGCGATGTCCCGCCCCATTCCAAACAAACAGAGATTCTTGAAGGCGCAGGTTCGAAAGTTAATCCTTGTCGCCATTAAGGTGACATCAGTCAACCATCCAAGTACTAACCCTGTATATCGTTATTTAACTTCCAATTTATGTTGAACTTCAATCATATCGCTGTAAAAGCAAAACTGTTGTAAGTCACCTATGTACATTCATTACATCACATATGTGTATTTCAACTTCCTGCACAATTGGCAATATTTCCAAATAGTATCCACGTAGTCGTTGAATGCAATGAAAAACATAAAAAAAAATGCTTCCGATTCAAGTAAGAAAGTCATTTAAATATACAAACCTGAAAAAATGTGTTTCTCACTATGTCCACTTTTTAGTTTACATAAAACCCCGACAAACGCTAAGTGGTGACGGGACCTGTTTCTTCTAAATGTTTAAGTTTAGCTATTCATTGTGACTTCATCTAAAGGCCGATTGTTTAAATCAGCAATGTTGATGATAATTATGATATCGATTAGTGTTTTGCCTAAAATGGTTTTAATTTAGATTAAAAAAATACTGAATTTTTTATTACTTGTTACTTTTCATTTACATAATTATAGCCCTAGTTAGCAGACCATAACTGGTTCTCACATATCCACAATAGTGTTCTTGCTGTTTATTTGATTATTACACCTGGTTAATTGGCATGCCACATAACACTATACTAAATTGAGGTTGACAAAACAACTACCTGTTTTTAACACAAAATTAAAATAGATGAACTGGTAGGTTGATGAAACCACCGTCACCCGTGGGCCACAGTGTGTGAAATTGAAGCTGCAGTCGTACCCAAACTCGCAGTGTGTAGAGCGAATATAAACCTCAACCAATTTTTTTAATATCTGTAGTTGTCATTGTGTGGCACAAAAGTCACTAACCCAACATTTTACAGACATAAACATCAATCATATGTTTTAATATCTGTATTTGTCATAGTGTGTGTTGCGAAAGTTGCTAACCTAACATTTACGGACATAAACATCAATGAATTATATAGAGATGGAATGGCAACTAATTGCTATTTTGTGAACACTCATGCCAAATAATTAATCGTGCTATTTTATCAATATTTAGTCAGGAGATGCAAGTTTCCTATCCTTCTATACATGTCCTTGTATACATAAAAAAAAATTTAATATCTGTAGTTGTCATGGTGTGTGGCGCGAAAGTAGCTTACCTAATATTTACGGACATAAACATCCCATATTGGCAATAATCCGAGAAGAGTGTTTATCTTTCTAGGTTCCAGGGGGATAGTGCAGGATACAGATTGAAACCCATTGTGTGTGTCTTCTCGTTCTTTAGCGTGCTCAGTGTACAGCACCGTCACATGGATCTTCAATTTAAAGTCCCATCGGAATAACTGTTTATAAATGGCCAGCGCCAGCGACGGGAGTCTAACCCACAACCTCGATACTGGAAGTTTTGTGCTTTACTGACTGAGCTAATGAGGCTAACAAGCTTATGCTGCTATCAAAACAGCTATGTGTTTTTGAACATCTTATTGAATACCGCCTGGAGATATTTGCATGATAATTGATCAAGATTTGTGATTAATTGGTCAGTGCTAATTAATCCCCATGTGTATGTGCACCAATTAAAGTTATTAAAGAGACTTATCTTTTGTAAAGGGTGACTTGTACAATGTTCTTCTTGGGCAGTGACTTGTACAATTTTTTCTACTTGTCCAGAACACCTGGCTATAGGATTGTACAGCACTGTGACAGTGTCAGGGGTTGGTATTTTAACCACATTATAATGCATGGTACTAAATATATAATATATCTATACTATTTTTTTTTCTATTAACACTGGAAGAATGGGTTCATAACCACATTCCTTGCATAATTTCCATGAGCAAGGCGTTGCTACTACCCATAATTCATTTAGGCAGGGCATTATCACCACCCAGAATCCTACTTTTGATAACAGCCCCGGGCAAGGGTTAACGGCATTGGGAAAAATGTGTGCATGTGATACTAAATGAGAAGTTGATAATGGATGAACAGTGCCTTGTAGTATCAATACAAGCTGTACTCTCTGTGCAATAATGAACATCAACATAAAATAGTATCGGAAGGTCTCCTGTATATTCCAAAAAGTAACAGAAGTCTGAGTAGAACCTTCCAGGAAAAATTGATTAACTCTAATAAATTGTATGTATATAGGTTGACTTGAACCAACAACTTCACATTTGACAGGTACGTGATCTTAAGCACAAAGGGTCTGTCAGTTGTGGAGGGTTACACGCTGGCATCAAAATAAAACAAGTCGAAGAGAGCATATTTATATGAAGCCTGGAAATAGGTGCACGTAGCACCGTCTCTACAGCAAAAGGTTTGATTTCATAATCTGTTAGTTAGATGCCCAAGGGATGTTGTAAGACCTTCAGTACTAAAGAATTGCTGTATAACTTCTAAGTTTTGGTGCTAAATACATCGAAATATATAACGAAACTGGTGATTTTGGAAATGAAGCCTAAAATTACACGTATACTCCTGATTGTTTTGCTATTTCGACTATTTTAGATTAATAACAAATAAAATGTACTTGTTCATTATAACTCTATAAGTTGCGGATATAAAATTTTAGATTTCATTGAATGGGTGCGGGCAAATTTTCATTTTCGAACCATTTTTTGTTTACTTCTTACAAAATCTTATTTTCTAGTCGATATATATTCATTAATGTCTTTATCTTACATCAACCTTATAAATCATGCGTATGCAAATTTGTACTTTTTCATATTGAAAACAAATAAAAATGTATATACTACCTCTACAAGTCGCGAATCTAGAATTTTATATTTCATGGAATGGGCGGGAGCTAATTCGAGCCATTAGAAATTTTAGTCGATATGGATCCAAAAATTGTATCCATCTCATTAGACTCAGTGTTGTTATTATATTTACTTTTTCTCAGTTACTGTTACCTAAAATACAAAACTAAGGCAATGCATAAGACATTAGAGTTGTCGTATATTCTGTATCCCTCATGAACAGATCAGATTTGATATAACTGAGATTTCTATTTTCAGACTATGCTTATTTTTTTTTATCAGAAATAATACCGAATGTCATGAAAGTAGATAATTAGAAAGTATAAGTAAATATAATATAAAGGTATTTTATTGATACATTACAATATGATAAACCAGCAGAAGCAAGTAAACATCATCTGACCCAGTGTCAGATTAACCTACATGAGTAATGCCCTTAAACATTTTTCTCGTGCCACACATATACAAGCCTCAGTACAAACTAGATTATTTGCTTTACATTAGTACAAATCAACCCTTTAAAGTGCTGATCTATTACATTAACATGATGTAAACTCCACCAATACACTAAGTACCAGGTTTAGATACCAACCTCTTCTGACGAGAGATAGCAGTTTTGTATTGCTAGTAAATAATGCTTCCAAAAACAGTGACTGGAAGTTAACTAAGTGATGCTCTCAGCTTTTTGACAATGGTGACATACTTTGTTCCGCAATCTCTTTTGACAGAACAATCGATATCTGGCGTCATCAGCAGCACATTCAAGGTTATTGGGCAAAATCAAGGTACAGACGCACTTCTTACATGAACAGAAGCGCCCTTCAGACAATGTTCAGATTAACCTAACTGCGACAATTCTTCTTGGTGGACGTCAGACGACTTTCATAGAATAAGAGCTATTCTCATGCCTATTTCAACTATAGAACTAAAGAATCGCAGTGATACATTGAAATGCAGGTAAGACAGAGCAGATTTGCAATTTATATTTGGATTTGCAAAAGCCTTCTACGACATCATGAGTAGGAATGGGTCTCAACTTCAGCATCATACGTACGTTTGCATCTTCAGTATCAGACTTAAGGGATTCTACATTTTGTTAATAGGATAGTCGATATATCAAAAAAACACTCTTGAACCCATCACTTGGAGGAAACTGCTTTCCCAGCAGGCAGTTTTCAGGTCCACTTTACACCATCTGTCGATGAGAACCCAAAGTTTCCAAATGTGACTTCATCTCCACCTTTAACTATTTGAATGGTTGCCATTTCATCTATATATACGTATAACTTAGCTGTACATCAGATGTTGGAAATCTTACATACTCAATTGCTTCTGTCCATAGCTCTATAAGAAATACACTTAAAACCGGCTTTCTCAAAGTTTCATCTGTGTGTGCAAGAGATAATGGAACAGTTGATAGTTCATAGGTCAGAATGTCTTCTCTGAACGTGGATGCAAATATCAATCTACAAATCTGTCCTCTATCGGCACTTATGGTTATAACCTGTTTATCTTTAAATTTGACAGACATCTTACTGTTTTTATCGAATGAAAACTGTTTTTAATTTCACACGTGACAATGGCTCCTAACAAACCTTTGTATTTGTTATCAGTCTTTCACCAATAATTTTTTCCATGTTGTATCTTCCGATTGTATCACTGGTCACAAGATGTTTAAACATATCTGACGGCACAACACGCTCCTGGTTGTTTGGTTTGTCCAATGATTCTAACACTTTTTCTTAGGATCCGAATGCTCTAACTGTTCAAGAGTAATGTCTGTCGAAACTGGATTTAACGGATGGTTTAATTGGCAAACTGGTTTCTTTAACATACTCTTCAAGATCTATCTCATTCTACATCTACATCTATACCTTAAAGTGTCATACAGTGACAATGACTCGGTAGTAATATACTTGTAAAGCATATACGCATATATATATATATATATATATCACATATGCCGCAGCTTTAATAAACCCAGCATACATACAAATATATTGTTTTCAATTATTCTATAAAATGGCAATTTATTCCTATTTTTAACCAAAATGTGTCACAAAGTGACAACAACTCGGTAGAAATTGACTTGTTAATCATATATGTAGTTATATCAATGTATTGCAGAGCTTAAATAAACCCAGTATACATACATATATCTTGTTTTCAATAACTCTTGAAAATGGTAATTTTTTTCCTATTTTTAACCAAAATGTGTCACACAGTGTCAATAACTCGGTAGAAATTGTCTTGTCAAACATATATGTATTTATATCAATGTATTCCAAAAAAGACTGCCTTTTTTTCCCGATTTTTCCAATTTTTAACCCAAAAATGTCACACAGTGACAATGACGCAGTAGAAAATGACTAGTATAGCATATATGTATAAATATTAATGTATTACAGAGTTCCAATAATTAGAGAGCTTCAATAAACCCAGGGTGATTTTTTTTTCGATTTTTTCTATTTTTACCCAAAATTGTCACACAGTGCAAATGACTCAGTAGAAACTGACTTATACAGCAAATTTATCTATATTAATGTATTGCAGAGCTTCTGTAAACCACGCATACATAAAAATATCTCAATTTTAGTTATTCCAAAAAATGGCGATTTTTTTCGAATTTTCCTATTTTAAACCCAAAATTGTCACACAGTGCAAATGACTCAGTAGAAACTGACTTGTATAGGATATTTATCTATATCAATGTATTGCAGAGCTTCTGTAAACCCAGCATACATAAAAATATCTTTTTCCTATTTTTAATCAAAAAATGTCACACAGTGTCAGTGACTCAGTATACATTGACTTGTATAACATATATGTGTATATATTAATTAAAATAGTGTAGAGCTTCAATAAAGCCAGCATATATAAAAGAATATCTCAATTTAATTATTCCAGAAAATGGTGATTTTTTTCGAATTTTCATATTTTTAACCAAAATATGTCACACAGTGTCAGTGACTCAGTAGACATTGACTTTATAGCACATATATATATATATATATCAATGTATTGTAGAGCTTTTATAAACCCAGTATACATACAAATGTATTATTTTTTATTATTCCAGAAAATGGCGATTTTTTTCTCTTTTTTCATATTCTTAACCCAA
The DNA here is from genome assembly GCA_029582155.1 of Panopea generosa. Taxonomy (NCBI): domain Eukaryota; kingdom Metazoa; phylum Mollusca; class Bivalvia; order Adapedonta; family Hiatellidae; genus Panopea; species Panopea generosa. Next base: position 37,098,541 of record CM055905.1, read on the forward strand.
AATATCTTGAAAGAGATACCACAATTCTTTAGTACTGAAGGTCAGATAATGATATATATGTACCTGCCAAACGTTTCCAAGTGACAGACCTTTTCTGTCCAAAGGTTGCAACGTGAGATATTTTTATATTAATTTGCTCTTGGACTATCCTACCTACTCGCTGAAAATTCCAGCTGCCCAAGCTTTTTATTGCCATTCAAAGCATTTAATTTTTTTTCATGATATTTGTCCATTTTTCTTTAAAACGACTAGATCCAAAATCAAAATCTGGAATAAAAACAATAGCTTACTACCGGTATCTACCTAAATGAAAAATACTGAGTCGAGGCACAGGAAACAAACATTTTTATGATGACCTGGTCAAATATGGCTCAATTGCTTGGTCAATATTGGTGAATATTTCATTTTTCTTTATTTCAAAAGCTTTAAACACGAAAACACTGAGACATCTAATAGTTTTTTCGCTTTGACTTTACATAAGTGCTAAAAATTTACACATACTTGGCCTTTTCCAATAATATAATTTTTGTAGACTGAATGCATTTAAAGGGTTCTCCGTTGCCGAGTGGTCTAAGGGGACATCTCAAAATCACTTACTTCTCACCGCTAAGGTCATAGGTTCGAGTCCCGCTTGCTCCTAAAATTTTATGTGAGAAAGTTTCTAGTAACTTGCGGAAGGACGGTTGCTCTACTTGTCGCCAGTGGTAACTCAACCTTATATGTCGGGGGTAGACATGGGTGACAATTTTAATAAAGTCAAAGGTTCTTTATATCAATCTTCATTTATTCATCTAATCACTCTGATTTGTTACGATCTTCTATAATACAAACAATGCATTCAATCAATAACAGTACATTCAAACAATAACAATACATACATTTCAAAACCTTTATATATACATGTAAAGGTGTGTAATGAGCAAAGCAAAAATGTAAACAAAGTTGACATTTACAATTATATCTTATTTAAGTATTAAGTAATGAATAGTTTAAAACAATAATTTAAACATGTAACAAGTATGAATTTAAATTTAGTATAACCTGCAGGTATATTTATTTATTTCCTGGCAAAGTGTTTGTAATAATTCTACATCTTTATATGACTCTCATCTCACAATTTACAAATAGAAGCTGGAAGATGGCACAAACCTCATAGTATACCTTTAAATGAACGTAAATGTACCACATGTGATACATTAGAAGACGAATATCATTTTGTAATTGAATGCAGATTGTATAATCAAAAAAGAGACACATATATAATAATATTAATGGAAATGGCCAAGTATGTTTAAATTTTTAGCACTCATGCAAAGTCAAAACGAAAAAACTATTAGATGTCTCAGTGTTTTCGTGTTTAAAGCTTTTGAAATAAAGAAAAATGAAATATTCAGTTAACCCAACTTACAATGCTATGTTACAAGTTTACATAACTTATATGAAATATAAAAACAATAACAAGAAAACATTTATGAATACAAATGTATCTAAATTCAATTATTGTATTAACAGTTTATATAGTTGAAATATTTTCATCAGCAATACTAAATTATGATTGAAATATGTCACCTTCTCCGAACAAATAAGACGAAAATTACGAAATAGTGTTATGATTATATGACATTGAAATGAAGAAAAACAAGAACATAATAATTGGGCTTATGTGTGCGACTGTTTATGTGCAAAAATGTGCATGCGCATGCGTGTGTGTGTGTGCGTGCGTGCGTGCGTGCGTGCGTGCGTGCGTGCGTGCGTGCGTGTGTGTGTGTGTGTTTGTGTCTGTGTGTTGTATTAAGTTGTACACATTTCACATGTAAATACTGCACCATTTGTTGTAACAATTGTAAATATGTATACTTTGTTGTATTGGTCTGATGGCCTATTGAAATTTCTGAATAAACATATATATATAACGTCTTTAATGTTCAATATGGCTGACAAAATGTGTCGTGCAGTGATGTTACGCTCGAACTTGTTAATGGGAGGTAACTTAGTAAATTTGGTAAATTATACTTATCTACACACAGCTTTCTTAACATAATAATCTATAATATTGGAATTAACGAATTGATACATGTAATACGGTTTTAAAGTTTTTTTTTATTTCATCTTATGACATACTCAGTCTGAGGTCTTCCTCCACTAGTAAAACTTGATATGCCATATATAACCTGAAATGTGTTGAAAATGGCGTTAAACCTTATTCAAAAAAAAAGAGAATGCATTTAAATTATTTTTCTCATTTTTAAAGTTTTAAAATTATTATATCAACTACTATATGCCACACCATGTGTATCAACACAAGTGTTTGTTATTATCAAGACTGACCAAGCAATTGAGCCATATTTGACCAGGTCATTCTAAAAAAATGTTTGTTTTCTGTGCCTCGGCTCAATATTTTTCATGTAGGTAGATATCGGTAGTAAGCTATTTTTTTATTGCCAGATTTTGATTTTGCATCTAGTCATTTTGAAGAAAAATGGACAAATATCATGATAAATAAAAATTAAATGCTTTGAAAGGCAATAAAAAATTTGGTTAGCTGCAATTTTAGCGAGTAGGTTGGATAGTCAAAGAGCAAACTAATATAAACAATTCTCACGATGCAACCCTTGGACAGAAAGGGTCTGTCACTTGGAAACGTTTGGTATATACATATAGATAATTATCTGACCCTCAGTACTAAAGAATTGTGGTATCACTTTCAAGATATTTTGGGTTAAAAATATGAGAAAAAAACAGTGTGACATTTTTTGGTTAAAGATATGAAAATTCGAAAACAAAATTGAGATATTTTTTGTATATGCAGGGCTTATTTAAGCTCTGCAATACATTTATTAATATATACACATATATGTTCTACAAGTCAATGTATACTGAGTCATTGACTCTGTGTGACATATTTTGATTAAAAATAGGAAAATTCGAAAAAAATCGCCATTTTCTGAAATAATTAAAATTAAGATCTTTTTGTATATGCTGGGTTTATTGAAGCTCTGTAATACATTAATATAAATATATATATATATATATATATATATATATATATATATATATATTCCCGAGAATGCTACCTTAAGGAGATAAAACGTACAAAATTTATGGATAATAGGGAGATAGTATCTTACGGAGAAACGAAACGATTCGCCGCAATGTTTGAGACAAAATTATACCTATTAATCGGCATAGTACAACTATATACTTTTAGGAGAATACAGAGTTGAATGTGATGAATTAAATACAAAAATAAATTTAAATAAAAAAGTGTTAGTTTTTGAGAGACAAATTGTTAAAAAAAGGGTGCGTATATCTGGCGAATTTGAAACCGGATATTAAGTACAAAATCACCAATACTTCAATTTTTCATAAAAACTATTCGACAGAATGTTTTGCAAAGACACAGGGAGATAGTTAATGTTATGTTTTACATTATCTAAAGATGCCAATTCGATATATTTTATATTAGCTTCATAAATGGTGATAATCGACGCATCTTATATGTTTTTCGCACATATACAAATTTCTGATGGAATATCATTCGGATATATTCGGACTAGATAATGGCGACTAACAATTTAGCATCGATTGGAGACATAATGTACTGAAGCGAAGGCTTGTTATTGTGTCTTGAAATGGAATGTACATGTTCATAGAAAGTAATTCACACTTTGAAATCAAATATCGTTTTTAAATGAGCTTTACTAGATGTATTTTGATGTAATTACGTTCTTGGAATAGTGGTGAGAAGTAAATATAAATCGGATTGTACCAGAAGCCGGGCAATTATAATTTGCGTGTGTGACTGAGATAGGACACAGAAGGATCTAATGTGATTTGTTTTTAAAAAACTATATTGGAACCAAAATGTTAAAGATTTAGACTACACTTTAAGAGTTTACATGACATCTTATTATGCTCTGAGATAAGTAACAATTTTTTAAATATTCAACTGATTAACCAGTTACTGTATTTTTTAAATCCCTTTTGGTGGCAAAGAAGACTTTGTACTGAGTCATTTTGAATCTGTAATCATGTCGTGCAGGGGCCTATAAATAGTTTTAATCTTTGTCACATTGTGTACGTAACCTACTTGGAGAGAAATGTATGTAAGAGGTCAGGTTAGCTCAGTCGGTAGAGCATTCTTCCTGTAAGTGAAGGGTCCCAGGTTCGAGTCCCAAACGATCTGCATATATTCTTGTCCTGTTACTTGGCACCCAACGAGGGACTGTGACTTAATATATTCAAAGAAACATTTACATGATTCTGTGGTCTCTGGAAATTTGGGGACGAATTCCAAATTTGTGAGGGAATATTTCACAGTGTATACGTAATCTACAAGGAGAGAAATGTATGTAAGCACTCCGGTTAGCTCAGTCGGTAGAGCATTTGCCCTGTAAGCGAAGAGTCCCGGGTTCAAGTCCCAGACTGGCTGCAAATTTTTCTGGTCAAGCTACAGTAGAACATTGATTTTTATTCATTATAATGTTCCTTTGTTGCCACTTTATTGTATAAATTTGTCTTTATCAAATATTGTCTATGTCCGTCAATAAATACATTTCTTTCTATAGTGTGTCATTAAATGTTTACATATGTTTGCATACACTAACACTATAGTGTTTCACACAAAGAGCAGGTGTCACAATTAAATAATTAAAATAATAATGGTATTTATTTGTAAATAAGAGTGTGACAGTATTTGATTATTATTATTTGTTGTTAAACTGTAGCTATGAGACATGATTGATGAGATATATAATTTTATTTACATATTTATTATTGAGAAATATTATACATATTTTTTTATAAAAAGAAATCACACACACACACACACACACACACACACACACACACACACTATAATTTATAAATACGTGAAATATATAGTTGATAATGTTATTAACATAGAAAAAAAAAAACTCAGTCAAAACACTTGTGCAAATAAAATATTTATGTTAAAACTCAATTTTCTGATACCAAAATTACAAAAATATTTCAGTTGGTTAAGGAGGAGTTGTGTATTTTGGTCATGAGTATTTTTTGTTTGCGCATGCCTACTAATTGAGTGTTCAAACTGTCTTTTTAATTGCGTGTGATTGCTTGTAACTTAATTATCATTGGTTATTTTATACACACCTTTTGTTGAAAGTAAGTATATTTATCAGTCTGTAATATCATTATATGTTACTTTAATTTTTTTTTATTAATATTTCATATGAATTACTGGTGTCTAATATATCAATTGTTGTCTTACATTTATGATACCAGTATTTGATTTTTGTTTTACATGTTTTTAAAGCAACAGATCCACGTTTAAACTTTTTTAAAAAGTTTTTCAATTGAGTTGTGAGCACATTTCAAATACATAAATATATGGTCAGTGAGCTGTATATGTGCTAACAAACACTATCCAGAACGCTTTAGAATTATAAAAAAAGATATCCAAATTATAAAGCGTGACAAACGCTTTATAAATTATTTTTAAATTGCCGAGGATTCCAACTTGGCTTCAAATTGAATTATGCGATTTGTATTAAAAAACTTCACGTTTTAGTGCATAGTGTACTTTACTTGCCTTGAAAGTGATTTTGATCATTTTTTTTGGACTCGGGTGAGTTACACACTTGTTTTATAAAGTGTTAGTCACGCATTATAATTTGGGTATCATTTTGTTCCGGATTGTGTTTATATGCTCATATACAGCTAATTGATCATATGTTTGTAAGGGAAATGTGCTCATAACTCAATTAATTTTTTTTTTTTAAAGTTCAAACATGGATGTGTTGCTTTAATGAACTTTAATGCTATAGCTTGCATGTAGCTAGTGTGTTAAATGTATATGTTTTTGCTCCTTTTTAATTGAATCATATACATCCAGACGCATATCCAGGCATGGCATGTACGCCAAGCGTACAATTCACCAGCAAAAAGTGAAAACATAAAAACTCGAAATATGCATAAAAACTGAAGGCTGAGAGGGTTACATGCTTATTTCTTCAAAATATGTCATTAGTAATTTACCTATTTCTTCTGCAGTAATTATTTCAATTATATTTAATTATTATATGTAGTTTACGGTGCAGGCGTGTAATAAACCCATGGCACAATTTTTATATTAACCTAGTCTAATAGCTTCCAATTCATCGTTTGGTGTTTTCCGTATAATTTGGCTCTTTTATGTATTATTGAATTTATTAAGTTGTTATAATGCTCGACAGAGCCTCGCATATGTTTCTGCCAATTAATAAATTCAATAATAAATGAGCACTCATGTAAGATATATAACATGAGAAAACATCATTAAATTGTGTCTTCTAATTTCCAAAGATGTACAGTTAATTATTTGTTATAATTCAATAATTTTTAATTATTATCATCATATATATCAGTATTGCAATTTGAATAACAATCTAATTTCTATACATATACAGGAATTCTTATTTTACAAAGGGACACATGTATTAAACACAGTAAAGTTTTAAACATTATATATTTCATATATGTTTGAAACCTCCTTAATTGGTACGAAAACACCCGGTACGAAATTGTAGTGGTCAAAACAATCAACAACCTTTTTTTACACTGTTGTTCATAGTATGTATCTGATGTTATAGTATTGAAAAAAATATTTACTTTGATGAGTACCATTATAAATTTACAAATATTTGAGCTATAGAATGTGAAATACTGAAAAAAATATCCACAATTATCATGTTTTTGTTTTATTTATGAGTAATTGTATATACATATAAGCAATTAATATCTGTAATCAAGTCACTGTTGTATATTTATGTACTGTACACGTGTGTAAAATGCAATAGTATGGGTAGGTACCTAATCAATGAGAACTGGTATTTATATATTTTTTTATCTATTTTCATTTTGCAGACCCAGCAACTGAAAGTTGAACTATCTGTAAAAAGAAACTTAAGTTCGAAAATTGCTAAGGACGAAACTAACAATTTAAATCTCGTAATGGGCGAGGACAGACCGCGAGAACATCATGAAAGATGGCGGATATGAAAATGTGTTTATTATTAACTAGAATGATTCTTTGTGTGATTTTTTAAAGTTTTGTTAAACAGGGCGGAATTATCGGTGCCATGGATAATTTATATATATATAAATATATGATTTCGTTACTTGACTCAGTCTGTCCAGCGTCCATTCATCATAAACCTGTGCTATGGCGGTCAGAAATGCACGAATTATCTTTCATGTTTTAGCTGTTTAGGGACTCTGGGAGTTAAAGGTTGTTATCTGGTAATTTCTAGCTATTTTGCTGCCTTTGTATCTATTTACTTATACCATTACACAATAATAATTGTTGAGCTTCTGCTTCCAAGTAATTCATCTCAAAAACGGAGTATTCTCGAATTGAGTGTATGTATACTGGTCATAGCTAATACCACGAGCCTAATTTTTTTCAAACATGTAAAGAATGGCGTCAATAATAAACATTAATAAGGATACTCAAGTATGCTGAGTAATAAACAGTTGCCGTTACGAAATGCAAACAAATGCTGACGCTACAGAAGTTGGAGCTTTGCACATGTCTTCCCAGATTGTTTTTATACTGGCATTCGCGGTAATAGGTATATCGCGATATTAGGTATACAAGGGATACATGTGGTGTTGAGAACCAAGTGTGCAGAGTTAGAATTCCATATATACAGGTAACTCCTCATTTCAAAAGATTGATGTTTTACTTTCTGTTGGTATTGCTCTCCTTACACTAACGTTAGAACTTTTCAACTCGGGAACAACAATTCCTATTACATTTTACTTTTCATTTATTTTTATGCCCACACCATTGGAAGAATGGTGAAAGAACATTTAGTGTTGACCATTCCATCTATCGAGTGCAGGATGAAGTGTACCACTGTCTTTCCGTACCACTGTCTTTACGTACCATTTCAGGACGAAGCGTACCACATAAAGATTATATAGTAGTAAATACCTGGTGGGACGCTCGATAATACGTTGTCAACTAGGTGTGAATAACAAGTATCATTTGCTCAAATCAGTCCTGTATTAAAGCTTCTGTCTGAATGATTTGGATGGGGACATGGACAGTCTCATTTTTTTAAAGAATGTCCATGGTTATTGGGTAAATATTAGTTTATTATTACTACATTTATTAGACTTCATTATTTGTGACTTAATTTGATTATATGTCTGTGTTAGAAAGGGCCCATAAAAAATGCAAATCTAATAAACAACACAAAATTTGCCTATTAAAATATGTTCCTTCCAAACCACTGCCATCCAAAGATCTGTCAAATAAAACTTTTATGAGTAACTTTTGAAGATGTATAATTTAATTAAATATTAGGTGTATATAGGGTTCTCCACAAGTCGTAATTCAAGTACTGGGGTAAGAGCGCACACACTCAAGGGTCTGCCGCAAAACATTTTCAGGTGATGTGTAGAGCACTCATTAAAATAGATTTACATTTATAATAGTAAAATTGGTATAAATCAATAAAAGTCATGTAGATTGAGTATGTTTCATTTTATGCATTATAAGAGGAAAATAAATGCTATGAAAATGAAGATTTAAAGGAATATAAGAATAAAGATATTGTTTAAGATTTCAAGCGCTGGGGGCATACCATTTCTGCCATTCAAGCGCTGGGATGCCCCTGTGCTTAAATGGCCTGTGGAGAAACTTGGTGTAATTATAGACTACAGGTCAAGACTTAATAATCAACTAATTTTTTTCCAACAAACATTATATTTAATAATTCATTGATTGATGAAATGAGACTAGAACATTACAATGTTTTGAATGACTTCAATATCCCTTATTATCAGAGTGATACGTGTTATCGATTCCGGTTAATCTAATGGGGTTTAACGCCATTTTCAACACATTTCAGGTTATATATGGCATATCCAGTTTTACTGGTGGAGGAAGACCTCAGACTGAGTCAGACTGAGTAGAACCACCGTCCTTCCGCAAGTAACTCGGTTAATCTAAATCTGTCTCTGTATCAAATATCTAAATAACAATATAATCTACATAAAATCTGGTCTATGGGGAAAACAAAACCTCTTTTCTTTATATTAAATTTGCACAGAATGCTATTTAAATCTCACCCATATCATTTGTAACCTGATTTATAATGAGACTTGGCATTCAACACATATTGAAGCAGGATTATGTCATCCAAACCCATTCAACAATTTTTGTTTCAGCATTTTCAATTCACCATATTACAACCATCATTCATTATCAGATAATAAAACTGGCATCTTGCTCTGAAGGAAAGTGACATTTCTTTCAAGAATTGTTTTCTTTTTCCATTGTACAATAATATGGTTGTTTGTGACTGATATGTATTTAACTATCATCATTTACAACCATCGTTGGATAATAAAACAGGCATCTTTCACCGCTGGATCACTTATTTTGTGGATTTACGAAAAAGACTACAGGAATAGAATGCAACATGACATTACTCTGAAGGAATGTGACGTGTCTTTCAAGAATTGTTTTCTTTATCCATTGTACAATAATATGGTTGTTTGTGACTGATATGTATTTAACTATCATCATTTACAACCATCGTTGGATAATAAAACTGGCATCTTTCACCGCTGGATCACTTATTTTGTGGATTTATGAAGAAGACAACAGGAATAGAATGGAACATGACATTGCTCTGAAGGAATGTGACGTGTCTTTCAAGAATGGTTTCTTTATCCATTTTACAATATGGTTGCTTGTGACTGATATGTATTTTACTATCACCATTTACAACCGTCATTGGATAATAAAACTGGCATCCTTCACCGCCGGTAGTAAATCACTTTTGACATTGTTTTAAGGAATGCGATGTGTTTTCCAAGAATAAGTTTTTTTTATTTATTACACACAAATTTGGATGTTTGGTATGCATATATTTACTATCACCATTTACAACTCTCATTAGAATTTATTTTCTGTTCTATAGCTAGATTATTTCTATATTGATAAAATTTATGTAGGATGTATGACTATTATATCTTGTTGAAATTCCATTACCAGCAAAGTTAGTTTAAACTTATTTATTTTACATTGATTGTGAAGCAAGTTCGTACAACTTATGCACATCACGCGCAAAGTCTTCCTCTGTAAAACCAGTACTAAGCATATGCTGATAAAGTGTCTTACTTAAAGTCACCATACATAGTCAGCCATGGCAAAGGATCGAACCCAAGACCCTTCAATCCTGGGTCCGATGCTCTACCACTAGATGACACACGCCACCAGTATCCCAAGACTTAGTCAAAATTGTGAAACTCTTATCACTCGTACATTTGTTGTCAGATTTCAAATTGTTATACAAAGTTGCTTATAACAATAGAACTTTCATGGGATTGAAATGCAGCCCCGCATTAAATGAAAAAATTATGAGTTATGCCCCTTTATTTAATGTAATATTACTCTTTAGGTGTAACCCCACCATTGATTTTTGTTCTTTATTCTATAGTAAATAATAAAAGTTTGAAGGCTTGTCATTCATAGAGAGTCCCAAATGAAAAAAGTGAAACCTACATTTTACTGTTTGTCAACCTCTGCACTATCAAAATATGATGAGAAAAGAAGGGGTCATGTGTCATATAAGAGATTTTTTTTCTGCTCAGTGTGTACACTGGTGAGAAAGTGAAAGTTGACTTCCGAAATCATAAATTCACAATTCAAACATGACAATGCTATCAAAACGTTCAAAATACATCAATAATGCCATTCAAATAAAAAAAATGAGCATTAAAATAAGGAAAATGCATTTTTAGAAGAAGAATTGAGGATTAATTATAACCGCCATTATGTGACTACCCCATGGAAGCACTTCCTTTTTGCAATGGTGGTACTTAATTAATATAATGCCTTTATTTAATACTGCTTAACAATTTGGGACAACATTTAAGATTATCCAATTGTTTTAATTTTGTACACAAGATTGCTTGTCACAATATATTGTGTGAAATTTTATTTCAAGCCAGCTCATTTAATATTGCCACAGTTAAGTCCCTTTATTTAATGTAAATTAAGTTTAATAAATATATGTTTGTTTAACTGCCCAATTATTTTCATTTTGATACACAATATTGCAAATGTGTATCAGTTTATATTTGCAGGGAGCAAATTTAACATCACATTCTCGCAAAATGTGAGTTACTTTTGCAGAAAGCGAGTTCATATTTCTGTAACTCGTAAATTTCTGCGAATTCTGATAGAAAATTTATGAAACACAAATAAAGCAGTAAATCAAAGAAAAAGTACTGAAATCGTAAAAATGAAAGTAACAATTTTATTATTGAATCAAAGACATTTAGATGACCAGTGAGTGAATTTAATGTATTATAAAATGACGCTGTCATTGCTGAGATCAGCGATTATGATTGGCTGACACTGTTCTGTATAAAGATTTGCTTTATTTAGAATGCATATTATTGACTGTATAGTATAGGAAACATCTTTTGTATCTTTAATCGCAAATGTATCGTCATCAACAACTAAACATGGCAACAAAAATAACACAGTTTCTAAAACAGGAAGGTGACGATGATTAGGCAGAAACTAACTTTTGTGTAAGTAAGTGCCATCACATTAAAAGAAAAATTAGTATAATAATAGGATTAGATTCAATGATGAGTCCAAGAATGAGATAAATTATTAATGCCTAATATTTATGCTTAACATATTGACACCAATAGTTAGATGCCTATAATAGATACAATAAAATTGGGTTAAAGAAAAGCCTTGTTAAAAAAATTACCCAATACCTTTTTGATATTGCCAGTTGATGTCAATGAAGCTGGCAAACAATACCAGTGAAAAACTAGGCTAAATTTGATCCCTGTACATGTGTTATGGTGCTATACAGATGTTTATGTGCTCTCCTGTTGCATACGTGTATCAGTACATCTAGGTATGTGATGTACTAATATGTATATCCTCTCTGTTGCACATGTGTATCAGTATAAATCTAGCTATGTGATGTTCTAATATATATGTCTTCCGTTACACACATGTATCAGTGTAAATCTAGCTATGTGATGTACTAATATATATATGTCCTCTCTGTTGCACATGTGTATCAGTATAACTCTAGCTATGTAATGTACTAATATGTATGTCCTCTGTTGCACACATGTATCAATGTAAATCTAGCTATGTGATGTACTAATATGTATGTCCTCTCTGTTGCACACATGTATCAATGTAAATCTAGCTATGTAATGTACTAATATGTATGTCCTCTCTGTTGCACACATGTATCAATGTAAATCTAGCTATGTGATGTACTAATATGTATGTCCTCTCTATTGCACACATGAATCAGTGTTAATCTATCTATGTGATGTACTAATATGTATGTCCTCTGTTCCACACGTGTATCAGTGTAAATCTAACTATGTGATGTACAAATATGTATGTCCTCTCTGTTTCACACGTGTATCAGTGTAAATCTAGCTATGTGCTGTACTAGTATGTATGTCCTCTCTGTTGTCCACGTGAGCCAGTGTAAATCTACTATGTGGTGTTTTTATATGTATGTCATCTCTGTTGCACCTGTATATCAGTGTAAAACTAGCTTTGTGTATGTCCTCTCTGTTGCACACGTGTATCAGTGTTAATCTAGCTATGTGGTGTACTAGTATGTATATCCTCTCTGTTGTCCACATGAGCCAGTGAAAATCTAGCTATGTGGTGTTTTTATATGTATGTCATCTCTGTTGCACATGTATATCAGTGTAAATCTAGCTATGTGGTGTACTAATATGTATGTCATCTCTGTTGCATATGTATATCAGTGTAAAACTAGCTTTGTGTATGTCCTCTCTGTTTCACATGTGTATCAGTGTAAATCTAGCTATGTGGTGTACTAGTATGTATGTCCTCTGTTGTCCATGTGAGCCAGTGTAAATCTAGCTATGTGGTGTACTAGTATGTATGTCCTCTCTGTTGTCCACGTGAGCCAGTGTAAATCTACTATGTGGTGTTTTTATATGTATGTCATCTCTGTTGCACATGTATATCAGTGTAAAACTAGCTTTGTGTATGTCCTCTCTGTTGCACACGTGTATCAGTGTAAATCTAGCTATGTGGTGTACTAGTATGTATGTCCTCTCTGTTGTCCACATGAGCCAGTGTAAATCTAGCTATGTGGTGTTTTTATATGTATGTCATCTCTGTTGTACATGTATATCAGTGTAAATCTAGCTATGTGGTGTACTAATATGTATGTCATCTCTGTTGCATATGTATATCATTGTAAAACTAGCTTTGTGTATGTTTTCTCTGTTTCACACATGTATCAGTGTAAATCTAGCTATGTGGTGTACTAGTATGTATGTCCTCTCTGTTGTCCACGTGAGCCAGTGTAAATCTAGCTATGTGGTGTACTAGTATGTATGTCCTCTCTGTTGTCCACGTGAGCCAGTGTAAATCTAGCTATGTGGTGTTTTTATATGTATGTCATCTCTGTTGCACATGTATATCAGTGTAAAATTAGCTTTGTGTATGTCCTCTCTGTTGCACACGTGTATCAGTGTAAATCTAGCTATGTGTTGTACTAATATGTATGTCTTCTCGGTTGAACACGTGTATCAGTGTAAATTTAGCTATGTGGTGTACTAATATGTATGTCCTCTCTGTTGCACACGTGTATCAGTGTAAATCTAGCTATGTGTTGTACTAATATGTATGTCTTCTCGGTTGAACACGTGTATCAGTGTAAATTTAGCTATATGATGTTCTAATATGTATGTCCTCTCTGTTGCACACGTGTTTAAGTGTAAATATAGCTTTGTGTTGTACTAATATTTATGTCATCTCTGTTGCACATGTGTATCAGTATAAATCTAGCTATGTGATGAACTAATATATATGTCTTCCGTTACACACATGTATCAGTGTAAATCTAGCTATGTAATGTATTAAAATGTATGTGATCTCTGTTGAACACGTAAATCAGTGTAAGTCTAACTATGTGGTGTACTTTTATGTATGTCTTCTCTATTGTACACGTTTATCAGTGTAAATCTAGCTATGTGGTGTATTCATATGTATGTCTTCTCTGTTGCACATGTGAGCCAGTGTCAATCTGGCTATGTGGTGTACTATTATGTATGTCCTGTCTGTTGCACCCGTGTATCAGTGTAAATCTAGCAATGTGTTGTACGAATATGTAAGTCTTCTCGGTTATATACGTGCATCAGTATAAATCTAGCTTTGTGGTGTACTTATATGTATGTCCTCTCTGTTGCCCATATGAGCCAGTGTTAATCTAGCTATGTGGTGTACTTATATGTATGTCTTCTCTGTTGCACACGTGTATCAGTGTAAATCTAGCTACCTGGTGTACTTATATATATGTCTTCTCGGTTGCACACGTGTATCAGTGTAAATCTAGCTATGTGGTGTACTAATATGTATGTCCTCCCTGTTGCACACTTGTATCAGTGTAAAACTAACTATGTGGTGTACAACTATGTATGTCCTATCCGTTGCACACGTGTATCAGTGTAAATCTAGCTATGTGGTGTACTAATATGTATGTCATCTCTGTTGCACACGTGTATCAGTGTAAATCTAGCTATGTGGTGTACTAATATGTATGTCCTCTCTGTTGCACACGTGTATCAGTGTAAATCTATCTTTTCGGTTGCACACGTGTATCAGTGTTAATCTAGCTATGTGGTTTACTAATATGTATGTCCTCCCGGTTGCACACATGTATCAGTGTAAAACTAACTATGTGATGTACTATATGTATGTCCTATCCGTTGCACACGTGTATCAGTGTAAATCTAGCTATGTGATGTACTAATATGTATGTCATCTCTGTTGCACACGTGTATCAGTGTAAATAAAGCTATGTGGTGTACTAATATGTATGTCGTCTCTGTTGCACACGTGTATAAATGTAAATCTAGCTATGTGTTGTACTAATATGTATGTCCGCTCTGTTACACACATGTATCTGTGTAAATCTAGCGATGTGATGTACTAATATATATGTCTTCTCTGTTGCACTCGTGTATCAGTGTAAATCTAGCTATGTGATGTACTAATATGTATGTCATCTCTGTTGCACATGTGTATCAGTGTATATGTGTACATGTGTTTTACAGATGTTTATGTGCTCTCCAGTTGCACACGCACATCCGTGTACATATATCATTGTGTTATACAAATGTTTATGTGCTCTCCTGTCGCACATGTGTATCTGTGGACATGTATCCATGTGTTATACAGATGTTTATGTGCTCTCCTTCCGCACATGTGTATAAGTGTATATGTTTTCCATGTTTTGTACAGATGTTTATGTGCTCTCCTGTCGCACATGCGTATCATTGTATATGTGTCCATGTGTTATACAGAGGTTTATGTTCTCCCCTGTCGCATATGTGTATCAATGTTCATGTAGTATTGTATTGTACAGATGTTTATGTGCTCTCCTGTTGTACACGTTTATCAGTATACGTGGAGTATTTTGTTGTACAGCTATCTATGTGTTTTCATCCTGCATTTGTGTATCCGTGTCCACATAGTATTGTGTTATGCAGATATTTATGTGCTCTCCTGTCGAACATCTGTATCAGTGTACATGTCGTTATCAGTGTACATTTAGTTTTGTTTTGTACTTACGTTTATGTGCTCCCTGACTGCATATATGTATCAGTAAATATACCCATGCGTTGTGCTGATGTTTATACGTTGTCATGTTGCATTTGTGTATTAGTGTGCATGTACTCTTGTGTCGTACATATGTGTATGTGCTCGCCTGTCGCATATATGTGTATCAATGTTCAGGTAGTCTTGTGTAATGAAGATGTTTATATTTTAAATTAGTTTAATCACCGGCTGCATATATGTATCAGTATGCATGCCCATGCGTTGTGCCGATGTTTATGTGCTCGCCTGTCGCATGTGTGTATCAGTACTAAGGTAATCTTGTGTAATGCAGATGTTTTATGTGCTCTTCTGTCGCACATGTGTGTCGGTGTACATGTAGTATTGTACTGTATAAATGTTTATGTGTTCTCCTGTCGCGCATGTATTGTTTTGCACAGACGCGTATGTCTTCTCATCCTGCAAATGAGTATCAGTGTCGTTGTAAAGATGTTTATGTGGTCTCCGGCTGCATATATGTATCAGTATACATGTGGTATTGTGTTGTGCAGACGTTTATGTGCTGTCCTGTCGCACATGCGTATCAATGTCCATGTAAAGATATTTATGTGGTCTACGGCTGCATATATGTAACAGTATACATGTGGTATTGTGTTGTGCAGATGTTTATGTGCTTTCCTGTAGCACATGTGTATCAGTGTCCATGTAAAGATGTTTATGTGGTCTCCGGCTGGATATATGTATCAGTATACATGTGGTATTGTGTTGTGCAGATGTTTATGTGCTTTCCTGTAGCACATATGTATCAGTGTCCATGTAAAGATGTTTATGTGGTCTACGGCTGGATATATGTAACAGTATACATGTGGTATTGTGTTGTGCATATGTTTATGTGCTGTCCTGTCGCACATGGGTATCAGTGTCCATGTAAAGATGTTTGTGTGGTCTCCGGCTGCATATATGTATCAGTATACATGTGGTATTGTCTTGTGCAGATGTTTGTGTGCTGTCCTGTTGCACATGTGTATCAGTGTCCATGTAAAGATGTTTATGCGGTCTCCGGCTGCATATATGCAACAGTATACATGTTGTATTGTGTTGTGCAGATGTTTATGTGATGTCCTGTCGCACATGGGTATCAATGTCCATGTAAAGATGTTTATGTACTCTCCGGCTGGATATATGCAACAGTATACATGTGGTATTGTGTTGTATAGATGTTTATGTGCTGTTCTGTCGCACATACGTATCAATGTCCATGTAAAGATGTTTATGTGGTCTCCGGCTGCATATATGTAGCAGTATACATGTGGTATTGTGTTGTGCAGATGTTTATGTGCTGTCCTGTAGCACATGTGTATCAGTGTCCATGTTAAGATGTTTATGTGGTCTTCGGCTGGATATATGTAACAGTATACATGTGGTATTGTGTTGTGCAGATGTTTATGTGCTGTCCTGTCGCACATGCGTATCACTGTCCGTGTAAATGTGTTTATGTGGTCTCCGGCTGCATATATGTATCAGTATACATGTGGTATTTTGTTGTGCAGATGTTTATGTGCTTTCCAATAGCACATGCGTATCAGTGTCCATGTAAAGATGTGTATGTGGTCTCCGGCTGGATATATGTATCAGTATACATGTGGTATTGTGTTGTGCAGATCTTAATGTGCTGTTCCGTCGCACATGTGTATCAATGTCCATGTAAAGATGTTTATATGGTCTCCGGCTGCATATATATATCAGTATACATGTGGTATTGTGTTGTGCAGATGTTAATGTGCTGTCTTGTCGCACATGTGTATCAGTGTCCATGTAAAGATGTTCATGTGGTCTCCGGCTGCATATATGTAACAGTATACATGTGGTATTTTGTTGTGCAGATGTTTGTGTGCTGTCCTGTCGCACATGCGTATCAGTGTCCATGTAAAGATGTTTATGTGGTCTACGGCTGGATATATGTATCAGTATACATGTGGTATTGTGTTGTGCAGATGTGTATGTGCTTTCCTGTAGCACATGTGTATCACTGTCCATGTAAAGATGTTAATGTGGTCTCTGGCTGGATATATGTAACAGTATACATGTGGTATTGTGTTGTGCTGATGTTTATGTGCTGTCCTGTCGCTTATGCGTATCAGTGTCCATGTAAAGATGTGTATGTGGTCTACGGCTGAATGTATGAATCAGTATACATGTGGTATTGTGTTGTGTAGATGTTTATGTGCTGTCCTGTCGCACATGCGTATCACTGTCCATGTAAAGTTGTTTATGTGGTCTACGGCCGAATGAATGAATCAGTATAAATGTGGTACTGTGTTGTGTAGATGTTTATGTGCTGTCCTGTCGCACATGTGTATCAGTGTCCATGTAAAGATGTTTATGTGGTCTGTGGCTGGATATTTGTATCAGTATACATGTGTTATTGTGTTGTGCAGATATCAATGTGCTGTCCTGTCGCACATGCGTATCACTGTCCATGTAAAGATGTTTATGTGGTCTCTGGCTGGATATATTTATCAGTATATATGTGGTATTGTGCTGTGAAGATGTTTGTGTGCTGTCCTGTCGCACATGCGTATCAGTGTCCATGTAAAGATGTTTATGTGGTTTATGGTTGGATATATGTATCAGTTTACATGTGGTATTGTGTTGTGCAGATGTTAATGTGCTGTCCTGTCGCACATGTGTATCAGTGTCCATGTAAAATGTTTATGTGGTCTATGGCTGGATTTATGTATCAGTATGCATGTGTTATTGTGTTGTGCAGATGTTAATGTGCTGTCCTGTCGCACATGTGTATCAATGTCCATGTAAAGATGTTAATGTGGTCTCCGGCTGGATATATGTATCAGTATACATGTGGTATTGTGTTGTGCAGATGTTAATGTGCTGTCCTGTCGCACATGTGTATCAATGTCCATGTAAAGATGTTTATGTGATCTCTGGCTGGATATATGTATCAGTAAACATGTGTTATTGTGTTGTGCAGATGTTAATGTGCTGTCCTGTCGCACATGTGTATCAGTGTCCATGTTAAGATGTTTATGTGGTCTCCGGCTGCATTTATGTATCAGTATACATGTGGTATTGTGTTGTGCAGATGTTTGTGTGCTGTCCTGTCGCACATGTGTATCAATGTCCATGTAAAGATGTTCATGTGGTCTCCGGCTGCATATATGTATCAATATACATGTGGTATTGTGTTGTACAGATGTTTATGTGCTGTCCTGTCGCACATGTGTATCAGTGTCCATGTAAAGATGTTAATGTGGTCTCCGGCTGCATATAAGTATCAGTATACATGTGTTATTGTGTTGTGCAGATGTTTATGTGCTTTACTGTAGCACATGTGTATCAGTGTCCATGTATTATTGTGTTACGCAGATGTTAATGTGTTTTGCTGTTGCACGTGTATATCAATGTACATTTTGCTATTTGAGTTTTAACGAGATTTATTTTCTCTAATCTTGCTCTCGTGTATCGGCGTACCTCGTATATGTGTGTCCATGCGTATCAGTGTACATCTATAGTTTATTACTTTGATTTTCATTAAACAGTATCATATTCATTGATGGTCTGGCAGCCTTATTTTTATATATTCGCTTTCGGATGTGTGTGTGTGTGTGTGTGTGTGTGTGTGTGTGAAAGAGTGGAACAGATATATTTATTCGAAAACACGTATTTGTTATTTTGTATTGCAAATATATCGTTGTATAATTATTTGCATTTTGACGCAAAGGGGAGGGCTGCAATTAATTTTGTTAAAAGCAGAAATGTTTGTAATGTATCTTTAATTTATGCTATAAATTGCTATTTAGAACAATGATCATGATGGGGATGATATAGGAGGGTATGTCCATTGCTGCACTGCATGAAAAGTGGGATTTACTTAGAAATTAAATTTTCTGGCATTTCATGTGTAAAAATTTAATCCAAGTTCAAGTGCAAGTACGAGTCATATCATAATTGAGACTCAAGTGTACGTCAAATAATTACGGTTCGCGCCCTACAATGCCAACCCGTGGGTTACCTCGAGACAATTCGGCAGAGGCGTGCACAACCTTAGAATCACACATACTCGGTCGGTCGATCGGTCCTGTTCGCCAATATGACCAGTTCAAAACGCGAGGTTAAATAAAATCTGAAAATAACATCTAATTACCTAGACAACCGGACGCCGATAACCTGACAGTAGTTGTGTTTTGCGAAATATGAAAACTACGATTATGAACGACAATGAACAAAATTAATATTAATAAAATCCTGAATTAAATATTAATTCTATTATTTAGTATCATTTTCAATGAAATCATAAAAGAGACAGAAATGAAATAATGTCGATTTAATACGTCTCTTTCTTTATAAAGATTTCATTTTAGTCATAATTATTCTCCATTTTTAATTAGTATTTTCATTTTGTTTTAAAAATAGAAAGTAACTGCAGTCAGGGAACTATCTCTAATTCATTATCACTATCTTTTTCGTTTTGGTAATTAAGTATCAAATTGTTAATAAAATTTTGACATTTTGTTTTAAAGGACTTATATAGAGAGATGCAAGTTAAACATAGTAACCAGGCAGGTACGTTCGGTCGAGACGGCATGGGTAGAGATGATATTATTCTTCTCATATTCTTTTTTTCTCGTTTTCTCTTTCTTCAATTTGGAGTATCTTTCTATTTATTTATGTATTTTTTACCCGCCATTTTAGTTAAATAAACGTAACATGTAACGTTACATGGGAAGGGCTGTTACTAATGTTGGAATAACATGTAGTCCAACCCAATTGCTTTTTTCTTGGTTATTATGCTACTGTTTATACTAAACTAAGTTAATAGCTCATTATGAATAGACACATGGTGGTTCTTTTGTCAAAATAACTTAGATGTTAAGGACTGGATTCCTGATGGAATGGAATTAGTCCTGAGTGACTGATGCTAGCAGTTGACCCAAATGCGTATTTACAGTCAAGTGCATTAAAATTATGTACACTGTCTATCTGTCAGGTTAGTAGGTGCCAGACACTGGGTAGCAAACAGCTATGTAAACTCTAACCCCCCCCCCCCCACACACACACACATACACCCTAATACTATTCCTAGGGACATTCTCCATGTAGCAACTTTATAGTTTGGCATATTAACAATTTTTAGCCCTAATAAGGGTTGTAGGGACACTATCATCATTTTAATTTTATAGAAGGGGATTACTCTTATGTGTTGCTGGGTTTAGGGGATTGACCTGGGGATCCTATTAGGGGCTATAGGCGCTATATAGGAGTCTTTTGGATACCTCAACCCAGGCTTAGGTAAAAAAGTTAGGACTTTGAAAAAAATGACGTTTTGGGGTCCTGGGTTAAAGTCTTTAAAAGGCTTTCTAGGCCTGGATAATGCCAGTTACAGGTTGTTACGGTGTTTTCTAGGTCCCCTGGGATGGGTAAACCTAAACCCAGCAAAAAAAACAACAAAAAACAATTTAACAAAAAAGTGAGTAGATTTGGATATCCCACTCTGCTAACCCTAAGTTCCTAGGTGTGATAGTGTTAGTGTCCCTATCTCAATAATTAATAGGGTCCGAGATCCCTAATTAGGGGCGACCGTTGGGGTTTAGGTAGGGTCAGGTAGGGGACATTTCACTATAAAAACATTCGTCAAGCAAAAAAGGTTGACATTTTTTATTTTTTTTTTAGGTGTACATGTTCAAAATGGTATATCTCAACATTGCGATGCTTGATCTTTATAAACTCTTTACCAATGAACGTATCTCATCCTACTGAACAATTCGTGACCTTGACCTTGTACCCAACGGTCAAGGTCAATCTTCGTTCAATTTCCGTTCCAAACCAAGGGTAAAAAAGCGTTCAGATGGAAAAAAGTATATTTAAACTTCAGATCTCGCCCTAGCAAACTATAGAAATCAATAGAACATGAATAAAGGAACATTTATGGATTTTTTTAGAGAGATATGTTCATAAATGGCAAAGATATGAACGATTTTCCGATTTCTTGAAGACTTTTTTGGGGGACAAAATCACTAAATTTGATGAATTTGGGATCATTTTCAGATGGCCTTTCATGAACTTTTTAGGTCATTGGGCCTAATATTCTTGATACCATGTTGAAGGGCTTGAATAGATCTTTCTGAAAATGTATCGTTTTATAGCCTTGTGGCACGACATAAGGCTTCCAATGAGGCTCGAACATGGCCAAAAATGGAAAAATCGGCCAAAATATCGTTTTTTGGAATCAGTTAGATAGAAAAGAATAAGTTATTTTTTAAAACCGTAAGAACAAACTGGCCTTTATTTGACGAGATCTAGCCAACAAAAATGCGACTCCAGGTCTAATATTCAATTTTTGCACGTGTACACATGGTACTTAACACAGACAGAACAGATTTTTTAACAAAACTCGACGCCACTTTGACAAAATAAATGACGCCAACCTCAAGAGCTACTCAATCCCTGTCTCCGGGTTAAAAACGGCACAATAATGACGTCAGTACCTGGGTTTGAACACGGTACCCAAAACTGGCGCCATTTTTTCGACTTAGCGCGAGTGGCACGTGTTGGCACGGGCCGTTTCTGGCTTAGCAAAGACAGATAGCTGATCACTCTAAGAACAAAAGTTGCTCAGAATAAAGTGTTCTACAACATATATCAAAACGAAATCAATGCACGTGCCTCACATTTTCTGGCACGTGTTACCAAATTTTGACCCGTGCTATACAAAAAAGTGTTATTTTTCGAAACGGTAAAATAAACTAGCCTTTATTTGACGGGATTGGGCTAATAAAAAAACACTATGTCCCTTATTTCTATTTTTGCACATGCACGTGTTTCAGATTTTTAATCAAAACTCGACACCACTTCGTCAGGCTCGTCAAGACCTTTCCACTGATATCCAACTTGAAAAATCGGACCGGAAATGGCCTCTCGGCTCAGGTTCGAGACCTACATAATGATACCAAATTCAACAAAGTTGGTCAAGGAATAAGTAGTCAGCAACGATTTGAACATGGCACTATATACAAGTCTTATCACGACTTTTCGAGGCCTTTTTGGAAAAAGTCAAATTACTCATTTTTAAAAAGTCCCCCCCCCCCCCCGGCTGACCGTTTCTGAGTTAGGGTTAAGGTTCTAGCGGCTAAACGGTTTAAGTTCACCATATAGTTTAAAGACAAAAGTTGCCTAGAATTAGATTCTCTACAACATATATGAAGATGAACCCAATGCACGTGGTTCTCAGAATGGCGCACGTGCCTGGGTGACCACCTCAGTTATAGGCCCGCAAATGACCTTGACAGGGTGCCTTCTGGTCAGTGAGGTAGGCAACTTCAAGATCTATTCAATACCTGCCCAACGACACCAAGATCATCAAATTCCTTCTGGGCAGGGGGTTGAACATGGCACCCTATAATTGACTAAATATGACAAATTTGGTTGAATTGCACGGGTATGCACGGAACACGTTTCTGACTTAACGGAGACAGATAGCTTATCACTTTAAGAACAAATGTTGCTTAAAAATAAATTCTCTATTACATATTTCAACATGACCTTGATGCACGTGACCCTCATTTTCCGGCACGTGCTACCGTATGACCTAGATTCGAGGCGCGCTGGCGACCCCTGGCGGTCATATTTCAAACATTTTAGCACCAACCCCAAGGGCTCCTCAATACCTGTCCAACCCGATGCTCTGGTTAAAAACGGCACAAGAATGACGCCAGTGCCGGGGTTTGAACATGACAACCCCATTCCCGCCATGCACGTGGCGGCACGGGCGCGTTTCTGGCGAAACGGTGGTAGATAGCTTAATAGTTAAATAACAAAAGTTGCTTAGAATTGTTACATCTACAACACATGTGAAAATGAACCCATACCTAGTGTCATTTAATTATAGAAATTAATAGAAATAGCCTCTAGGTAGGGGTTTGAACATGACACCTGAAATTGACCAAATTTGTTGAATTGCACTTGTTTGCACGGGACGCGTTTCTAACTAAACGGAGACAGATAGCTTTACACTTTAAAAACAAAAGTTGCTCAGAATGAGTTGTTCTATAATATATATGAACATGATTTAAATGCACGTGGTGCTTATTTTCCGGCACGTGTTACATCATGACCTAAGTTTGAGGTCCGCTGGCGACCCATGGTGGCCAAAATATTTAATGAAAAATTATACCAACCTCAAGAGCTACTCAATACCTGTCAAATCCTATGTTCTGGTTTAAAACGTCACAAGAATGAGCTCATTACAGTGGTTTGAACGTGGCACCCCATCCCGACCATGCATGTATCGGCACGGGCTTGTTTCTGGCGGAACGTTAGTAGATAGCTTATTTGTTTAAGAACAAAAGTTGCTTAGAATAGTTATATCTACAACATATGTGAAAATAAATCCAATCCTAGAGTGTTTATTTCCGGCCCTTCACAGATTCCAACCTCAGCTTGAGACTCGCTGGCGGCGCCTAGCGGTGAGGAAATAGGAATCCAGAGCTCAAGATCTCATCAATACCTACATAATGATACCAAATTCAACAAAGTTGATCAAGGAATAAGCAGTCAGCAGCGATTTGAACATGGCACTATATACAAGTCTTATCACGACTTTTCGAGGCCTTTTTGGAAAAAGTCAAATTCATCATTTTCAAAAAGTTCCACAGACTTCAATTATTGATCTACAGCTCGGATTTTTGTATTTTTCTTTTACGCAACCAACATTTATATTTTCTTGTTTCACCACAAATTCTTTTTCAAAATTTATTAAGGACGTGCTTCGAACATGCACGGGTGGTTCAATTCGTACAAGGAACATCTAGCTACACTCTGATATACAGATTTATAGCCCAGACTTGAACTTTAACCCAGTTTTTCAGCAAGGTTTTTGGTTAGATAAAGCGATTGGTGTAAGAAAAATAA
Organism: Panopea generosa; assembly: GCA_029582155.1. Taxonomy (NCBI): domain Eukaryota; kingdom Metazoa; phylum Mollusca; class Bivalvia; order Adapedonta; family Hiatellidae; genus Panopea; species Panopea generosa. The sequence goes on from CM055905.1 coordinate 37,123,097, forward strand.
TTCTAAAGCATATAGTTAGTGATTTAGGGTAATTTGAAATTAAGGATAAACAGAGTTTTGGCCACTTTTGGATCAAAAAAACATTTTTTTTTAATTTCTAAACGTTCCCAAAACTTCATCAATTAAAATAAACGGCTAATTTTGGTACCATTCGTTAGAGAAGCGTGTATATTTTGCGGATTTTACAACCAATAATTTTCAAATATTTGTTCTTGACCTGTGCGGCACGTGCACACATGGTACTTAACACAGACAGAACACATTCGAATAATTTGTCATTATATGACTACGGGGCTGATTTTCACCACTCTATTGTAAACCATCGATCCTAGCATAAAGGTCAAAGAATATAATATGCTTAGATAATCGAGCATTACAATATTCTGATTTAAAGTTACCGCACGGAATTTCAAAATTAACCCTTTCGGGAATTTGATGTTTACTATTTTTAATGGTACAACTTTTTAATGGTACAACTTTTTAATGGTACAAATCAACTCTTAACCCAGGCAGAATAAATAAATGATTAAATAAATTTGGTTAATATTTTTTTCTGACTAAACTATAAGGTCCAGCATATAAGTCAAAGAACAAATAATGTTAAGAATAATGAGCACTACAATATGCAAATTTTACACGCTTAACCCCGCCACCAGAAGCACGTGCCGACACGTGCATGCACTTTCTTTAATAATTAACTCTTTGAGGATCCGATAGTGCAGAATTGTTCAGCTTGACGTCAATGATACCACTTAAACCCAAAAACCCAGGCAGAATGAATGAACCACAGCCCCAAAAAAAAGGGACATTTTCCTCAAAACCAGGGACACTTTCCGCAAATAAACATCACCAGTGGCGTAGCTGACCCTAAAATGATGTTAAAGCCCATCAGGTAAACGGGAGTTTGTGTGCATGGCCCCCAATCCCAGTACACAGTCCTTCACCCCTATTGATGAGTAAAGTCAAAATAATGTGCAAGCCTGGGCGTTGTGGCGTAAAGGCAGCTATGCCACTGATCACAATCACCACTGAGTGATGCTGATCCAAGATGGTAGCTGGTTCTAGTCCCTGGTGGTTCGTGGGATGAACTTTCTTGGTATAGACGTTGGTTTCCTCTGGTACGTCTGTCGCTTTGTTGTATGTAGCTGTCAGGTTGGATCTCCACCAGTCCATGTTGGATATTGTACAGCATTGCTAGAAGGTCTGATCTTCGTCGAGCTTGAAGACTGTCCCAGTGAAGTTGGTTGACCATGTCTGTGACACACCTGGTACATAACTGGGCTTGCTCGGGATGTTTTAGATGTCCTAATATTGGGGATGCAGGTTCCATAGGTCTAGAGTTGTAGCCATATATAAATATATTATATGGACCTACATGCAATTGAGTCAATGGTTCTCGCGTATTCAAGAGTTGGACAAACAATGGTGGTGTATGTGGCTACTTACACTTGAGTGGTACAATCTTACGCTGAAAGCCAAAGATTGTTTTTCTCTTTCCTCGGCCTAGGCCTATATATGATAACAGATCTACATTTGGAAATATATTTACATTCAGATTTATTAAATAATCAAACAAAATAATATTTTGATTTTGGACAATTTTAGAAACATTTATGTTTTAGGACATAGTTCATCAACTTCTTTCAATGTTCGTTTATGATTACGTTATCAAATTGATTGTTCCGTTTTGTAAAAAGAAATCGTTTTCGTAAAATCGATTTCTCCATTTCTATAAAACATTGATTTGACTAATTTGTCAACGAAATTTCCCGAAAATAGACATGTCAGATTGTTTTAATGTTTTTCTTAATGAAATCGTAAAATATATATTAAAATAAAGAAATATTATAGATTGTTCTTTTCCATAAAATCTTGTTTTCTGTCATTTTCGTAAAAAAATCATCTTCGCTTTTTACTGTTACCGTACCATTTCGGAGGGAAGTTTTAATGGAAAATAAATTTAGACACTATCTGACTATTGCTACTAGTATTGCAGTTATTTTATGAAAGGCCTACCAAGTAAAGACATTTACTTCAATCAACGGCATTCACGAAAGTAAGGACAAAGGTGACTGGTCAGGAACTTGATAGAAGTTGGCACACATTTACTGGTAAGCATTAGACTGGATCACGGCTTACATGAAACAATTTTATACAGGATTGCGTTCAGTAGCTTTTAATAAAGATCTGAATTTCGAGTTTAATATTCATTGATGTTTAAATAAATCATAGCACAGGAGACTGAAATATAATAAATTATAAGTATTTATACTGAGCCAAAAAAGAATGTACCCACTCCAAGGCTAGAATTTAACTTTTTTGGGCACTGGCAATTTTGGCCAGTGCCTAAAGTTTTAACTAGCCAAATTTGAAAACAACTAGCCAAACCAATTTTCGCAGAAACTTGTAGTCCTAAATGGCTAAATAAACACAAAATTAATTGTTTCAAAGTCTGCATGTTATTTAATATGCATTATTAGCTCTTTTTTTTATTTATAGACAATGGTATCAAGGTTATTATATATGTAATGGTAAAATTCAAAGCAGTACTTTACAAAACAAAATATTTTAAAAAATAAAATTGTCTTTGTTATTTATTATACTACCATAAATAAATGCATACAATGATATATCATAAATAAACATTTTTAACAAAACCAAAATATGAATCATGGATTCAACAATAACAAGTACACAGAGACTGAGATTGGACATACACGGATTTCTATTTATAGAATTAATATAGCCAATGGCCTTTCGTTTTAAAATAAGATCTTGATCTAGCCAAGGACGATTGTTTAACATGTATAAATGTTCTGATATCATAGTTATGTAGTTTAATTGTTGATCGCGTGGTTTCTACAATTGACACACCGTTTTTGTCATTGTCAAGTTTAACAGCTGACAAAATATGTAAACAATAAAGTTGACTGGTTTCAACTTATCTTTTATTTTATAGAGTGAGTGCGCAATCAATCAAACTAGACGCAGTCTACTCATTATGTTGTTGACGGGTTTTAACTTTACTTGCTTTTTTGCAGAATGAACTCGATATCAAAAACAATTGGACGCAGTCTACACATATTAAATATTTAATACATGTCATTGACAATCATGCTGCCAGGGGGTAATTTGGTAAAATTGACAAGAATCCGTTATTTTTACCAGGATAATACTTGTTTTTTTTTCAAAAAACAATAAAATGAATACAATCAGTAATTTTCTCAACTTGAAATCCACTCGCAAAAAAATGCCAGCTTAAGTAATTTCAACTCGCATTTTCAAAATACAGCTCGCATTTTGCGAGTGGCGAGTGCTTAAATTCGAGCCCTGCACTCTATATATCTATTCATCATAAAGAAAAGGAGTATACATTCGGATTTAATTTTTTGATTTGAGTCCTGTGAAAATTTGAAGCAGCTGCAATATGTGTTTCATCGAAAAAAATGGACCGATATGACGTAGGGGACAATTTCAAAAGTAACAACGGTTTTGATAAATCTGCAGTTGTAATCGGGGAAAATTTAAAACTCAATTTTTATGCGATTTTTCTGCAGTGAAAATGTGATGTGGGTTGCAGTCAAAGATTTAATATCTCATGTGTCCACCGTGTTGCCCAATGCACGTCATGATCTGTCGACGTAATGCTGTACGCATGGCGCCAGTAAATTGTCCCATTCAGCCTGTAGGGATGCTGAAAGGTCCTGCACCGTGTTGATTGCATAATTTGTTCTTAGATGGGATTTAAGTCGGGACTATTTGCCGGCCAGTCTAAAACATTGACGTTATTATCCGCCAAAAAACATCCGAGTAAGTGCAGCTGTATTGGGACGGGTGTAATCATGCATAAGTGTGATGTTCGGTAAAAGGAACAACTTCTGGTTCAAGAACATTATTGACGTAGGTCTGGGCATTGATGTTTCCTTCAATAACAATTAGGCGGGTCTTGTGTGCATCCATAATTCCACCCCAAACTAATACCTCCCCAAAAGCGGTCTCTCCCAATGACGTACGCATCAGCTTCACGCTCCCGGATATCGACCGTCCCTGCACAGAGCGCATATGCAAAACATGTTAATCGGGCCTCTCGGCTAAGCGCTTGGCTGATTATTGATAAAACCAACTTTGACAGGTACTCCAACGAATACATGTACATTATTTATAGCTTATTTTGACAAACTATTAATATTGAGGAAATAATTTAAAAAATAATAGTGGATACTTTCTTTTTGGCTCAGTGTTTATTACCACGAATGCCCGTATGATAACAATATCTCACACATGCTACAACTTTCATAATTTCCATCTGGATTTGTTTACATTATCAAGGACTTGTAGTAGAGAAGGTTTATGAATATAAGAAACTTACTTGTGTTGGAGGTTCTGATTGAAAATTCTGTCCCGAGGGATAACTGTTATCCCAAGGGATGAAATTTTCTATCTGAACTGAAAAAGCCATACATGTAAGATTATTTTTCTTGCATACTGAACACATTGAATATATCTATTTTAATTTATAGTATTATTATTAAATTTTACCATGATGGCATTTAAGACTTCAAATCAAATTTATTTCATCATATGTTTTATATGTTCCATCATTAATTGTTCCAAAGTCACAGCAGGGTAGGATGAGCGTGTGGAGGGTTGGGTGTAAGATAAAAATTCTGTACCCGGTAAAAATATGCTGAAATCCTTGTCTGGTATGCAAGAAACTTTTGTCTACTAAATGTTGATAAAATAGCGTGCGAAGAATTGATAATTTGGCAAATTAATCGTTTAAATTTACCAGATAACTTATAAGAATTCTTACGAAATCTTGTTTTACAAATTCACTTTTTTATTTTGAATCATGAATAGTTATTTTGAAAGCTTGGCTGATGTATAAAATATACTGTAAACATAAAACCCCACTTTAAATGTATACAAAATGTACATAAAGAATAAATAACATCGTGCCCCCAATTGATAACAAGAAGAATGAAAAAAGAATCGCAGAGTCTCGGAAATGTCTGGGTGATACTAAAACCCAACTGCTAAACCCCGGCCAAGTTCCAACTGACATGGCCACATTCCAGCTGCAAGGCAAATGTGTGTGAAATAGTGATTGTGGTGTTTTATCGCACTAATTTCAATCATATTGCAGTTGTCATTTGCATATTTGATATGACAATTTCGAAATATATAATATTAAAATGCGTATTTAGGTCTAGAATTTTACCTTTTTTGACGATTTTTCACTGTGTTTGACAAATTGACAGGCAATTTAAAGTATGTAATTTTCAAACGACTATGGTTTTAATTAATTGTCACAAAGAGTATGATATGCTGAACCTAAATCATTGAAAATAACAAGAAGATATAATCGTTTGTTTTGCTCAAAACAAAGGATATTTTCTTCTACACAGCAGTTTTGTGAGTGTGGAGTATTTTCAGCATGTAGTAAGAATCAATTCATAATTATCTCGCATTTTGTACTGTATTTGTATAATGTGAATACCTACCTTTTTGCTCACCAGTTAGGTTTTACCTAATTAATATTATTTTACTTTGCAAAATGATCTTGAATTTACCATATTGCAGTATAAAGTAAAATTTCAAGTAATTTCCTTGATTTTTAGTTCTACTGGCCAAAGGCCAGAAGTGCTTATGCGATGGCACGTTGTCTGTCGTCTGTCGTCTGTTAGCAGCACTTTCTCTGAAACCACTAGGCCAATTAAACTAAAACTTCACAGGCATGTTTCTGTTGCATAGGAGACTATACAGAAGATTTTTTTTTTTCGATCTGAAATTCAAGATGGCCGCCGTTACTAAAAATAGTCCAAAACTTAAAAAATCTTCTTCTCATAGCGGCACAACAGATTTTCAAAATGTTTATGTAGTAATGATGACCAACTATAGTATTGTTAGATTTGTTCAAATGGTGTCCCTAGGGTTAAATATGACCCCGCCCCGAGGGTTCAATTAGGGGACACATGTCATTATAATATTTTTTTTTTTTTTTTTTTAAATTGAAATGATTTTGTCAATATCTTCACAGAAGCATTGTTTGGTGAAGGAGGTTCATATTTGTAAAAATGAATGGGTTCCACTGTCTTAAGGGGTCAGGAGGGGCCCCAAAAGGGTAAAAATTCAGAATTATTAAAATTGTTTTCTTGAGAACTGGTATGTCCAGAATTGTTCATATTTGGCATAAATTATCGCTATGTGTAGAGGTTTGATTGCAGATAAGAAATTAGGGGCTAAAATTTATAGGGGCCCTGTAAGGGGACTTAGAATTTTACAAAGGGATACTATGGGAAAACAGAAAATTCTCTTTTTCTTTCATTTATTCTGAAACCACTATGCTAATTAAACTGAAACTTCACATGCATGTTTCTGTTGCATAGGAGACTATACAAAAGATTTTTATTTTTGATCTGAAATTCAAGATGGCCGCCGTTACTAAAAATAGTCCAAAACTTAAAAAATCTTCTCATGAACGGTCCAACAGATTTTTAAAATGTTTATGTAGTAATGATGACCAACTATAGTATTGTTAGATTTGTTCAAATGGTGTTGCTAGGGTTAAATATGACCCCGTCCCAAGGGTTCAATTATGGGACACATGTCATTATAATATATATATATTTTTTTAAATTGAAATGATTTTGCCTATATCTTCACAGAAGCATTGTTTGGTGAAGGAGGTTCAGATTTGTCAAAATGAATGGGTTCCACTGTCTTAAGGGGTCAGAAGGGGCCCCAAAAGGGTAAAAATTCAGAATTACTAAAATCGTTTTCTTGAGAACTGGTATGTCCAGATTTGTTCATATTTGGCATAAATTATCCCTTTGTGTAGGGGTTTGATTGCAGATAAGAAATTAGGGGCTAAAATTTATAGGGGCCCTGTAAGGGGACTTAGAATTTTACATAGGGATACTATGGGAAAACAGAAAATTCTCTTTTTCTTTCATTTATTCTGAAACCACTAGGCTAATTAAACTGAAACTTCACATGTATGTTTCTGTTGCATAGGAGACTATACAAAAGATTTTTATTTTTGATCTGAAATTCAAGATGGCCACCGTTACTAAAAATAGTCCAAAACTTAAAAAATCTTCTTCTCATGAACTGCCCAACAGATTTTCAAAATGTTTATGTAGTAATGATAACCAACTATAGTATTGTTAGATTTGTTCAAATGGTGTCACTAGGGTTAAATATGACCCCGCCCCGAGGGTTCAATTATTAGACACATGTCATTATAATATATATATATTTTTTTTTTTAAATATGGAAATGATTTTGCCTATATCTTCACAGAAGCATTGTTTGGTGAAGGAGGTTCATATTTGTAAAATTGAATGGGTTCCACTGTCTTAAGGGGTCAGGAGGGGCCCCAAAAGGGTAAAAATTCAGAATTACTAAAATCGTTTTCTTGAGAACCGGTATGTCAGATTTGTTCATATTTGGCATAAATTATCCCTATGTGTAGGGGTTTGATTGCAGATAAGAATTAAGGGGCTAAAATTTATAGGGGCCCTGTAAGGGGACTTAGAATTTTACAAAGGGATACTATGGGAAAACAGAAATTCTCTTTTTCTTTCATTTATTCTGAAACCACTAAGCCAATTAAACTGAAACTTCACATGCATGTTTCTATTGCATAGGAGACTATACAGAAGAATTTTTTTTTTTATCTGAAATTCAAAATGGTTGCCATTACTAAAAATAGTCCAAAACTTAAAAAATCTTCTTCTCATGAACGGCCCAACAGATTTTCAAAATGTTTATGTAGTAATGATAACCAACTATAGTATTGTTAGATTTGTTCAAATGGTGTTGCTAGGGTTAAATATGACCCCGCCCCGAGGGTTCAATTATGGGACACATGTCGCTATAATATTTTTTATTTTTTTTTAGAAATGGAAATGATTTTGCCTATATCTTCACAGAAGCATTGTTTGGTGAAGGAGGTTCATATTTGTAAAAATGAATGGGGTCCATTGTCTTAAGGGGTCAGGAGGGGCCCCAAAAGGGTAAAAATGGGGAATTACTAAAATCATTTTCTTCAGAACCGGTATGTCAGATTTGTTCATATTTGGCATAAATTATCCCTATGTGTAGGGTTAAAAATGACCCCGCCACTGAGGGCGTGATTCAGTAGAGCGTCGTCAGGCCCTCTTGGGCCTCTTGTTTGGTTGCAGTATACAAATTTTGTAATCACAAGTTCTTAACAATTTTAAACACAATTTGTTGGGAATGATCTCATTTTGTAAAGAATTCCATTATGCAAAGAAAGAATTTTGAATTGTGTTTCTGAGATGAATGGAAGCTAAGATAAACGATATTTTGCTTGAATATGCGAGCGTTAATAATATCTCAATCAGTTGCTTTTCCTTCTCTATATAAGTCTTTAACATTGTGTACTGATGTAACGTGAAAAAAGTATGTTGCTAAATTAGTAGACTTTGTTATGTATGTGCATGTGAGGCAGGGTTAGGCATATTTATAAGGCAGTGATAGATTGTAAAGGGAGATAATTCATGTTACAGGAATGCCATGAAAAACTTTCTGGCAACTGGTTTGCCCTCTTTGTGACAGAAAGTTAATCAACTGTTGAAACTAGAATCATTACAAAAATTCTTATGTATAAAACCTTACTGTTTTTTGTTGTTTTAAATGTTCATTTTTCATATAGGCAGTGTCTTAATAACATATATTTATCTCTCTGATATAGGACTTGCATAATATTTATTGGAAGTTCGGTATTATTATTTTTCCTGATGACACCAGGGCTCTCATTTGCCTATTTTTTGGCTGTTATTCTGCCCCTTTCCCAATGGCAAATAGTTTCCTTTTTTCCCAAATTTAAAGCGACAAAATTTCCTGTTTCAAAAGAATCCAAAAGAAATATTAAGTTTGGAGATTTTAAATAACCTTAAGTATCTGTAGAATAGTTGGCACTCAAAATGAAATTACATGATTCACTTGAAACGTCACAAAATAGTTTAGTTTAATCTAGGCATTAGCCCATGCTAGGAAATCCCTTTTCAATATATCATTTAAGCATGTTAAAATACTTCTCAAAACCATGATTCTTTTTATTATGACCTTGACATCGTTTATGGATGATTAATAAACCTTGAACCTGTTTACAATATCAATAGACAGATATATACTAGTATATGGTATTGCATCTCTAGTTGATATTATTCGGGCAGCTTTCTGTGTTTTATAACTCACCTGAACCAAGTTCAAGGTGAGCTGTTCTGATCGCCCTGTGTCCGTCTTCTATTTTTGCTGAACTTTTTGTTGTGTGCCACTGGGCCAATTTTGATATAACTTTACAGAAATGTTCCTTGGGTGACCCTCTACCAAGTTTGTTAAAGCCATCTTGATTCGTCAAAAAACATGGCCGCCAGGTGGCGGGGCAAGTTTAATTAGTAAAAACTTAAAAAATCTTCTTGTCAATAACTACTTGCTCGATTTTAAAATAATTTCACAGAAATGTTCCTTGGGTGACCATCTACCAAGTTTGTTCAAGCCGTCTTGATTTGTCAAAAAACATGGCGGCCAGGGGGCGGAGTTAGTTTACTATATAAGCTATAGTAAAAACTTAAAAAATCTTCTTGTCAGAAACTACTGGCTCGATTTTAAAATAAATTCACAGAAATGTTCTTTGGGTGACCCTCAACCAAGTTTCTTCAAGTCAACTTGGTTCGTCAAAAAACATGGCGGCCAGGGGGTTGGGTTAGTTTATTATATAAGCTATAGTAAAAATTTAAAAAATCTTGTCAAAAACCACTGGCTCGATTTTAAAATAGTATCACAGAAATGGTCCTTGGGTGACCCTCTACCAAGTTTGTTAAAATCATCTTGATTTGTCAAAAAACATGGCGGCCAGATGATGGGGTTAGTTTACTATATAAGCTATAGTAAAAATTTAAAAAATCTTGTCAGAAACTGCTGGCTCGATTTTAAAATAATATCACAGAAATGTTCCTTGGGTGACCCTTTACCAAGTTTGTTCGAGCCGTCGTGATTTGTTAAAAAACATGACCGCCACAGTTGGTGCTAGTTAATTATATGAACCATAATATGGAGTCCGGGAATTTGTGTTACATCACAAACCCTTTGGTGTCCTCTATTTTAATATTTAATACTTGTTAAATTTTATGCTTTATTAGGTTACTACACTATTTAATGTTATTATATTGTTAAAAGTATTAACAGTCTCTAGATTTATGTATAAAGGAATGTGATTTTTAAATTTCACTGTTAGTAACACTTGACACTATATTATAAATTCATTTATTTATGGTCAAATTAGTTTCTTGCATCTATTAAGTCTACTTAAATGAATTACCAGGTTTAGTTTAATTGTTTCAAATGTAAAACTGGTTATTTAGGTGGATATTTAGCAATTAGTGCCAAGTGGAAGTATGATGTAACGAGACACCAAGTACGATGTAACTGGACACAAAATGTGTAACAGGACACCAATATAGACCCCAATAAAAGACACCAAGTTACACAATGGCAGACTCAATGCATCTATACAATTTGATTCAGGTGTTTCAACTACTGTCTTCATGCAAAAACAATCACAGGACATTTCTGTTAATAATGTCTGACCAATCATAAACATTTAATTGAACTGGATTTTTTTATTCATGAATAAATCGGGCACAGGTGTGACACTGGACACGGTGAAATTGTGTCCCAATTTCACCTTGTTACACACAAACAATTTGAAAGTAAATTATACATCAAATATATATATTAAAGTTCATATTGTTCCTTCGTACTTTCAGACATCTTAATTGTTCAAACCCATTTCATTTTCACGGGTACAGCATGTCAATCACTGTTAACCATGAGATTCCTGTTGTCAACGTAATACTATACATTACATCGGTCAGGCAGAACTGAACAAAACCTTGTTACATAGAATTAATTATTCATTATGGTACTTTCATACATCACATATCATTCTGGTAATGCTTATAAGCATTTTAAATGCATTTAAGAGACTGGAGGATGAATCAAAACAATGTTGTCGTCGTAACTTTTTTCCGAAAACTGACCATGTGTACATTGTCGTCCGCCATATATCGAGTTGATTCCTCAACATTTCTTCTTGCTGCCAGCCATAGAACTGACTGGTAGTGGTGTCGTAAACAGACTCAAGGTTAAAAGGTTACGTGGGCAAATTTCTGGGTAATTTTACATTGTGTTCAGATACTGTGACGTAACAAAAGAGGACACGTTTCTCGCAACCGATATGTTGGCTGTATGCAATATTTAAGTGGTGGTTTCTAGAGTGGCATGTTTACGTCATTTTCATAGTGCACTGTCGATCACGTAAAAACAACGTGTACGAGATCGTCGATGTCAAGGTTGTAAGCTACAACACATTTTGTCATGACGTAACTCTGAGGACACGATTGGTTACGCCACATTACAGAAAAATATTTAGTCAAATTTTCATATTTACGTTGCAAATAAAAAAAACAGAAGTTAATTAATTCAAATAAGAGGAAACTGATGTTTATTTAAAAAAAAAAGCAAGCTGTTTTGGTTTAGAAGATTAGAGTTATACGTGTTTAGTGCAAACACACACGCAAATGAGCAACACGAAATCAAGAAATTACACAATAAAATAATGATTTAAGAGAAGTTTTAAGTTGTTAAAAAAATACCCTATGTGACAATGAAGAGAATTATTTGTTTTTAAAAGGTTCTGCAAATTACTTTAAAGTATTATTATATACTTCTGCAGTTATATTAATTTATGTAGAATTTGTGTGATGTAATGCAAATTCCCGGACTCCATATTATGGCTCATATAGGCAGCTATAGTAAAAATTTCAAAAGCCTTCTTGTCAGAATCTACTGACCTGATTTCAATGTAATTTCACTGACATTTACCATGGGTGAACCTCTACCGAGTCTGAACTCTTTTATGCATCTGTTGCATCTTCAAAACAAATAAAATTCTTGCCCATCTCTTTTTCTGGAGTGTACATGTGTTATATAATCTACTTAAGTTGGGTGACTCAAGGTCAGTCAGGTGAGCGATATAGGCCCTCTTGTTTATTTGATCCTCTCCAAACTTACACAGTTGTTATATAATCATAATATCTCGGACTAGGTCTTGAACTGGCAAAATCGCATAATTAAATTCAGAGGGTCTTTAAGCCTTACAACTTGAACTATTTACCCATGTGTGCACTCTTGTACCTGCATATTTAATTTGATCCTTACCTAACTTACACATTAGTTATATAACCATTATATCTCGAACAAATTCATGAACTGGTCAAATCGGTCTAACAATGCCGAAGTAAGTTATGGCCTTTCTTTAATTACCGGTAGTCAAAAACTGCACTTGTGTGCACTCTAGCACCCTTATTTTAAATATGATCCTCACTAAATTTACACGGTAGTGTTATAACCACAATAACTGGACAGATATGTGAACTGGCAAAATCCGATAATTAGTGTCAGAGTTATAGCCCTTAAATCATCAAAAATTGTATATATTTTTTTATTTTGTTTGTGCTCTAGCACTCAGTTTTAATTTGATTTTTATCAAACTTACACAGTAATTATATACTAGTAACCAAAATATCTCAGACAAGTTATTGAACTAGCTAGTTATCGTTTGATATTCACAAATCTAACACAGTAATTATATAATCATATAAATTATATAAGACAAGTTTTAGAGCTGGCCAAATCAGATATATATTATTGGAGTTATGACACATGAATTATCAAAATTTGAGTATTTGAAGTTAAATGCACTATAGCATCTGTGTATATGACGCATTAAAATTGGTGGATACGCATCAAATTTGTTTACCTGCGTATAAATTACACATGAGCAACGAGTTTTGCGCTAAAATCAATTTTTATATACGTACATAAGATTACATTCTCTGAAAATCGATCTTACATTTATTTCTCGTAAATAAAAATGGTTTCAATTCAACCTGTGACTGATAAATTTTACCGTTTGTAATCATAATCTAGTCTGTATAATTAACAGTTTTTAGCTCGCCGGGACAAATGTCCAAGGATAGCTTT